>OY804601.1:24233514-24597778 GCA_963680895.1 Fragum sueziense
GAAGTTGGGTCAATATTGTCTGGCTGCAGCTTTCACATTAGAAAAAATCCAACATCCAATGTTATTTTAGAAGGGGTTAACATATTCCAAAAAAGACCTAATTTTGACTTCCCTAATACGTAATCCTTCAAAAACATCGAGCCAGAGGAAGAAAATGCTTTATTTTTCAATGATTAGCATGTTCTCTTTTTGCCTCAGTATTATATATGTGATTAAAAATCCTTTCTACGTCAACATCCATTTTGTCGTCTTTATATGCGTATGCATAATTCAAATTAGGCAATCCACTGGAAAAGGGTTTATATGTGCAATAGATTATAATAGTCTTTGTAAATTCAAAGCAATGTGAAAAGTGCCAATTATTCTTAAATTGTGTTACATTTCCATTCCAAGTTACCTCCCTTGCATATGAATATAGAGTAGAAGGAGGTCTTTAAATTATTTTCTTCTTGAAGCATAATCTTGAATTCCGGCACGGCGAATCAACTTATGTTAAGTGTATTTACAAGTACGTGCAATTGTGATGAAAGTGGTATTTTTAATGGTGGGCTGTATACATTAAAGCGTTCAGAGTTCGAATGCGGGAGATGCATGTATGTAATTCCAAGAAAATTTATTTAGAAATAGAGAACTTACACCGTGGTAAACCTTTCCAAAACAAGTCCAGAATTGACGTCCTAAATAGAGAAACAAGCATTCTGAATTATTGCAAAACATGCCAAGTCCCCTATCGGCTTTATATATGCGTATAGAAAAAGAAGTCCAGAAAACTGTTATATCCAAAAAAATTCTAAGTCCAGCATCCGTATCTTCCTCAAAAATCACTGGACCGGAACGAAACTCAAACTTACTCTGTAACTCATCAATGAGGGTCTACATACCAAAAAAAAAAAAAAAAAAAAAAAAAAAAAACAAGTTCAATGCCTGCCAGTGTTTAGAAAAAAATTCTGGAAAACTGTGATTTCCCAGTAATTTTCTAAGTCCAGCATCGATATCTTCCTCAAAAATCACTCCGGAGAAGGGAGTATCCACGGATCTTTTGAGGACCGAGCCGCCAGGTTCAACTGTCATTTTCACGTAAACCCCCTTCCACAACAACAACAACAACAAAATAATGTACGAAAAATGCAATTTCAGTACCGAAAAGTTTATGTAGATAATTCATTATGGTACATCAATTTGATAATAAAAGCATTGCTCTTAAAGCCCATTTCCCAAACGACAAATTATTTAGACTTTTCAAGTTTGACAGCGGCTTTTAAACCGTTTCCTAGACGGCACTTGATTCAATTTGGAAGCTCTTGCAGACAACAGAATGGGCATCTTGAAAGTAGGATTTTTGTGTGCAAGGGTGGATCTAAGGGGGGGGGTGTCTGGATGTCCGGACCCCCCCCCCCTTGGAATCAGCCGGAAATTGAATGTTGACTATTATTAAAGCGTCAATATAACGTTATGATATATAATTTAACACATTTAAGTCATCATTTTGGCGTGGACCCCCCCCCCTGACAATTGGGCTTGGACTCCCCCTGAAAAAATCCTGGATCCACCCTTTTGCGTGTACACAGGGGCCTAATATATAGTATAGACAACCTTGAGGCAAAGGGAGAAAATGCTGATTAAAAGTATTTCATTATTTTGCCTCTTGAAATGATTTTTGAAACAATCTCTGTAAGACAGTCAAGGGCGGATCTAGAAGGGGTCGAGGGTCCGGACCCCGCCTGGAATAGGCCGAAAATCGAATTTTGACCATACAACGCTAGTACAGTATATATCGTTACACAATTCACAAATTTAAAGCCATCTTTTTGGGCTATACCCCTCCCCCTTGAAAAATCCTGGATCCGCCCTTGACAGTCAAAACATTAACATTTCTTGTTTGGTAAAGGTTTAAAACATTTTTCTTTTCATTTCTTTTTTAATTTAACACCTCTCAACAATATTTCAGCCATAAGTTTATTTAAAATTGTCCACGCTCCGAGGTTGGGAATCCATCCTGTGACCTGTCCATTATTGGCTCTAATCTAGAGCACAAACACATGCAAAATATTACCGCTCACACTTGGACAGTACTTAGGAGCTCACTTGCTTCTGCAAATTGATTTTATTTGGTTGTCAAAAGCTGTAGATCATCCTGAACTTGAATGGTGGTAATGGGCGATGGAGACAGGGTACGATTTATTACAAGCCAAAACATTTCCATTTTTCAATTAAAGTTGCAAAAATATTCATGTAACTGAAAACTCTAATAATTAATGTAAATGACTGTAGAAAATGTTCTTAATTCTTAGGCAGAATAATTGAATAATGCGTGCGCGAAAATAACGACTCGCCAAATGAATTATATAGTAAAACGACCACGCGACCTTTTGTTTGCTCTTTTCATACTCAGGTCACGGTTAAAAATTTGGAACCGTGTCTGTGTGTATTTGAATACCTTGAATACTTTTATTCGTAGAGTACTTTGATTAGGTATTTTGATTATCCATTTGAATACCTTCGATACTTTGATTCCATGCATATTTTTATAGCTTTGAATATATTTCATAGTTCAGTTGACTGACCCATCTACAAGGAAGGCAATATGATCTTTGAACCATATAAAGCAAATTACTACGTCGGTCTTTTCTTCTCTTAGAGACATGATTAATTCAATGTTACATTTTCAGTTACACAATTCAATATCTACATGTATAACTTCAGACTTACATATTGAATATTGGAATGACTGTTACCTCATTAATCTTTGCTTTTGATAGAACTATTTGTAGTGAGGAGGACTGGAAGATGTTGTATTGTATGCAGAGAATGGTAAAGTACAGAGAAAGGCGGATGCAAAGACAAGCAAATTTTGCAAAATTTGCTACCCAAAAATCAGCTGAATACCTGAAAAAAAAGTCCGAAACTCAAACTTGTTCTGTAACTCATCAAAAACCAGCTCACTAGCTACCAGCGTTTCTAAAGAAAAAAGTCTTGAATACTAATTCATCCGACTGACGAACGGACGGACGGACAGACAGGCATACTGACAGACGGAGTGCAAACCCAAATAATAATTGGAAAATTAATAATTGGAAAATAATGAGACAAAATAAGAAAATGATGGCATTCAATATTCTACTGTAGAAAATGTATCCTAATGAACAACAATTGTGTCGTCCGCAGCTCAGAAAACGTCTAGATATTGTAAGAAATTAGTAGGGTTTTACGTCTCATTCAACAGCCAAAGTCATATGGAGACGAATTCTCGGTTTAACCCCATCCGACAGCACCGGAAGGCGGCTGATTGAACATGCGACCCCTGTGTTACAGGTCTAGCCCGTCACTGCTGCACCAAATCCTCCCCGTTAGAAATTGTATGCCAAAGGAATACAGACAGAGAGACAATTTGGCATAAAAATACATGGAATGTATATTAGGCTTCTAAAAGGTCTTCTTTCGAAAGGCGGTAAATTAACTCATCATTTTAAACTCAATCTAAAATTGGTAAACTCGAATATTTTTGAACGACCCTCTTTTATATTCCGTATTCCGTATTCCTTATTCCGTAATCGATCTAGGTGTGTAAATGTCTACTAGTATTAACAGAAAAACATGGCAAAGTTTAAATATTGAATTTTACATCATTTCATAAAACAATTTCCCCCGAAATTCCCACCAATATTTTTAAACTCAACTTCCGACATGGCGAAGCCTTAAGAGAAGGGGCCGCGGCCTTAGCGCAGTTGGTAGCGCATCTGACCCTCATTCGAGAGGTCCCGGGTTCGATACCCGGCCGCGGCTAATACCCTTTCTGACAAAATTGTCACCCACCAATGGGTTTGAAATCGTTAACCTAAGTGGGCGAGCAGCTGGAGGCTCGGTAAGGGTGTTGTGGTAGTACTGGTTTGAGAAACAACAGGAATCCATGGGTAGGTGCTCCAGCCGCCGCGATATGACCCTGGTAGTTGAAAACGGCGTAAAACCCCAATAAACTCAAACTCAAACTTAAGAGAAGGGCCCCTCCCCCTACAAGCTATACATCATGACAGAGCATAGGCGGATCTAGATGGGGTCGGGGGTCCGGATCCCCCTGGCATAATCGTTAGTATAAATGAAAATGAAAATATAGTTGGTATAACGTTACATATTTAACACATTTAAAGCCATCATTTGGGCCTGGACCCCCCCCCCCCGAAAAATCCTGAAGGGTTTGGACCCCACCCCCTTGGATCTGCACTTGCAGATAAAGTACAAAATCTATTATATACTGTCATAAATATATAAAGAATCTTAGATTTTTAGAAAGTTTTAGTAAATTTAGAAAGGAACATGGATATTTAAATGGACTTCAACCCTTTACCAGACTTTAAAGAATTCGACTGTTAGCAACGCCTCAACTTGACAAGAAATCTAACTGCGAGGAAAATTGATATTTAGTCTATCAATCCATCGACTATTGGTACACCTCGGGGTTTACCCCAGCTCTACAAACTTTTGGAGAGGTAAACCAAAGCCCGTTGGCCATAACTTATGCAGGTCCTAGTTTTGTCTCAAAGTCGTCAATTAATAAGGCTTTTATTATACAAATTACATCAAAGAAATCGATTTTTTATCATTCAGTCCGTCAACCACTGGTGCACATGATAGTTTGCCAAATAGCAGCTTTAATAACCCATTAACTCACAGTGACGTCTTTTGACATCCCACAAGATAAGGGATTGGGAAAATATTGTGAAAAATCAAGAAATTGCTTGTGATAAACAAAATATGCAAGCTTTCATGAATTCATTTGAAATTGTCGTCTTTGAATCTTCAAAGAATTTGGACACTTGTTAAAATTTGCCGTCTGGTAATGGGTTAAAACTGTTTTGCTCCAATGCACGTCCAAGTTACTCTGCACTTTCGGAAAATGTCTGCCAACTTTTCGCAGAGCTACAGAGAAATGGGAGTAAAGGTGTTTTTAATCTATTTAAAATCTTAACCCTATGCGATGGGCACTCATTTTAATAGTCCAATGAGAAAAGCAAAATGCCCTATCTTATTCGTAGCTTTGATTGCAAAAGTGTTTGTTAGATGTTTCTTTTTAATCATATCGAATTGTAAACATTTTGTGTAAAGAATAATACTTAATATTTCACTAATTTCTCCCTTTTCACCATAGTTTTCCCATAAATATTTATTTAGATATACTGTCATATAATTTGATATCAGTCGATTTCATTAAAACCCCAGCGTTCTGATTGGTTAAAAGATATTTTTCATACCTCAATGAAAAAAAAAGAAATTGCCGGGCCTACTTTTTCCTGTCAAACATTGTATTACGCCGCATTATAAAACTGCCATTTTTGTTGAAAATCAATAATGGAAAGTTGTTTATTTGTTGATTTTTAAATCGCAAAATATTAAATTATAAGAATTGAATGTAATTTTATTTTTTTCATGCCGGTATAAAAAATAAAATCTAATCACACTTCTGTATGAACCGCTTCGCGGATTCATACAGTGTGATTAGATTTTATTTTTCATACCTGCATGAAAAAAATAAAATTGCATTCATTCCTTAAATGAACATGTACCGAAACTATTTAACCCATTACCACACGCTGACGCCTTTTGACACCCCATAATATAAAGGGCTGGGAAAACATGATTGTGGAAAATGAAGAAATTGCTTGTGACAAGCAATTTCTTCACTTCCCACAATGTTTTCTATGTGAAAAGACCAAAAAATGTAGATTTCCATTCACTTGAAACTGTCGTCTGCTAAATCTTTCAAATTGGAACATTCCAAAATTTTGCCGTCTGGTAATGGGTTAAACATGGGTGAAAACGAAGGAAGTTTCAGAGAAATTCAAATGGCACCGACAGAATTTGAACCCGGTATTCTTCGATCCAGAAGCCGGCGCCCTACCACTAAAACACGGCGCACCACAATATTCATGCTCGTCTTGCACTTACTACGTAGGCCTATATGTTGGCAAAAATTAGGCAGTAAGCTTAAAGCCTATGCAATAATAGATTATTGCCTAATTCACTTTAGGTATTAAGCTTAATACGACGTTTCTGTGCAGTTTTATCATAATCGAAATATTGTGCTTTTCAGAGGTTGATAGTGTGTAAAAGGGGTTCTCTACTTTTCCAAACCTCCCATTTAAAATAATCATAAGTAATTTGCTTTTCTAATGGTTCAACTCTTTCCAAAACGACAGAATTTTAGGGCGATGGCATAAGAATGGTTCTTTGACGACAAAATAAATTCCTGTAAAGATCTTATGTTTGTACATTACAGAAAAGACAATATTGAGGCAAAAAGAGAAAATTCTGGTTATCAGTAGGCCTATTTTCTTCTTTTGCCTTACTAGTAGTAATTTTCCTAAACCTATTACGTATTAACCAGAGGCGCGTTCTTAAGAACGAGATTTATTGAGACATCTTAAGATTTCTAAATATGTTTTGGGATAAACGGTTCTATAGAGCAAGATTTTTAAGACGCTCAATGGGAGGCGCCATTACCCGATACGACGTGCGGAACCCCTCGGTTAACTCTGTTGAAACAATATTAGAGAGAGAGCTGACCGAGTTGTTCCGACTGCTCCATGGTACCATGGTAATGTTCAATACTTCATGCAAATGACGTCATGACGTCATTTGTATGAAATACGGAGCATTTGGTCAGAATCTAGTTCTTAAGGGGGAATGCTCCAGTTTCCTAAAAATTTTCCCAATAATAGAATTTATTTATATTTTGTATGTTGAAATTACATGTTATTACCAATTGAAAAATAAAATAAAAATGGATGGTCAGCGATCTTGTTTGAATTTTATAGGCATTTATATCACATACCCCTACATCGAAAAATTACACAATTTCTTGCACATGTCCAAGGTCACTAAAATGCTTATAAAATGCTATATATTTATCGTTTAGTCCCGAAAACGGATTTAAAGTAACGTCTTACATTTAATAAGAACAGAAAACCCAAAATAGGTGCTACCATAAACGCGTAAATGTATAAAACAGCATGCTCACGTGTTCGGTTAGATCAACGAAGCTGGAGTGTTTTGTGTCAAAATTTGCATATTTTTGGAAATATTTCAAGTTCTACATAATAGAATTTGATAAAAACCCCTCATTGTATTAAGCAACATGTCCTGGTAATAATTCAAAAAGAAAATGTATAGGTCAGCGCACTTATTAGTGAATTACAGCAATTTCTATCAGCTACATATGAATAAAATGACGCAAAACAGTGGTAACTGCATACACACTTACGACTGTCTTGCTCTAAATAATCGATTTCCATCTTTAGAAAAACAGTTTCGCATAATAAATACACTTTAACCGTCGAAAATGGTAAATTGTAATGATGTGTTATATTATTGAAAATATGGTAGCGAAACACGTTGGTACGAAACATGTAATTTACTACAGTAAAGACCGAGTGTTCCGAAAAACTGGAGCATTCCCCCTTAAAAACGCTTTATATAAAACATCTTGAGAAATCTCAAAAATTCTCACTTTAAAGAACGCGCCTCAGGTCGTTTTTGGGAAAGGGTTAAATTACATTCCGAACTCTCAGAACTTTCGCTCTTAAGACGGGGATTAAATTTTGTCGGTGTTGATGCAAAGCCTCGTAACTCCAGCTTAAGAAAGCTGGAGTTACGAGGTTTGCAATAGCACCGACGATTTATATTCTTCTTCTATGACTGGTACAAATTGTACACACTTATCTTGTTATTATTGTGACGACTGATCACGATCTGCTCCGAGACTTCACAATTTGCAACAGACAGTGGTTTACCAACCTGTAACACAGGCTGTATTTGTCCATTCCTAATTGTACATATGTTGTTGGTACTATCCCCAGTCACAAACACATTATTATGTTTGTCCACCACTAGACCACGTGGTTCTCTCAGCTTACTGTCACTGTAGGTCTCCAACACGGAGCATTTCTCATCCAGCTTTATAACTGTGTTACTGTCTCTGTCCGAAACGTAAACTGCTTTCTTATCTGGACTGGTTGCAATATTGCGGGGCCAAGAGAAAAGTTCTCTACCTCCAAAGTCAGTAGTTATAGATTTAATAACCTGTCCCTCCATATCTATAATCCTCACCGAGGGTGGCCGTGATGATAAACAGCCAACTATCAGCTTATCTTCAATGCTGGAAATACCCCTGTAGCATTCACCCACGTTTATTGTCTTATTTATGGTTAATGTGTCCCTCACATCTATAAATATTATTGACATTATGCTTGGAGCAGTAACTACCAGTTGTTTACGGTCAGTGTAAGTTATGTCCCTTGGCCTGGACTTAAGTTGTACAGATGAAGATACTCTGTCCTGTTTCAGATCCACAAGTTTGACGCTGTTGTTGTTGTAGTCGGACAGAGCAACTCGATGTGAGTCTGTTATCACGCTTCCTACTATATCGCATACCTCCTTATCCAGTTTATGACTGATGAGAATATCCCTGTCATGTGTAATATTTAAAGGTTTTGCTACTTGTTTTCCACCTGTTGATGACTTAGTCAATGGTTTTCTCTCCCTGTCTGTCTGCTTCTTTATGCCTAATGACCCAAACACTTCTAATTCTCGGAGGAATCTCGAAATATTCTCATTTGGAGAAAAATGTACTTCTCGTATTTGATTTCTGTCTGACAACTCATCGATCTTTCTCTCTGCTTCCGATGTTTCAGCTCCGATAATTTTTGCAACAATTGCAAGTTGTTTATATTGTTTAAATTTAGTACATGTTTCCAGTTTTTTGTACGATTCCGCTATCTCTGCTTGTATAACATCTAGTTCGGACGTCACGTGACTCATTGCCTGAATATCTTCATTTTTTATCTGATTGGCTTGATCTAGAACTTTTCTCTCTATTGAATCCAGTAGGGCATTCATGTCAGTTCTGAATCTCTTTACTTCTTCTACGATAGTATTAGATATACGTTCAGCACTTTTAACATTCCTGTCAGCACGTGTTATTGTTTTCTGCACGAGTTCGTCCAAGTCCTTCAGTTTCTTCATCAAATGTTTAACTTCTCCACTTTGTTCAAGCCTGTCAGCCAAGTCCTTAATATATTCAATAGAGCATTCTCTGTGGTCAAGATTCAGACAAACATGGCAGCATAATTCATCATGATCCTTGCAGAAATAATCGAAAGGTTTATCCTCGTGTTTCTTACAGTTCAGTTCAACAGTGAACGAGGGCTTTTCTCGTGGCATTTCATCTTGTCCTAGTAAATGATGATCTTTAGTAGCTCTAAGTTTTCTGTGAACGTTCGTACACGAGCTACATAAATACTCGTGACAATCTGTACAGAAATGGTCCGCTGTTTGTGTCTCCCCGGTAGATTTACATGGATCACATTCCAGCCGGGAAGGTTTGATGAGCTTATCAGAGAGTCTTCCAGAAACTTCCATCTATCTGTAAATACAAAGCAAATATGATGAATATATTTTGTTAAAGTTATAGTCTTTTAGCCAATCTAGCCATCTGTATCATGCAAAATAATCTAAACAATTGAAATGACATTTCACAGATAATTTTTCGCAAATTGTACTTTTATTTTTATCTAAAAGAGCATATTTTCTTGTAAAAATTCTGAAAATTTCAAACCAAAGTATTCCTGGTCAATTCACCTATGTACAACAATAAGTCAATAATAAATAATGTACATTTGGAACGATCGAGTTCTATAAAATGTACAGCTGTTCATGTAGCTTTACTATAATCTTTTTGACGTCTCAAAAGATAAAGGCACTGGAAAATATTGTGGAAAATGAAAGAAAAATCTTGTAACAAGCAATTTCCCAGTTTTCCATAATGACTTGTTTTGTTTTCTACTCAGACAGACAAAAGTTTTCTACTCAGACAGACAAAACTACGTTAAATTTCATATACATAAAATTGCCGTCTGCAATTTCTTTGAATTTGGACAAGACTAAACTTGTTCTGTCTGGCAATGTGCTAATGACATTTACACATCAGATAGATAGATTCTCAATAGTATAATGCAAGTATATTTGTGAAAAATAGAATTCAAACGATATCAAATAATACGGTGTCCACAAGCACATATGTTGTGCCGTTTTTTAGTTTTTTGCCTAATTTCGAAATTGGGCATGCCTATTTTCGAAACTGGGCACGGAACTTTGCCTAATTTCGAAACTGGGCATCCATTTTCGAAATTATGATTCAGTAAGTTCCGTGTGTCATGCAGAACTATTTCTGTCGATTTTTTCGCCGATTTATTGATAATTGAATAAAATAACGCCCGAAATGTTGATATTATTTACGGTTTACTGCGACAGTGTGGTGCAGAACTATTTCGGTCGATTTATTCTCTTTTTTCCTCACGGCCAACTTATTAGTAATGAATCGAACAACGACATAATGATTATTTTACGGTTTACTTTTATTTTTGATACTTCCTACGTACTCGTTGCTGCCGCGGATCCAGGATTTCTGTGATGGGGTTCGAATTTATAAATAGAGATGTTCATTTTCCATGTACAGGGTGATCCAAAAAACATGTCCCACAAACAATGTTTTATAACTTTTTTACCATCTTATATATTTCGTTTATATTCTCTAGAACTTAAGTATATATCTGTAAAATTTTGTCTGATTACAATATTATATAATAATTCACTAACTACTTTTACAAGAGATGCTCGATGTGACGACCATGTTTTTCAGAAACTAGTCTAAAACGACGTCAAAAGTTTTGTATGACGTTACTACAGGTTTGACTATCAATCAAGTCTATTTCTCTACTTATGGCTTCTTTCAGTTCAGCTATAGTGTTGGGTTAGGGTTCATAAACTCTTTCTTCTTAGCAACCCCATAGGAAAAGTCCAGCGGACTGAAATCGGGTGAATGTAGTGGCCATTTATTCACTGTCAATCCAATTAACAAATGACAGTGTGGCCGTAGTTTTTGCGTCTTTCAAATGCTGCATGCTGTTATTTTGTATGGCTTACAATTTAATAGAACTTTAGAATTCTTTCACTGTACTACCATATCTTACATCAGTGGTTCTTGAGATGTCCTTCATAATACTTCATAATAGACACCATTGGAGTTTCCTCTACAGCTTGATGAACACTCTCCACGTTATCGTCTGCACGCCCTGTGCGTGTTGAAGGCTCTCCTTTTTCCAGATCTCGTGTCATTGACGGTCACCTTCATCTCAAACTTAGTAAAAAGTCTTCTTATTTGCTTCCAGGAAGGCACTTTGGCATTTTGGTACATATTTTGGATTTTTCTTCTAGCTAGACAGGATCTGTACATAATACATAGCACAGTTTGACTATTTCTGCATTGTCAGCAATCTTGGAATGCTGAGAATACGATGACGTCATTGATGACGCCATTGGCGTTACCATGAAGCTGCATGACGTTCTTCTGCACAACCATTACAAATTCTATTATATACCCTTTCCATCGACACCCAAACTAAAACAATGCTACCACATTACGCAGATACATTAAATATTCTTTGTGAGACATGTTTTTGGATCACCCTGTATAATACAATTTTGACTGAATTTCTGCATTAAAATGAAATAATCAGGCTGCGGAGACAGTGGCAGATCCAGAGGGGGTGCGGGAATCAAAAGAACCTCCTCTGAATCCTAATTATTTCAATTTCATGTAAAGATTCAGTCAGAATTTTGTAATAATAAGAGAACGAACCACCTATTTGTAAATTCGAATCCATTACAAAGTCTGGATCCGCCGCTGAGAGGGGTTTCCTTTGAACCTCGAAAACTCCCCCACCCATTGGATACGCTACTTTATTGTAAACGTGTACACCAGAATGTAAAAACTTCATCTGTGGGTCCCAGTCAATATCAAAATCCAGTCTATTTTAAAACGAAAGTACAGTGCAATTCATGGAAAAAAACGAAACCCGTCTCCTTGTGTATCGATATTTATCCGCATGCGCGAAAGAAATACGGCAACATTTTATCTGAATTAGAATTAGGTCACATGATAAATGATGTCATCATGACATTGCGCGGTCGTACTGTAAGCGGAATCATGCCTACTTATTAGAATGATTATAATAGTATAAGATCCATTTCTCGTTCTGTAGTTCTGGCCAGCATGGTGGGAAGGATCGGTTTGTTCAGCTGGGTCCGTTGCTTGTTCTGGCCAGCACATGGGAATAATCGGTTTGTTCGGCTGGGTCGGTCGCTTGTTCTGGCCAGCATAGTGGGAAGAATTCGCTTGTTCGGCTAGGTCAGTCGCTAGTTCTGGCCGGCACGGTGGGAAGGATCTGCTTGTTCGGATGGGTCGGTCGCTTGTTCTGGCCAGCAGAGTGGGAAGTATCGGCTTGTTCGGCCGAGTTGGTCACTAGTTCTGGCCAGGAGGGTGGGAAGGATAGGTTTGTTTGGCTGGGTTGGTCGCTTGTTCTGGCCAGCACATGGGAAGAATCGGTTTGTTTGGCTGGATCAGTAACTTGTTCTGGCCAGCATAGTGGGAAGAATCCGCTTGTTCGGCTAGGTCAGTCGCTAGTTCTGGCCAGCACGGTGGGAAGGATCTGCTTGTTGGGATGGATTGGTCGCTAATTCTGGCCAGCACGGTGGGAAGGATTGGTTTGTTCGGCTTGGTTGGTCGCTAGTTTTAGCCAGCAAGGTGGGAAGGATCGGTTTGTTCGGCTGGGTCAGTCGCTTGTTCTGGCCAGCACATGGGAAGAATCGGTTTGTTCGGCTGGATCGGTCGCTTGTTCTGCCCAGCATAGTGGACAGAATCCGCTTGTTCGGCTAGGTCAGTCGCTAGTTCTGGCCAGCACAGTGGGTAGGATCTGCTTGTTCGGATCGGTCGGTCGCTTGTTCTGGCCAGCACGGGGGGAAGGATAGGTTTTTTCGGCTGGGTTGGTCGCTAGTTCTAGCCAGCATGGTGGGAAGGATCGGTTTATTCGGATGGGTCAGTCGCTTGTTCTGGCCAGCACATGGGAAGAATTGGTTTGTTCGGCTGTGTCGGTCGCTTGTTCTGCCCAGCATAGTGGGAAGAATCCGCTTGTTCGGCTAGTTCAGTCGCTAGTTCTGGCCAGCACGGTGGGAATGATATGCTTGTTCGGATGGATCGGGCGCTTGTTCTGGCCAGCACGGTGGGAAGGATCGGCTTGTTCGGCTGAGTTGGTCGCTAGTTCTGGCCAGCATGGTGGGAAGGATAGGTTTGTTTGGCAGGTTTGGTCGCTTGTTCTGGCCAGCATGGTTGGAAGGATCAGTTTGTTCGGCTGGGTCAGTCGCTTGTTCTGGTCAGCATATGGGAAGAATCGGTTTGTTCGGCTGGCTCGGTCGCTTGTTCTGCCAAGCCTAGTGGGAAGAATCCGCTTGTTCAGCTAGGTCAGTCACTAGTTCTGACCAGCACAGTGGGTAGGATCTGCTTGTTCGGATGGGTCGGTCGCTTGTTCTGGCCAGCACGGTGGGAAGTATCGGCTTGTTCGGCTGATTTGGTCGCTATTTCTGGCCAGCAGGGTGGGAAGGATAGGTTTGTTTGCCTGGTTTGGTCGCTTGTCCTGGCCAGCATGGTGGGAAGGATCGGCTTGTTTGGCTGAGTTGGTCGCTGGTTCTGGCCAGCACGTTAGAAAGGATTGGCTTGTTTGGCTGGGTCGGTCGCTTGTTCTGGTCAGCACGGTGGGAAGGATAGGTTTGTTCGGCTGGGTTGGTCGTTAGTTCTAGCCAGCATGGTGGGAAGGATCGTTTTTTCGGCTGGATCGGTCGCTTGTTCTGGCCAGCACATGGGAAGAATTGGTTTGTTCGGCTGTGTCGGTCGCTTGTTCTGCCCAACATAGTGGGAAGAATCCGCTTGTTCGGATAGGTCAGTCGCCAGTTCTGGCCAGCACGGTGGGAAGGGTATGCTTGTTCAGATGGATCGGTCGCTGGTTCTGGCCAGCACGGTGGGAAGGATCGGCTTGTTCGGCTGAGATGGTCGCTAGTTCTGGCCAGCAGGGTGAGAAGGATAGGTTTGTTTGGCTGGTTTGGTCGTTTGTTCTGGCAAGCACGGTTGGAAGGATCAGTTTTTCGGCTGGCTCAGTCGCTTGTTCTGGTCAGCACGGTGGGAATGATACGTTTGTTCGGATGGATCGGTCGCTTGTTCTGGCCAGCACGGTGGGAAGGATCGGCTTGTTCGGCTGAGTTGGTCGCTACTTCTGGCCAGCAGGGTGGGAAGGATAGGTTTGTTCGGCTGGGTCGGTTGCTTGTTCTGGCCAGCACATGGGAAGAATTGGTTTATTCGGCTGGGTCGGTCGCTTGTTCTGCGCAGCATAGTGGGAAGAATCCGCTTGTTCGGCTAGGTCAGTCGCTGGTTCTGCCCATCACGGTGGGAAGGATCTGCTTATTCTGAGTTATAGTTATCTTCAAAGTCTAAGTGAAATTAGAACATATCAAATAAATTAACATAAGTATGCAGATCTATGGTAGATCACATATATACTGAAAACAATAAGTTTAGCAAGTTTTTCAAACTATGAAATAGGAAAAATAACTTCAACACACATAAGATTTTCATACATCTTAAAGTTACTTAAACAACCGAGATTGTGTGTATCGCTTTATTCGCACATGCGTGCTTTCATTACGCCGCGTTATTCAATCAAGCGTTTAGTGCGTATAGCACGTGCAGCACCACTTCGAGACCGAATAAATTAAACAAACACGTTCCATAGCCTTGTATGTGTGTTGGAATAAGGTAAACCGCTTCAATAATTCGCAAAGATTAACATGGGACGCCGTCCTGGACTGACGTTAGAACGACGTCAATATGCTCTTGGTTTATTGGATGCAGGGATGAAGGCTAGAGAGAATGCAAGACGGTTAAACGTACATGAATCTACAATCAGGCGTCTGAGGGCTAGATTTCAACAGACTGGAAGTGTCTCTGACAGACAGCGATCTGGTAGACCCCGAAAAACGACACCAAGGGAAGACCGCTACATCATCACGACGTCACGACGAAACCGCTTCATGTCTGGCAGTGTTATAGCTGCTCGTCTCCAGACTGCAACGGGCTTAAGGATTTCCGCAAATACTGTTCCGAATAGACTTCGTAGCGCTAGATTACGTGCGCGTCGTCCTTTTGTTGGGTTGCCGTTAACGCACCGTCATCGTGCAACACGTATCCGATGGGCTCGAATACACAGACGCTGGACACAACAACTATGGAACCAAGTTCTTTTCAGCGACGAGTCGAGGTTTAACGTTTCATTTTCTGATGGCAGAGTGCGTGTATGGCGCCGATTAGGTGAGCGTTATGATCGTGCTAACGTCAGAACACACGACCGATACGGAGGTGGAAGCGTTATGGTTTGGGGCGGTATCTGTTATCGAGGCAAGACTCGCCTTATAACTATTCCTGGGACCCTGACAGCAGCAAGATACTGTGACGAAGTGTTAGTGCCTGTTGTTGTACCGTTTATACAGGGAGGCGACGCAAACATTTTCCAACAGGATAACGCCCGACCACATGTAGCAAGACAATCCAGAGATGTTCTTCAACGTAACAACATAAACTTACTAGAATGGCCTGCTAAATCCCCGGATATGGCACCAATTGAACATTTGTGGGACGTTTTAGGTAGACGAGTCCGTGGGCGTCATGACGTCACAAACGTACGTGAACTGGAACAGGCCTTGCACCAGGAATGGCAGCGGATACCTATACAAACCGTTAGGAATCTAATTCGAAGCATGAGGAGGAGGTGTGTTGCTGTTATCAGAGCTCTTGGGGGACACACAAGATACTGACATTTTTGTGACTTTTAGGTAAGGACCCCAACAATGTTCTAACCTCAGTTTTGCTGTTTTATTGAATGAACTTCTTCGCTAGTTTTGGCGTTTTTGTTACCAAACATTTTATTGTATTGACTTGTACTTGTAATGTGTCTGAAGGAATTGCATTCTTAAAGAAAATAATAAAGAAAGTAAAACTTGCTAAACTTTTTGTTCATAGTATATTTAGCAGACGAAAAGCTTCATAATAAATCTCGTTTGCTTTAAAAGAACCATTTCTAAAATGCCGATATTTAACTTAGTGAAACCATTTTAATTTCGGTGGTTAGAAAGCCCAAAGCAATGGATCTAATTCATGCTCCGAAAAAATATGGAACTGCAACTTTTTGAATAAATAAACGAAATCGAGTGTAGATATGATTTTTTGGGCAATATTATCCATAAATTTGATGTCCTACTGAACGTGTAAACGAATTGATAAAAGCAGAGACATATAATATAATGTTTATCTATGTCTCTGATAAAAGATAAGGTGCGAATTGCTTAGGGTACGAATCAACATCCGCGCAAACGGAAGAAGAATGTTCCGTATGTTCTGTTCGGTACGGAACTATAGCTGTTCCGTACCGAACTTTTATTGGACTAAAAACGTCTTAAAATGATTTTGTAAGTGCTAACTGTGATACCTCCCTAAAAACGGATATTTTGAAGATGAGTTCTGCACAGAAAATGGCCCGATATATCATAAAATAATTATAAATAAGCTATTTCGCCGAGTTTCGAAATTAGACCAATGAGTTCTGCAGGGATTTGCCGAATTTCGAAAATAGGCAAAAACGAAAATCGGCACAATACATATACTCATATGACAGTATTTGTCAAATTTAGAATTATGTGCGCAGCTATAAATGTATGGATCTCTTCCTAAATTACATCTACGCGAAAACCGAAAACTGCAGAATCAGAATTAATCCCTACACTGAGATGAAAACGTTTCTTGCTTCACCAGGTTCAAAGGTAGCACAGACGACATTAGCATAATTATTGCCAAACGACAAAATTTTGGGGCCGTTCAAATTGAAAGATGCTGCAGACGACAATTTCAAGTGGATGGCAATGTTAATATTTAGGTCTTTTTGGATGGAAAACATAGTGGAAAATGACGAAATCGTTTGTCACAAGAAAGGATGAGTGTCAAAAAGGCCCTTTCCGTGACCCAACCCGATTTTCTTCATTTTCGCCACACATGACCACTAACATATTGACCTTATGTAGGCAAAGTATCAACTTGAACGGAGCCTTGGTTTGGAAGATATATCAAATCAAAGTGGGTGGGGTAAGTCACCAACTATGCCATTAGATGGTAATCAATTTCTATACAGTTTTACTAACAATTCATAACTTGAAAATTGCTGATGCAGTGAAACATATGTGTATTGCACTTCAAACACATATTGTTGGTTATTCCATTGGATGTCATGTACAGGAGAAAGGGGGCATTAAACATGTTTATGATTTTTTAGGATTTTTGGAACTTTACGAAAAACCACAACAGGCTTTTATTTCTTATTTTATTTGATTTATCTTTTTGGTGATAAATGAAGTTATATTACCATAATTTGTAATATGAAAATTTTCAAAATGACTATTGTATTTTCTGGATTACTTGCCCTTGATTTCTTGATAAAAATGCCAAAAATTATTAGAAGTACTATTCCGTTTCTAAACCATACAGTTCTGTATAAATCACCATAAAATACAAATATGAGGATGATATGAGCCTTGTGTACACAAAAATATCAGATAAATAGGTTGCAATTGTTATCTTAACAGAGTGGGTGGGGTAATATACTCCAAAATTACGCATGAAACAGACAGGAATTTTTCATAGTTAGAATTAATTGCTTGTATAGCATCCTAAATGTGTGGTAACGTTGTTATTAGCTCATCTGAGCATAAAATGTCCAAGTTGAGCAATTTCAATCGCTTTTTGTTTGTTGTCTGTCTGTCTATCTGCCCATCTGTCTGTTCTTAATTTGGTCTTTACACTCGAGCATCCGCAAATATAAGCCAATCTTGACCAAACTTTATCAAAACAAGAATAGTCATAAGTTCTCTTATGAGTTAGATTATGGGCCGGATCAAACAAAAAGGTGCAGAGTTGTCTGCCTTTGCAAGTCAAAAATAGCCAGTTTTGACATTGTTTCTACTATAGCCTCTACATTTATTGTCCAATCAAGATGATAATTAGTTGTAATATTGGGTACTATATGTGCTCGAATGACATCGATTTTCAGTCTGATCGGAGCAGAAAATTACCATTTTCGACTTTCACTCTAATTTTGTCTAATACAAGGGCAGATAACTTAGCAATGAAATCCACACTTCTCCAAGTTCTTATAGTAACAAACACTGTATCAAAATTTCATTTTGATTGGTCTATATTTGTGATTTTTAAGGATAAAACAAAGTCGAAAACGGCAATTTCAATGTCAAATTCAAGGGCAGGCAACTCCGCAAATTGTTGTTCGATTGTGCTGAAATTTGAACTCATTCAAGGTCTTATAGTGACCAACATTGTGTCGAAGGCTTGTGTCGATTGGTCCATATGTGTGTTTGTTAGGGTTACAAAGTTGAAAACAGCAATTTTTTTCAAAATCAAGGGCACATAACTCGCGATTTTCAGATTTGATCAGACAGAAATTCAAATTCATTATAGCTTATATAGTAACCAACCTCGTTTCTAATTTTCATCTTGATTGGTCGATAAATGTAGATGCTAGAGTGGAAATAATGTCAAAACTAGCTAAATTCTGACGTGCGAGGGCAGACAACTCTATAGTTTTTATTTCGATCCGGCCCATATTCGAATTCCTAAGAGAACTTGTGGCCATACTTGTTTTGATAAAGTTTGGTCAAGATTGGCTTATATTTTCGGATGCTAGAGTGTAAAAACCAAATCAAGAACAGACAGATGGGCAAATAGACAGACAGACAACGAACAAAAGCGATTGAAATTGCTCAACTTAAGCATTTTGTGCTCAGATGAGCTAATAACAACGCTACTATCCATTTTATTATCATCCTCATATTGGTATTTTATGGTGATTTATACAGAACTGTTTGGTTTAGAAACGAAATAGTACTTCTTATAATTTTTGGCATTTTTATCAAGAAATCAAGGGCAAGTAATCCAAAAATATAAAAGGCATTTTGAAAGTTTTCATATTACAAATTACGGTAATATATCTTCATTTATCACCAAAAAGATAAATCAAATAAAATAAGAAATAAAAGCCTGTTGTGGTTTTTCGTAAAGTTAGCACATCCAAAAACCCTAAAAAATCATAAACATGTTTAATGCCCCTTTTCTACGGAATCCTGTTTCCGCCATCCACTTTTCTAAGAAAATTGAGTTTGTGAAATGTAGAAATGTTGAAGTTTTGTTTGTGACAATTGTCAGAAGTTAGTGTGACTAACTTCAACTTTTCGACTTTTCACAAACTCAATTTTGATAGAAAAGTTGAAATTAGTGCGACAAACTTCCACTTTTCTACCAAAATTGAGTTTGCGAAAAGTCGAAAAGTTGACGTTAGTCACACTAACTTCTGACAATTGTCACTAACTTCTGACAATTGTCACAAACAAAACTTCAACTTTTCGACTTTTCACAAACTAAATGTTGGTAGAAAAGTGGAAGTTAGTCGCACTAACTTCCACTTTTCTACCAAAATTGAGTTTGTGAAAAGTCGAAAAGTTGAAGTTAGTCAAACTAACTTCTGACAATTGTCACTAACTTCTGACTATTGTCACAAACAAAACTTCAACATTTCTACATTTCACAAACTCAATTTTCCTCGAAAAGTCGAAATCAGTGTGACTAACTTCAACTTTTCGTCTTTCCTAGGTAACATTCTTGTGAAAAGTCGAAAAGTTGAAACTATTGAGACTAATTTCGGGGTAGGAAAAAATCCGGAAAGAATCTTTCTTCTGCCGCGTGAACCGGTGTATGGTATAAAAATGACCCTATAAAAATTACTGTATCACCGGTCGATCACGACCCTCTAAAGTTTCGCCCCAAACAATGGCTTAGGAAGGCGACTTACGCGGGTATTTCATGCAGGGCTATACATACAGAGAAATACAGACACTTCTGAAATTGGAGAAGGATGTTACAATCAGGTTTGACATTTTCATGTCCACCATCTTTGGTTATTTTTTGTTCCAAATTCGGGATTGGCCTTTCCTCTCATGCTTTCGATAGGTTCCATGGTTTCGATAGCCTTGTGATTTTTAGCTCGACTTTTCGAAGAAAATGAGAGCTTATACTGTCACCCGGGCGTCGGCGTTGGCGTCGGCGTTGGCGTCGGCGTTGGCGTTGCAACCAAGGTTAAAGTTTTTTCAAACATCAATAACTTCCATACTATCAAAGGGATTCAACCCAAACTTGGAATACTTATTCACCATCACACACTCTACCTTACTATCAGGGCCCATGACCCTGGGACCACTCTATTTGGAGTTATGCCCCCTTTATACTAAGCAACTTAGAAAGTCGAGCGCGCTGTCTTCGGACAGCTCTTGTTATGTTGTCCTCTTGTCTTTTTTTTAAGTCAAGTGATTACAATCTTAATACCATTCCCTGTGCATTTAAATACTCTTGCTACAAACAAACTCTTTGGTCAAAGAAATTTGGAGACAACTGATATTTACACTGAAAAATCTTTTTTGCAAAACAAAACAGAAACTAGACTCTGGAATATCAAGGTCAGGGTAAAAATCATTCAACCTTATCCAAGCCTTTTTCAGTCCTAGAAAAGTTTTCAAGACACTTGATTTTCCCCACGGTTGAGCGAGTCCCTATCCAAAAAATTGCAACAGCCTCGATAGCGCAGTGGTGAGAGCACTGCGCTTGTAACCTGGAGTATCCAGGTTCGAGTCCCACTCGGGAGACCTGTGTCCTTGGGCAAGACACTTAATTGTCAACGCCTCAGTCTACCCAGCTGTAAATGGGTAGCAGTGAATTAAAAACTCATTGCCTCTCTTCTCTCTGCAAAAAAAATTGGTAAAACTATATATAATGGGAAAGTCACTGTAAATTTATATGTGTGATCGAGTTACATTGTGAGAAAGAGAACATTGATGGATGAAAGAGATCACAGTTGACGAGTAGCATATAAATAGCAAAGGAAGTGGCTAGGGATACGGGCCCGTATCTCTAGCCCATGGGGGCTGGAGATACGGGCCCGTATCCCTAGCGAAACCATGGGGTTTTTGCTAGGGATACGGGTCGAACGACTTCCGGTCTAACATAACCTATCGTGTCATTTATGGAAAATCGATATTGATCCTTTCCCAAACAGCGAAATTCAGACTGTTCATTTTGAAAGGTTCCAGGAGACAAATAAAGTATTATTTATGTCTTGACTAGACAATACGGGCGATATTGCAGGGGAAATGTCGAGGGAATGGAGAAATTGCTGAAATTGTTTCTTCTTGTTTGATAAAGGGTTAGAATAGAAACCTGTAAGTTTTATATCATTGGTTTATTCCTGGAACGTCGAGTCGCACCTTTTATAAAATGGGTGAAAAAGGGTTACCCACAGGGGGACACTTTTGAGAGGTTACATTTATGAGGAATATTATTGAATGAAAATAGGAGAAAACTTAATTATCTTGCATTGTAACATATTTTTTATTCGTGGTATATGTTGTGAAATACATACATGGGCATAATAACTAGGCCTATTTATTTACGTTTTAACTAATTACCAGAGGGCAAAATTTTAGACGAGTACAATTCTATCTTTCTGGACAGAAAACGTCGTGAGAAATTAAGAAATTGCTTGTCACAAGCAGTGTCTTCAATCTTCATATTGTGTTCCGAACCTTTTATGTCATTTGGAGTCAAAAAGCGTCAGTTTGACAACCTTTTGGGTATTGATATCTTTTATTTTTTCAAACAGCTTATCATTTTGGCTTATGACAACAAGGTATTTTTATGCCCCCTTTCGAAGAAAATGGGGGTTTATTGTTTTGCAAGTGTCGGTCGGTTGGTCGGAAGGTCAGTCGGTCGGTCCGTAGGTCGGTCGGTCTGTCCGTAGACCAAACGTTGTCCGGAGCATAACTCGAGAAGTATTGAAGGTAGAATCATGAAACTTCATAGGTAGATAGATCTCATTATGGAGAGGTGCAGTGCACAAGAACTGTAACTCTGCTGATCAAATTTTTTGAGTTATTGCCCTTTGTTGATTTTCAAACTTGATTCTTGTCCGGAGCATAACTAAAAAGCTATGTTAGGTAGAATCATGAAACTTTGCAGGTGGATAGATCTCATTATGGAGAGGTGCAGTGCACAAGAACCGTAACTCTGCCAATCAAATTTTTTGAGTTATTGTCCTTTGTTGATTTTCAAATTTGATTATTGTCCGAAGCATAACTCAAAAAGTATGTAAGGTAGAATCATGAAACTTTACAGGTGGATAGATCTTATTATGGAGAGGTGCAGTGCACAAGAACCGTAACTCTGCCGATCAAATGTTTTGAGTTATTGCCCTTTGTTGATTTTATAACTTAATTCTTGTCCGGAGCACAACTCAAAAAATATGTAAGGTAGAATCATGAAACTTTACAGGTGAATAGAAATCATTATGGAGAGGTGCAGTGCACAAGAACCGTAACTCTGCCAATCAAATTCTTGGAGTTATTGCCCTTTGTTGATTTTTACTCTTACGTCTTAACCTTGCCTATATCTCATATCCTTTTACACATACAGCCTTAATATCTCACACATAGATACCTCCTATCAACATCGTTCACATTTAACCATGACCTTGGACCTTGTGACCTTGACCTTGGAGTTTGACCTACTTTAAAAAAAATAAACCTGGCATATATCTCATGACCTTTTACAAATACAGCCTTGAGATTTCACACATGGACATATCATACCAAGACCTTTCACATTTGACCATGACCTTGGACCTTGTGACCTTGACCTTTAACTTTGACCTACTTTAAAAAAAAATAACCTAGCCGATATATCAATTACTTTTACACATACAGCCTTGATATTTGACACATGGACACCTACGACCAAGACCTTTTACATTTGACCATGACCTTGGACCTTGTGACCTTGACCTTGGTGTTTGACCTACTTTAATAATACATTAACCTGGCCTATATTTCATGTCATTTTACATATACAGCCTAAATATTTCACACATGGTCACTTTCAACCAAGATATTTCACTTTTGACCATGACCTTGGACCTTGACCTTGGAGTTTGACCTACTTTTAAGAAATTTAAACTAGGCCTATATCTCATGTCCTGTTACCTATACAGTCTCAATATATTACACATGGACACCTCCTACCAAGACCTTTCACATTTGACCATGACCTTGGCCTGTGTGACCTTGACCTTTGATTTTTACATACTTTTAGAAATCTTTAACCTAGCCTTTATCTTATGTCCTATTACACCTACAGCCTTGATATTTCACACATAGACACCTCCTACCAAGACCTTTCACATTTGACCATGACCTTGAATATTGCAACCTTGACCTTGGAGTTTGACCTACTTTTAAAAAGACTGAAACCAGGCATATACCGGTATATCATGTCCTTTTACACCTACAGCCTTGATATTTCACAGATGGACACCTCCAACCAAGACCTTTCACATTTGACCATGACCTTGGCATTTGGCCTACTTTTAAAAACTTTAATCTGGCCTATGTTTCATTTTACTTTTACATATACAGCTTTGATATTTCACACATAG
The DNA here is from genome assembly GCA_963680895.1 of Fragum sueziense. NCBI lineage: Eukaryota > Metazoa > Mollusca > Bivalvia > Cardiida > Cardiidae > Fragum > Fragum sueziense. The sequence goes on from OY804601.1 coordinate 24,257,040, forward strand.
ACACCTACAAAGACCTTTCATATTTGACCATGGCCTTGGACTTTGTTAACTTGACCTTGGACTTTGACCTACATCAAATGTAGGCCCTTGAGGGGGCATATATGTTTTACAAACATCTCTTGTCTAGCATTTGACAGACTAGAGAGAATTTCAATCAGTGCCCAAATCATTGTTTTTGGTAAAAGGTTAATTTGTTAAATGTATGTTTTTATTTTTCAGGGAAGGAGAGTCCTGTAACCACATTGCAGCTGTATTTTACACCCTATTCGATGTAACGGTGAAGAAAAAAGAAGGCCTTGATGCAGTTACCTCGAAAGAATGCCTATGGAATTAAGCCCAGAGCCAGAAAATTAAGCCTTAAAAAGACAAGCCAGTTGGTATTTAAAAGCAAAAGTTTGACTGTCAGGAGCAAGATCCACCCAAATCAAAATATTCACTACTCTCTGACCCCCCTGTGACTCGCTTGGATATGGAATGCTTTAAGCAAAAACTCAAACAATGTAATCCACATGCAGCTTTGCTGCTTGGCTTCCAAGATACGGCTGCAGAGAAAATTAATTCTCTAAGTAAAGGTGAAAAAAAATTGACATTACATAGTGTTCCGTTCATGTACCATGATGCAGGGATTTTGTTACCTGCGAGTCCCGAGTCCCTGACTCACATTTTTTTCTCAGGACTCATTGATAAATATTTAGTGAGTCCCAGAATGCCAACATTTTCAATGTATAATTGACATTGTCTTTCAAAGACTCATATTTTTCAATATTGGACTCATTGTTTTGGGAACTAGTGGGTCCCAGGACTCTTCCGCATAAATTTGTAACAAAATCACTGGACCATGATAGGGTTGATGTGTATACTGAAAAATGTAAAGAACAATTCAATAACTATTTCAACAGCCTGTCTTGTTCTCAGCAACAGAGCGACCTTATTGAACTAAAGACAAGAGGACAACATAAAAACAAAAATTGGGAAGTGGCCAGAAACGGAAGGATCTGTTCCTCAACATTTGGAGTAGTTTGTAAAAAAAGGGAAGATACTAGGGCAGACTACATTGTGAGGTCAGTTCTGTACCCTAGTAGTTTGGATGTTAAATGGGGAAGAACACACGAGCCAGCTGCTAGAAGATTTTATATCAAGTATATTAGAAACATGCATCCCAAATTGTCTGTGACAGAATGTGGCTTGACAGTGAATCCGAAATACCCTCATATAGGTGCTAGTCCTGACGGTTTTGTCATGTGTGACCATTGTCCAGTATCTGATGGGTTATTAGAAATAAAGTGCCCATATAAGTACAGAAATGAAACACCAGTGGATGCTGCAAGGAATTCAGATTTTTGTTGTGATGTAGTAGATGGAAATTTGAGATTGAAAGAAACCCATATTTATCACTATCAAATTCAAGGACAGATGGCAATTACAGGAAAATCATGGTGCGATTTGTATATTTGGACACTGAAGGGTTCATCGGTACAAAGGATTTTCTTCAACAAACATTTCTGGGAGAAGGCCCTCCAAAAAATCAACAATTTCTATTTATCTCATGTGATTCCAGAACTATTCACAAGTAGAATTGAACGGGGTATAGCTCCAATGTAGATATTAATCTGTATGTCACCAGTATGTGGCTGTTTGACCAACCTATGTGATGTTCTGATTTGATTTGATATTATCCCAATAACAGACTACAAATTTTAGACTGAATTAAAAAAAATTGCAGAAGACAATTTCAAGTGAATAGAATATCACATAATTATGTTGCCTAGAAAACATGGTGGGGAATGATGAAATTGCATGTTACAAGGAATTTCTTCATCTTCCACAATGTTTTCCAAAAATGTCACAAGCAATATTGTCATTTTCCACAATGTTTTCCAAAGCATTATTTTGAGCATAAGAGGAGTAAAAAAGAGTCTATATGTGGGAATGAGTGGTTTCCCCAAATGAAAAAATTATAGGGTTGTCCAATTTGAAAGCTGCTAAAGACGACAAGATGAGTGTTTATGATAATTAAAGTAAAATTTCAATTTCGTGCACATAATAGCACAGAGAATATTGAGACAAAGGAGAAAATGCTGATTATTAGCATTTTCTTCTTTTGTCTTGATGTTTTCCTATTCTCATTGGGACATCAAAAACAGGTCTTGTTTGGGAAAGGGTTAAGACCTGAGCCGCGTTCTTTAAAGCGAGATTTCTTGAGATAGCTTGAGATTTCTTAAGATGTTTTTGGATAAAGCGCTCTTTTGATCAAGATTTTTAAGATGATCACTGCGAGCCGCTATTGCTCTATACTTCTTTCGGAACCCCTCGGTGAATTCTGTAGAATCTATATGGGAGAGAATTGACAGAGTTGTTCCGAATGCTCCATAAACTGCGGAGTTCCGAATGCATCATACTCCATACAAATGACGCCATGATGACGTCATGTGTATGAAGTATGGAACATTCGGGACACCTTGCTTATAATCTCGGTCTCAAAGACGCTGTATCAAAAACATCTTAAGAAATCTTAAAAAATCTCTCTAAAGAACGCGCCTCTGGTTTTGACAATTATAGTGGATAAAGTGTAGGAAAACAAGTGAGAAAAGAATAATATACTGATTATGATCATCAGCAAATTTCTTCCTTTCTTCATCATTTTCTGTCCTTGACAGTGACGTCCGACAGGCATCAGTGATAGTGACAACTCATTTAGCGCAAAGCCACATATATAACTAGATTTGATTGGTTTTGTTGAAATTGTGGATTTCGGACTTTCCAGCAGCATTTTCTTCTTTTGCCTCAAGCTTTTACATGGCCTTTCTGTGAATGACATCAAAGCAGTTTTCATCGAGATGGTGGCTTTGAATAACATGTAGTATCACGTTTTTATGCACTAGTTGCTCAATTTGAATAACAGTAGAAGATATTAAGAGAAAAGAAGAAATTGTTTGTAATACACAATTCTTTCTTTTGTCACAATTTCTTCCATATGTACTTAAAGCTACTATTTCCCAGATTTGGACCCAAAAATTGTCAAATACAAACGAAATGTACACTTTTTAAGCTTTATATGACCTGATTAAATGATTACGAGAAACTATTGAAGCAACGACTCATTTTTTTCGCAATTTGATACCAAATTCATGAAGCGATGTCAAAAGTAGGTCAAAACAGTAGGACATGCGACTTTCTTAAATGACGTCACAACATACATGATGACGTCATATTGAAATTTAAGTATGAATCTCGTTTGAATCATGGTCCGCGCTGCATGCGCATGCGCAACAATTTGAAAATAATTCTAACCCCATCAGTGATGGGGTTGAATTTAGGCTTGGATTCTCCCTAAATTCAGCTATCTGTCTTGTAATTTCGGCTCATTCTCTGTCTGAATCGCATATTATTAACCATCAGGAGGTGGTCAACACAAAAGTTTTGCATATTTTTTCAAAAAATTTCATTTTTTGCAATTAGACCATCTGTTACCGTCGCCCTTTAATTTTGACTTCCTATTTAAAGAGGCGCGACCATAGAGAAGTTGGTATCACTGTGGCCTCTTACTTAAGATGTCGCGGGTTCAATCCTCGGTGACAATTATCCTTTTGGACAAAATAGTCTCCCACGAATGGGTTTAATATTGTAAACTTAGTGGCCAAGCAGCTGGAGGCTAGTAAGGATGTTCTGGCATTACTGGTTTGAGAAACAACAGAATCCATGGTTAGGTGCTCCAGCTGCCACAATATGATCATAGCAGTCAAAAAAGGTGGAAAACACCAACAAACTATTAATCCAATTGGAAGGCTTTTAATCCATTACCAGACGACACAATTTTGGGATGTTTAAACTTGAAAAGATTACACAGGCGACAATTTTAAGTGAATAAAATGTTACATATTTTGTGTAAAAAACATTGTGGGCAATGAAGAAATTGATTGTCACAAGCAATTACTTTATTTTCCACATCGTTTTCACAAGCCTTTTCTTTTGAGGGTGTCAAAAGGCGTCACCGTGTGGTAATGGGTTAAAGATTTGATGTGAAAATGGAGACAAAAACAGATAATAATGTCCAGTAGAATAGAAAACATTCATTAGCAAATCAGAAATTGCTTGTTTCTTCAATTTCTTTTTTTCTAACAATGTTTTCAATAGCTGTCTGAAGTTCATATGAGTATCTGTGGAGTAACCATAGAACATGATGACTGTGTTTTGGACTTATTTCAAAATTTTAGACTTCATGATGAAACACACATCAAGGGATAAAAACTAATGATAGCAATGATGATTTAGCAATTTCTTTTATTTTATTTCAAGTTTATTATGCAATAGAATGAAAAATAAAATTATTTGAAATGATATTGGGTTTTTTTCCTTTCCTTGGTCTTAAAAGTTTTAACCCATTACCACACCGTGATAAAGGCGTTCAAAAACAATGGAAAATAAAGAAATAGCGTATGAAAAGCAGTTTCTTCATTTCCCATAATGTTTTCTACACAACACAAAATAGACCTAAAGAATTATTGAAATTGTTATCTTAAACTCCATTGAATTGAGAAAATGTACAATTTTGCCACGGGTTAAGTCTTTCCCAAACAAGACATGCTTTTGATGTCTCCAAAACAAAATGAATAGAAAACATGAAGACAAAAGGAGAAAATGCAAATAGTCAGCATTTTCTCCTTTTGGTATATTTTCTTTGCTAGATCTACATTGTTCACAAAATCTTTTCCTGTCTGTCAACATTAACCTTCAAGCTTGTCATCTGCAGTAGCTTTCACTTGTGAACAGTCCGAACTGTAGCCATTTGTGAAAGATATAATACATGGCTGACTTTATCAACTTAACCTTTGGCTAAGAAAGACCTTGTTTTGCGCCCCTTATTGAAAATACTTGAGAAAACATTGAGACAAAAAGAGGACAATGCTAATAATCAGCATTTTCTCCCTAATGGGACTTACTGATTGAAAAGAATATTATGGCAAAAGGAAGAAAAATTGATAAACAATGTTTGTTCTTTTTGCCTTAATATTTTCTGTGCACTGCTTTATCAGCATCACTTTTTATTTATTGAAAAGTTTGGGAAACTTTCAAACAGTTAACTCTACCGAAGTACAACATAGATGGGCTGCGGCTTAACCATTTCTCAAACAGCAAAATTTTATGGTGATCCAATTTGAAAGCCGCTGCATAGGGCAGACAACAATTTCAAAAAGACACCCGACAAGATGAAAACATTGAAAAATCAATGGAAGAAAATGCGGAAATTGCTTGTGACAAGCAATTCCATCATTGCCCACAATGTTTTATACGTAAAAAGACCAAAAATTATATATCTTCATACACTCTTGAATTGTTCTTTGAATTGTTCTTTGCAATATCTTTCATTTTGGACCACCCTCGTCTATTCATGGGTTAATATTAAATTTGTGAACAATTTAGCACAGAAAACAATGAGGCAGAAGGAGAAAAATGCTGATTATTCTTCTTTTGCTTCTGTTTTCCCAAGCCTTTTACCAGTCAAACTTTATCAGTCATCATTGACTAATGGTGGATGCAAATTTGAAAGGGCAATATATATCTTCCAATACTTATTTGCTTGTGGTGCTAATGAGATTGGTATGACACCCTGAAGAATTCTGAAGTTCTTAACACGTTCCACAGCTCTTTCTACGTCAATACGGAGATTTGATATCCAGCGCGTTTCCTCAACTTGTTGCTGTGTAAACCTCTTCATCTTCAATGGAGGAACGATAAGGTGTATACCCTTTGCTGTCGTCAAGTCCGCAATCAAAAAGCCTTTATCACCCATGATGGCATCACCCTTTTCTCACATATCGAGCAAACGACTATTTTTTGTAATTTGTTTATCACTGATGCTACCGGCCCACAAATCTGACGCAAATGTGATTATTCCTGAAGGACTTATTCCCAGCAATGCCTTGTAGGTCATGTGTGACTTGTACTGGGAATACATCAGTGATTTATTTATCAAGGATTGGGGTATCTCTGTATAAATTTCAGTGCAGTCTATTATTGTTCTACCTGTGTCGCGTAGAAAGGACCATTGTCCTCTGGCTCAACAGTGGGCACAAATTCAACAGGGGTCACCTGAAATTTAAAAATAAGATATAAATATCAATAAAAATTGTATGCAATCTAGAGACCATTTTCGGCTTTATTTTGACTTTGTTTTCACTCTAGCAACAACAAATATAGACCAATCAAGACATCTCTAGGACAGAATGTTGGTGACCATAATATCTTGCTTGGGTTTAATTTTTAGCTTGATCTGAAATTTACATTGTGAGTTATTTGCCCTTAAAATTGGCGAAATTGACATTTTCGGCTTAAATTTTTTTTCGCTCTTACGACCATAAGCATTAACTTAACCAATCCATACAGAACTTCAACAGAATCTTACTGACCATAAGATCTTAAATGCTTGCAATTGTCAGATTGATCAGAATCTTAAATCCATAGTTATTTGCCCTTGAGATTTACAAAAGAGCTGTTTTCCACTTTGTTTTCACCCTCTTTACATCCACAAATAATGATCAATCATGTCGAAGCTTTATTAAAATGTTGGTGAAGTTAAGATCTTGCTTTAGTGTCATTTTAAGCTTGATAGAAATGTAACATTAGGAGTTGTGTGCACTTTGATTTGACAAAATTGCCAATTGTGTCTTTGTTTTCACTCTCGCTAGAGTTTTCTAGCATGGGTCCCTTTAAATCGAGACTCAGTTAAATCATTGATGTAAAAGTAGTCATGCATTTGCTTGTTTGAGTAGCCTGTGGAAATTTGAAGGGCAGCCAACTGAGCAAATTTTATTCTGATTTTTCTGAAATTCAAAATTATCCAAGATCTTATCGTAATCAACATCATATCCAAATTTTATCTTGATTGTTCATTACTTGTGGTTGTTACAGTCGAAACAGCAATTTTGTCAGATTCAAGCGCACATGACTGACAACTTTCTCAATTGATTGGAGCCAAATTCAAACCCATGCAAGGTCTTATAATCAGCAGTATAGTGTCCAAGTTTTGTCTTGGTTGATCAATTAATTGTAGATTCTAAAGTGTAAACAAGGTGAAAACAGCCGAAAGCGGCAATTTTGTCAAATTCAAGAGATCAAATGCATCCGAGATCTTATGGTCCCCAAAAGTTTTGTCTTGATTGATCAATAATTGTACATTCTAGAGAGTTATTATAGTGTCAATATATGAACCTTTGCTTTTCGTTTTGTACTTGAAATCCGCGGCGCTGTAAATGGTTCTTCATCTGCTGCATTACGCTGTATCCATGATCAATAAGACTTTCCGTGATTTAGAAGAATGTCGTCCATTTCTACAAGAAAAAAAACTTTACAGTGTATAATTTATAATTAAAATAATATAGATCCATCCGTTTATTTTGGCTTAACCCATTACCACACAGTGACTCTTTTTGACTCCTTTCAAAATAATTGCTTTGGATTGGAAAACATCGTGGAAAATGAAGAACTTGCTTGTGACAAGCAATTTTCTCATTTCCCACAATGTATTCTACCTCAAAAGACCATGAAATGTAAAATTTGATTTACTTGAAATTGTCGCCTGCAACATCTTTGAATTTGGGCCAGTTTAAAATTTAAACGACTGGTTGTGCGTTAAATACAAGAAAATCCGCAAGCAGAAAGATCGCGAAAACACATGACAAACCGAAGTTAAGTTTTAAAAAATAAACATATGAAGCACGGAACAAATAGCAACAACCTCTATTCGAATACTAAAATATATAAAGATCGATCACGTTTACAATTCTTTATAAATACCTTTGTCTTTTGTTCAAAACGTTGTTGTCTGTCACTCCTTACTTTCGGTTCATCCTCTGATGAGTGACGTCATCACAAGGGAGGTAATTTGAATACTCTCCTAAATGAAGGTGTCTATTAGGTGCCCGGATAATGACGTCACATTGGAGAATTAAAAAAGGCGGTTAATATTCCCGCGGAAAATTAGTCCTACGGTCGTCAATTAAATCCTACTGCGAAATTAGTGTGACAATTGTCAACTTTTCGACTTTTCACAAAATTGAGTTTGTGACAAGTCGAAAAGTGGAAGTTAGTAGCACTTACTTCCACTTTTCTTCCAAAATTGAGTTTGTGAAAAGTCGAAAAGTTGAAGTTAGTCACACTAATTTCTGACAATTGTCACTAACTTCTGACAATTGTCACAAACAAAACTTCAACTTTTCGACTTTTCACAAACTCTTTTTTGGTAGAAAAGTGGAAGTTAGTCGCACTAACTTCCACTTTTCTACCAAAATTGAGTTTGTGAAAAGTCGAAAAGTTGAAGTTAGTCACACTAATTTCTGACAATTGTCACTAACTTCTGACAATTGTCACAAACAAAACGTCAACTTTTCGACTTTTCACAAACTCAATTTTGGTAGAAAAGTGGAAGTTAGTCGCACTAACTTCCACTTTTCTACCAAAATTGAGTTTGTGAAAAGTCGAAAAGTTGAAGTTAGTCACACTAACTTCTGACAATTGTCACAGACAAAACTTCAAGTTTTCTACATTTCAAGGTCAAATTTTGGTAGAAAAGTAGAAGTTAGTCGCCTTAATTTCGACTTTTCGACTTTTCACAAACTCAATTTTCTTAGAAAAGTGGATGGCGGTAACAGGATTCCGTAGTTTTTTCCTGTACATGGCATCCAATGGAATAAACAACAATATGTATTTAAAGTGCAATACACATGTATTTCACTGCATCAGCAATTTTCAAGTTATAAATTGTTAGTAAGACTGTATAAGAAAATGATTTCCATCTAATGGCATAGTTGGTGACTTACCCCACCCACTTTGATTTAATATATCTTCCAAACCAAGGCTCCGTTCAAGTTGATACTTTGCCTACATAAGGTCAATATGTTAGTGGTCATGTGTGGCGAAAATGAAGGAAATCGGGTTGGGTCACGGAAAGGGCCTTATTGACACTCATCCTTTCTTCACTTTCCACGATGTTTTCCATTGCCATTATTTTGTGAGGAGTCAAAAAGAGTCACTGTGTGGTAATGGGATAAAAGTTTTATTTAAGGTAAAAATATCAGATCAATATCGGTAGGCTAAATAGCAGTGCACGATATTTTCGCCTTTTCCTTTAACATTTCCTGAAATATTATCTGCTATTTTTTCCAAAACAATACTACATATAGTATCCAGTTTTGACAGTTTAATTGAACAAATGCATTTTAACTTTTGAGAAAAAAGAAAATGAAAAGCTTATAACAGCTTTTCTTATTTTTCCGAAATATATTCTACCTTTAATAAAACACACCATAGCATTTAAAGATGAGAATTTGTTTTCTTGTCTACAGCTCATCCTAGTTTGGATTTAATTGCACTTTGTCGTTTGGAAAAGATTAAAATACTTTAAAACTAGGCATAGACTCTAGTTCTGATAATGTGTAAGTCATTCAATAGCGAACAGTTTTCCCGCGTTCGTGTGCTAAAAATAGATTTCCGATGGGAATACCCCAACAACGTTTGCCGGGTACCAGTCTAATATTTTGTTTATCGGTCAATGAATCGGACAATTTTTCGTAACCGTGTTAGCAAAAAAATATTATTTTCAAGCGCGATATTAGTCGATCATAGATAATGCAGGCGGGAACTAAAACTACGAAACATTGCGCATATATGCAACATGCAACATTGCTTCCAGATACGGAGACAGACCAGAAATGACAAACGTTTTTTCTTGAGATTTCTCAGCAGCTTAACCAGAAAAAACGTCGAAAAGTCTGAAAGTAAAATAGCTATGATCATGAAACTTCTCTGGTAGATAGATCTCACCAAGGAGAAGTGCAACGTACAAGGAACATAACTCTATCTTGCTTATTTTGTGAGTTAGTACCCATTGTTGTAGTGAAAGCCTATGGGGTATCAAATCACATTCAGCGACAAATTCTAGTTTTTTCTATATTAACCCTTTCCCAAACAAGAACGGTTTTGACGTCCCCAACAGAAAATCCTTGGGAAAACATTGAGGCAAAAGAAGAAAATGATGATCGACAAAATCGAAAAGGCATGCACAGCAGACAAAATGGGTGTGAATAACTTCTTTGGATATTGATGATCATCCTTCTTTTGCCTCAATATTTTCTCCGAGATAAAACACTAAAGATATTCACATCCGTTTTGTCGTCTGCAGACTTTTTTTTCAATTCAGCCCAACATGACATTATGTCAATTTTGGAAAGGGTAAGCGAGCACGCACGAGCGTCACGATGAAGTCAGGACATGTCCGTATATGTAAACATTACTTGTCAACTGCTCATTTCATAGGGTGAGTTCATGACGAACGCGAGTTCAACTAGGGAAAGACTGTCTAAAAATAATTTCCGCATGCGCATAGAACAATTCATTTGAACGACTTTATCCACTGACGGGTGTAAACAAATACACATGTTTAGTAGATTCGAAATTTAGGCCACAAAATGGAATATATAAATCGAAATCGGTTAACATAAATGATAGTCCGTGTTAAAACACTCATACATGGCACAAAAAAAGTATATTTTGAGTAAATGCACGAGTTTTTTTATTCAGACTTGGCTTTTGTTGTTATTGTTCGCCTTTTGGCGCCATCTAGGAACCCGAGTAACACCAGCCTTGGCCAGGGTTAGTGGAGTCGAGGTCAAAAGGTTGAAATGACGTCACTAACGTCGAACCCGAGACTGTTCATATGGAACTCGAGTTACCCGAGTCGAACCCGCGTTGCCATATGAACTTACCCATAGTTACCGATCTTTTAAAGTACACGACAGTGCAGCAACCTTCTCAACTCGGAATTAGAATGTTTCTCAACAAATGATTACAGCAATCAAGCTCTTAGAATGTTATCTCCGGCAAGTTGAACGTGGAAAATCTTCGCGGGATTCACAGCCATATTTGTATTATACATTCACAATTAAACGAGAATAGTTACGGTTGTTTTGGTTTATTTTTAGGTAGAATAATTACTTTTACCTATGTAAAATTAAAGCGAAACAAAGGTAACTATTCTCGTTTAATTTTGAATCGATTATACGATAAGGGATTCCCAATTTATTTTTAGACCAGTGAGGTGTGACGATGACGTATTTGTTCACACGGAAAATCGAAGCCTATTTATAGTCCGTCTGATGACCCAGGTAAAAATGATTTCGCTGCACCCCCCGAGGTACCAAGGTTGTTATATTCCATTTTAAAGCTTGGAATGAGCGGGATACGATGCACGATGTTGTCAAGTTGTAAACCTGTGTAGGTTCCGTGTAAACATACAAATGCGTGGGTGGGGTAAGATAACAAATAAATTATATGAAATACATTTTTCAAATAAAAATCGTCTTAACCCCAATCATCTAGGAATTTACTCATTCAAATTCAAAAAATTACTACCAAATAAACCAGTTGAGATATACAAAACACATTTCAATCGATTATACGCAGAAATAATGCTCTGATATCTCGTCAATTTGCATATGGTGGGTGGGGTAACTTATACACACAAAAATACTTCGCCACACAAACAAATAATCACATTATTGTTCCATGAAACGTTTGTACAACCATTTATACTTTAAATACAACTTATTTGGATCTAAGTAAAACACCTTCACCTAATATCTTAACAGATATAGAAAAAACACAGTTATATGCCGATCTTTTGAATGCCTCCTCTTTCCCTGTTTCTTAACCGTCAGATGGTATTAAATAAGGGCACTATTTAAGGAATTCTCTGCACCCCTTACTCATGGTGTACCAATGTTGTTATATACCATTTTAAAGCTTGAAATATGCTGGATACGACGCACGAAGTTGTCAAGATGTAAACCTGCGCAAGTCCCGTGTAAACAAACACATATGTGGGTGGGGTAAGATAACAAATACATTACTTGAAATACATTTGCCAAATACTAATTTTCTTAAGCACAACCTCTTAGGATTGTGCTCATTCAAATTCATAAAATTATCATCAAATTGACCAGATGGGATATACAGAATACGTTTCAGTTGATTATAAGCTGAGTAAATTCGTCAATTTGCATATGGTGGGTGTGATGTTTTATAAACAGTAATATAGACACACAAACAAATAATCACAATATTGATCTGTGAAACGTTTGTACAACCATTTACAGATTAAATACAACTTATTTAGATCTTAGTTAAATACCAACACCCTATATCTTAACAGATATATACAAAACACAGTTCAAGACTGCACTTGACTCCCCCCCCCTAGTAACTTACAAAATAGTCCGTTAGATGATATCACACAAGAGGACTATTAAAGGAGTTAATACATCCCATCCCGATGCACCAATGCTGTCATATATCATTTTAAAGCTTGGAATAATGCTGGATACAATGCACAATGTTGTCAAGTTGTAAACCTATGCAGGTCCCGTGTAAACACACAAATATGTCGGTGGGGTAAGATAAAAAATGAAATGCAATAGTCAAATATAAATTGTCTTAAACCCACCCTTTTAGAAATGTTCTCACTCAAATGCATGGCATTATGATAGAAAAAGAAAACAGAATTGATATACAAAACCCATTTCAATCGATTTCACCAAGTAAAAGGCAACGACGGATACACGATTTCTTAAAAGTGGATTCAAGTTTCTTCAAGATTCGACCTTTAGAATTTAGAAATTAACTAAGCTTATTCTAATGAATAAGAAAGTGATGTCAGGGCACTGTGGTCTTGCTACAATTTTTATTTGGGCCCTGGGCCAGTGGAATTTGGAAAAATAGCGACTTTTTATCCTCAATTGGTGAAAACTAAAACATGCATTAAAGCAAATTAATCTGTACGGTATGTAAGATACACTTGTAAATACTTTGTTTAAGAAACTTTATCTTGGAGAAATATGGGTGCTCATTGGGACTGTTCACTCAAGAATTGGGATTATCAATCTCAATGTAATAACGATTAGATAGTGATCAGAAAAAATATTATACATTCTTTTCGTGGTGACCACGCCAAAGATGTGCTATAGGTGCACATAATCACACAATGGCAGCTTATAATCGTGATGACTGTGGTGCTTATGATAACAATAGGCCTCAGCCACGTTGTAGCTATACAACTAATTTTAACATGATTTCAGAATTTGTTACATTCGTAAATTGTGTGGTAAAATGAAATCTGAAACATAAGTTTTGTTAAATCAAACGAAGTCATTTTGAGACTTGCTGGTCCTTAATGGCACAAAATGAGAATATGTCTTAAACAATATGGATATTACAATGCTGAACACGGTTGTATATATTGTAAGAATTTACACGTTGTCGTTAATGAGAAAACGATATAATCATTAATTGTGTGGGGGATGTATTTGGGATTTATTTGTCCGATTCGGACCTAAACTTCCAGAAAATATATATATATATATATAAAGTAGTTACCAAATCCGATCGAACAGATGAAATGTGATGGTTATTAGTGTACAAAACCATATTTTGAGCGTATGGCTCAACGTCAAATTTATTACGAAAGCCATTGCGTTATAACATGAACTTTACAATGTAATTATTATAATATTTCTATAATAAGTACACCGTTCACCATAAAATAAGGAATTATCAAAGTATATTTATATATACTGATCAATTCGCCTTCAAAACCTTTCAACTAAAACAGCTTATTTCACTATGATACTTGTTAAAACTTGTTAAAGCTAGTTCTTATATTGTGAATCCTAATTTCGACGAGACATTATTATTTAGCATCACTGGGAATCAATGTGAACGTCCATGGCAAGCTTAAAAAGATTTTTATTATGAAGAGCTTGCATCAAATTATAAGTGTTTGTAACAATTGTGTCGTTAAAGTATAGGACAAACTAGTTGTGGTACACATTGATGTAGCAATATGTGAATGACCAAATTAAAAAGAGGAGCCAAAAGTATATGTAATTGTTTCAGATGGATAAATGGAAAAAACGACTTAACATACTTAACTTAAATAGACATAGAATAACATAAATAATTTTGGAAATGAAGATAAATAAAGACAAACTATAAAAAAAAACAATGAAATTAAAATCTATGCGCAATGCTCAAGCCATCCTCAATTTTGTGACAAATCAGTAACCTAGCCTTTTCAAGTTTTGCCAAGTTGTGCATTTTTGTCGTGTTGAAATCCAGTCCTTCAGAATTCCAAATCAAATGAATTTTGATATACATCATACATTATATCATATAAATTAATCATAAGAGAGACCACGACGGTATGCTTACATGGAGTTACAATATAATAAAACATCCCTTACTCGTATATGCCCTAGGTCGTATGATCAACATCGTCTTGCCAACTTTGTTAAAGATTGGTCAAAACCATCATCGAAGACCCAGGTAACTCACACCATTTTGTCCCCTGTCAAGAAATAGCTGCTAATATGATGTATTAACAGACGAAAAAACATGCGAAACGTTACACCGATCCGTACAATCAGATAAGTGCTCTCTTTTAATGACCGTTCTGGTTGAATCTTCCACAGAGAATCATTGAAATGACAGCATTCGGTCAGCTGTAATACCAATTGAATTTTTGTAACAGAGGTTAAACACATTGTAGCATGTGTAGGTCTCTGAGGTTGTGTAAAAATAAAAAAATATAGATGTAAAGATAGACAAAATCATTTTAGCAATTATTAAAGGACAGTAAACTTTTGATACAATGGTCTGATTGATTCAAAAGTGCAATATTAAGTTAAATTGCAACATCTTCGATAAGGGCATAGAAGGCCCATTTGATCACAAAAGCTGAATTGTATCCCTCTTTTTTGTAAATTTATGAAAATAGACAAAGATCAACAAATAGATGTACATAATAATTTGAGAAAGTGGAAACATGAACTTAACAAAACGATTCTCCAAAATGAATTTTTTGCTAAGCCCCTGAATGTATTTCACAGCCAAAGGGTCATTATTAACCATCAACGGGGCTGTATTAGTAATTTAAAGTTTACAAATACATCTTTGTGTGAATCTTTAGTCTGCTCAAAATTATTTTTATTCATTTTCCAGATCAATTCAGAATCAAAATGTATGTTCTATTTATCTATTCCATGTGTATATCTTCTCTTGGCCACCATCATGGACGCTATCATATTATTAGTGTGTTGGCCAATGATACCACAATGAAATCTTGTGGATTCACCAATCAATATATCTTTTATATCAAAGAATGCTAAAAAAATTTCATTGTATGCTCTTGCAAGGATTGGTGATCCATACAAAATGATTTTTGTTATCTGACCATGGATTGTTAAAGCAGAGATTATTGTAAGCTACAGGGAAAAAGGGGGCATTTGAGAGCAGCATAGAATTATGTCTTGTTTATAACTTTTAAATTGGGTGAAAATGTTGCACAAAGGTCCAAATAAGTTGTATTTAAACTATAAACGGTTGTAAAAACGGTTGTACAAACGCTTCAAGAAATAAAAATACGGGTACGGTATTTGTTTGCGTGGCTACGTTTTTACTGTGTATGACAATACTCTAGCAACCATTATGCAAATTATCTAACTACCTGGAATTATTTCTGCGTATAATCTATTCAAATGTGTTTTGTATATCGCTTCTGGTCATTTAAATCATAATGACATGCATTTGAGTAAGAACATTTATAAAAGGGTGGGTTTAAGACGATTTATATTTGACAATTGCATTTCATTTTTTTTATCTTACCGTGATGGGGCGCCGTGGTCTAGTGGTAGGACGCGGGCTTAGGGATCGAGAGGTCCTGGGTTCAAATCCCGCCGAGGTCACGGGAATTTTTCTGAGCAAAAAAGTTACCCCACGTTGCTCCTCTTCACCCAGGTGTATAAATTGGTACACGGGAGAGTTGAAAGCCGATGAGCTGTGGCTGCCGCCGACTGTAAACAGCCGACTTGAAGCTCGATGATCGTAGAGTAAAGTGTGAAAGTCGCGCGAATATGGACCCAGTTCGTAAATTTGAGACTATAAACCACCTTTACTTTACTTTTTTTACCCACATGTTTGTGTGTTTACACGGGACCTGCACAGGTTTACAACTTGACAACATCGTTCATCGTATCCAGAATAGTTCAAGCTTTAAAACGGTATATAACAGCATTGGTACATCCGGGTAAGATGTCGCGAATCCTTCAATAACTCCCTTGTGTTATATCATCTAATGGACTATGTTATACGATATAGGAGGTGGGGGACATTTTAAAGTGTAGTCTAGAACTGTGTCTTATATATATTTGATAAGACATAGACTGAACGTGTTTTACCAAGATCCAAATAAGTTGTATAAAATCTGTAAACGCCTGTACAGACGTTTCACAGAACAATAATTCGATTATTTGTTTGTGTGGTATACATGTATATTATGTTACTGTTAATAAAACACCCCATCCACCATATGCAAATTGACGAGATATCTGAGCATTATTTCTGCGAATAATTGATTGAAATGTGTTTTATATCTCTTCTGGTTTACTTGAGAGTAATTTGATGAATTCGAATGAGTATATTTCTACGTGATTGGCTTTAAGAAGATTTCTAGTTGTCTATTGTATTTCAAATAATTTATTTGTTATCTTACCCCACCCACACATTTGTGTGCTTATACGGGACCCGCACAGCTTTATAACTTTACAACATCGGGTATCGTATCCAGCACATTTTAAGCTTTAAAACGGTATATAACAACATTGGTACATTGAGGCCTAAAGGTGAAACGATCTCTTTAAAAAGCCCTCTTATTTGAAATAATTAGACGGACTATGTTGTAAGATACAGGGAAAGAAGGGGCATTTTCAAGAGAAGCCTAGTACTGTGTCTTGGTTATATCTGTTCAGATATTGGGTAGAGATGTTTTACTAAGATCTAAATAAGTTGTTTTAAATCTAAAAACGGTTGTGCAAACGTTTCATGGAACAATAATGTGATTATTTGTTTCTGTGGCTAAGTATTTTACTGTGTATAATTTACCCCACCCACCATATGCAAATTGACGAGATATAAGAGCATTATTTCTGCGTATAATTGATTGAAATGTGTTTGTATATCTCCTCTGTGATTTTATGAATTTGAAAGATTGCATTCCTAACTGATTGGGTTAAAAACGATTTCTATTTGACAAATGTATTTCAAATATTTTATACATGTGTTGTTTTACCCCACCCATATATTTGTGTGTTTACACGGGATCTGCACAGGTTGACAACTTGACAATATTGTACATCGTATCCAGCATATTTCAAGCTTTAAAATGGTGTATGACAACCTTGGTACCTAGGGGGGTGCAGCGAACTCCTTAAATAGCCCCCTTATTTGATTTCATAAGACGGACTATTAAATTTTTAAACTAACTACAAAATCCATACATGTGTCGATATCAGACTACTTATTTCAAAGAAGAATTTGACATTATATACATGTTTTTGAGATTTGCATCCTATCACAAGTAAATGGGTCAAATTGCAGTGTGATAGAATTAAATCATTCCTTCACAGTGACACCCTTGACGCCCGACAAATTAAAAGCCATTTCTTCATTTTGTACAATGCTTTTCAAACCAAAAAAAAAAAAAACGTTAACAATGTAAAATCTTAACGACTTGAAATTGTCGTCTGCAACATTTTTGAATTTGGAATGGTCCAAAATTGTGTCGTCTGATAATGGGTTAAGCCTTTTCAGTCTGTGTGGACTTCTAAGGCTTACTAGGGACAAAGTTTTTCATTTCATAATACATTATAGTATAACGTCACATATACAGGTTAATCGTTGACTATTTTGTCGTCTTAACCCTTTCCGAAACAAGACGTCCCTAATAGAAAAGGTTTGGCAAAACCTTGAGACAAAAGAAAATACTGATAATCAGCGTTTTCTCATTTTGTCTCAATATTTTCTCTGCTTTATTATACATATCGGGTACATTCATCAGTTTCATCAATTATGTCGTCTACAACAGCTTTAAACATGTAGGCCTACCTAGTACCTAATTTTTGCCGTTTGGGCACTGTACCCCATTACAAAGGGGTGTGCAAAATTTAAAAAATATGTTGATACGTTTTGTTAAAACACGTTGAGAAAGGTGGATATTAGGATCTGGTTACAGTTCCTTGAAGCCATTATTCGTCATTAAATAGGCTACTTGTTGTTTAAAAGTATGTTTTAATTATTTGAAACTTTTACAATAATTTAGTGTCGGTGTTATTGCAAAATCATGTAAATCCAGCTCGAATGAATCTGTAGTTACGAGATTTAGACTCCCCACCAACGATAAAATCAATTCGTCGGTATCATTGCACAACCTCGTAACTCAATCTCTAAATAACGAAGTGTTACGAGGTTTTGCAATAACACTTACAAAATGTATAAGAAACTATAAATTCCTAATAAAATTTAAACGACGTAAAAAAAATACTTTCGTTTTCACAATACATGTATTTCTTCCTGGTTCTTATTGGGCGAATTTAACACGAAATCTCCGCGAAAATAAACCTATTTCATAAATATTATATACATGTAGTTTGATTGGCTACATCCTACCTTTTGGTAATGTTCAAGAAGTATCAAAGAAACAAGTCAGAATCGATTCGGTACTTACGCGCAATGTTCGATCCTATTTAAAACAATTCGTCGCCCAAACCTTAACCTTGTTTAAATTCGTAACCAATGATACAAGGGAGATAATAATATACTGGCCAAAAGTCCTAACCGGCCACTTTAAAAATGACTATTATTATGTCTATAACTTTTTTAAAAGTAATTACATTTTAATGAAATTTAATATGTAGATTTTTAAGCATAATACCCGTGGATTTCCATGATGATTTACCAATAATTGTCAAATTTTGATGTGTAGTAAAGGAAAAGCTCAAAAAGCTCGAGATAGTAGCCTACACTTTCAATAATTCAAAGTACACAAATTGTTAGCTGAAACCCAAACCAAGAGAAAAATTGGAAAACATTGTCAATTTTGTGTGAGTTATGACTACAGAAGAAGCAGAAAGAATGGGAGGCATGGTAAAATGGTGTTTAAATTCAACCGGCAAAACATTTTGTCAAGCGAATATGCTCAAATATGGTCTGGAGTGGAAAAACGATGCAAGAAACTGATTTTTTACACATGTCCTACATTTCGTAGCCCGCCGTGAATCATCAGTCTATATTTAAAGCATTTTCGAAGAAAAACGTGTTTTAGATGTTGTCTTTAAGAACCGTTTTTCTGCATACATGACCTCTTTCATTTTCTTTTACGGCCATTTGCCGGGCACAATTGTAAAACATTTTTAATTTTTTTTAGTCTATGTTGTAGCTAACGATCCACGAGACCAGAAACACTACATTGACAATATTCTGAGCTCTGTGCGAATTTAGAGCTTTTTGAGCTTTTATCACGTTGCGTTTTTATTTCAATGAAACAACGGTAACATTTGGCAAAAATCATCTGGAAAGTTAAAAATTCACATAGCAAATTTCATGAAAATTCAATCACCACAGAAAAAAATATCTTTGTTTTTTAAGTGGCCGGTTAGAAGTTTTGACTAGTATATTAGCGGTTAACTCCTTCATACACAATTCGTGATTTCGTCCATCATGCAAAGATTTTTAAGAAATGGTATAAAACACGACATTTTCTCTATTTATTTTGCTCTCCATACTATTCCTTGATGAGCATGTACCACACTTATCTTTGAGTTTGGACTTGATCGACTTTAATCGTTTATGAAATGGTTAATTACTCTAAGGCTTTTGGCCAAGGAAAGGGTTTGGTTTAAAGATAGATACCTCAAATCTGTTTTTGTGTGTCCAAAACAAATGTAAAATAAATATAATTATAAAACCGTACTAACGTTTAAACTTTTTTGAAACTTTTCTGAAACTTTCATACAAAATTTGTTACACGGAATCCCTGGTAACTTAAAGAAGACCAGATTTACAGAATGGTGACAAGACTATGATAGTTTGAAGGAAAAATTGTGATAACAGAACGAATGTCTGTCATTGCAGTACGTTCTATACAATTTCATCCAGCTTTAATTTCACCTAGAAAAAAATCTGAAGGCTAGAATCTGGGCCCGGTTTCTCGAAAAAACTTAAGTATTTACTCAAATATCATGCTCAACTTTGAGTTGAGCAAGAAAATTTGCTCAACTGAGCATGTCGCCATGAGTGTGTTTCACGAAAAAACTTAAGTATATGCTCAACTGAGCACGGTGCTCAACGGATTTTTTCTAATTTTCATTAACACAAGCGGCCTCAATCTCGATACTCTCCGGTAAATGAGAGTAAAAAAGAACGTTTTGACATTTTGCGGGAAAATGTGTCAATACATTTAAAGCCAAACATAAAACGGTATCGCTCTTGTACTCACGATAATCAGCTTTTTGTCGAGGAGAAAAATGTTTCAATAGCCAGATTGACGCCAAAAGAACACGCAAGAGTCCTTATGACGGCTAAAAGACACTCGTCGACCAGGCGAATTAAGCGATTACCGGACATCCGACGTTCATTCCCAATAGGCCTAGTGGGGTCAGAAAGGTCCAAGTGATCTAGAACCTATTCTCAAACAGCAGAATTGTTCAAATTTGAAAGCTGCTGCAGAAGACAGAAATGAATTTGATACAGAAATTGTGTATAATATTGTACAGAAAAAAATAAAGCAAAAGGAGAAAATGCTATGTATCAACCTCAGCAGTATTTTTTTTTTTTTTTTTTTTTGCCTCAATATCTTCCCAAGCATTTTCTGTAAGGGACATCAAAATTAGTTCTTGCTTTGAAATGGTTAATCGACAGTGTTTAAGCTGTTACAATACAATTGTGATTGATTGAATGCATCCCCTTTGAAATAGTAGTCGGGCCCATATGAACAGGAGGGGGTTCTTAGCCCCCCCCCCCCTCCAAGGTGGCAAAACATGCCCAATTTTCCTTAATTTACACCGAAAATTTAGGGAAAATCCAATTAAGCGCCCCCTCCCCCCCATTCAGACAAAGGGTCTTGAGCCTACCCAATATGAAATTTCTTCCTACGGGCCTGCTAGTTACTAGTTACATCATACAAATAATTATGCCTTGAGCACCTAGCCGTGTATTCCTTTCACTAATCCCTCTCACCTATTTTGCATCCATTCAGAGCCGCCAGCACGTATCCCTTGTTTACCATGATCCTATCATTGTTGAGTGACAACGTCTGGCAGGATATGGCCATAATTGAGGATTGAACTTGGGATCTTAAGACCTTAAGACAGACATGCTATAGTTGCAGCCTTCTTGCATTTGTCATGCATTGCAGACGACAAAATAGAGATCGCAGAAAAATGGATTTTCCAGCAGGTTAAATTGAGTAAAAAGGGCCAGGCTCAGCATTTTCTTTTTTTGCCGTTTGTTTTCAAAAGCTTTCCTTGTACATAACTTTAAAAAAAAACCCAGACTGGTTGTGAAATCCTAGTTTTAAGGTATTCCACACATAATGGGATTCGCGCGACGTTTGAATTATTCAGACGTTGTGGAAAACATTCGGCGGTGGAACTTTCCACCTCCGAATGTTTACGACCGCGCCGGAATAGATTCGGACATTTAATGACAACCCTCGGAAAAAGCTGATGTTTTATGAATCTCAGAATGGCCACATTATGGATATTCTACCTAAATAAGTAGTATCTCTGCACATGTTTGAATCCTAAACAGGCCAGTCATTTCTGACATTTTATTTATTGATCGATTGAATGGGGTCAACGCCTCTTTCTACTGCTAGTCTCTATAATAATATTTCACAGCTGGAGCACTCATCCATAGATTCCCGTCATTTCTCTAATCAGTACAGCCACAACATCCTTTCCGACCCCAGCTGCTTTCCCACTTAGGTATACTATCATCCAAACATAGGTGTGAAAAATATTCAAATACACGAAAGGATATTACCTGGGACTGGGTATTGAACCTGGGACGGTCACAGAAGGACCTCATGAGTGTGACTCGGAGTTGATGCGTTACCAATCGTTCTATGGCTGCTGTCAACACTTTTTGAAAGGGGGGATTTTGTATGTATTTACCCGGTAGACCATTTTTATGATCATTTTGCAAGATAGCCATATGATCCTATCTTCTCAGAAATGTAAACGAAACAGGATCTGGACAAAAGGGTATTCATAGCATTTTGGAATATAATGCTTCACAGGCACGTAGGAAGCAATTTCATATTGGGGGGCTAAAGCCTCAGTGTCTGAATATGGGGGGGCTAAATTGAATTTTCCCAAAATTTTCAGTGTGAAATACGGAAAATTCGGCATTTTTGGCCCACTTTGGGGGGCTCCCCCCTGTTCCTACGGGCCTGTTTCAAAACAAGCCCATGCCCAAGAACTGCCTGATCTCCATGATACATATTATTGCTCTCTGATAGTTGCTACAAGGCATGGCGAACTCACCAGAAAATGACATGGATCTTAATTAGACTGTTTGTATAATAATGTATAATGCAGGCTGATCTAGATCCATGTTGTTCTCAAATGCTATAAAGGCCCTTGTACCAGATTCCGGCTCAATTACATGTTGCAACATCCAATCTGAGTCACACAGACATGATTAAGAACTAGAAAGCCTCGACTAAAAATGGTTAAAACTGTGACTGTTGTAATTTGAAACCAACTGCTACATACACAATGGATTTTGTTAAAAAGTTGTTTACAATATAGGCACAGAAAATATTGAGGAAAAAGAAGAAAATGCTGGTTATCAGCATGTTCTTCTTTTGTCTCGATGTTTCCCAGGCTTCTTATAACTGAAAATGAAAACCAATTTTTGTAAAGTGAAGAATCATCAAACCCTTTTTACTTGTTTCACAGTATTTGCTCATGAGTTGGTTTCATACAACGAAATAACACCATTCTTTTCATCATAGCATTTTGCAACAGGGTCTATAAAGGAAACAAAAGAGGAAGTAGTTAAACAAGTTTTTTTAGAAAAAATTACCATTATTATTTCCCGTACAATTTGGTCGCAAGATTGTTAATAATCATGACGTTCTGAATACCAAGATCTTGGGGGAAAATGAAACAAATGGAGATCAGCATTTTCTCCATTTGCCTCATTTTTTTACTGTAGACAAATCTAACCTTTATCAATAATATTTTTTACGTCTGCAACACCTTTCAAAGTAGTCCACACAGAAACTTTTAATTTGGAAAGAGACTAATTAAATTAATGAATGAAAATAGAAATGTTTTGTATATCTTTTCAGGAAGTAACACTTCACTACTAACAGTTCTTCAGATAAATTTAATATGGGGATATTTGTGGAAGAAAATAGAGTTCACATGCCAATGATGCCACATTGTGTTATGATATCTTGTATAGTGAGGATTATTTGCAAAATTAATAAATAGATAAATCAATAACAAAATAAACTTTGTAGTGTTAATTCCTCCTCACTAAATATACCTTACAGTGGCACTTTCTCGAATGTCAAAGTTTTGGGCCTTTCCAATTTCAAAGAAAATGCAGATAACAAAACAATTGGTGCCAAAAGCAGAAAGCATGTTAGTGTAGAGCATAAAAAACATTGAAGAAAAGGGAGAAATTGCTCAATTTCAGCATTTTCTTATTTCATCCCAATATTTTGCCAGTCAAGAATTTCCTAGATTTGGTCACATTTATTTGGCCCTTTTCCAAACAACAAATTTTCTTCAATGCTTTATCCCTTTCCCAAACAAGACCGGGTTTTTACGTCGCTTGTAGAAAAGGCTTGGGAAAACATTGAGATAAAAGAAGAAACTGCTGATAACCAGCAGTTACTCCTTTTGTCTCAATATTTTCTAAGCTACATTATACACAAAAACTATCTTTAGTAGCTCACCTTTCGACCTCTGCAGCTCCTTTTAATTAAGAGCACCCTAAAATTTTGTCGTTTGGGAAAGGGTTAAAAAGCTTTCTCTGTCTGAAGTTAGGTCTAAAATATTTCATTTAAAATATTGAAGGATTTTTAGATGACAGCCATTATTATAATACATTTGACATTATATTGTCACTGCAAATCTTCATGTCGTTGTTGTAAATGCAAAACCTCGTATCTCGGTTTTGGAACATTTTAAAGGGGAGAGAAAAAAGTGTAATAACTTTTCCGAAAATGAAATGTTTTCCTTGAAATTTGGACATATTGTTCACAAATAATGTGTCAATAATACTGATCAGTAAAAATATATCAAAACCTGCGAGAGTCGTCTACACTAGGCACACAAGTCTGTGCTTTGAAAATTGCCCCAATCGACATACAAGGTTTTGCATTTACACCGACGATGTGTTAGTGGCCAAGCCCTGATAGCTCAGTCAGTAACATCAGTCTGTCAATCCAAGGGTTGTGAGTTCCAGCTTGGCCAGTATCCATTCTAACATTTGACAAAAGTCATTTGTCTCTCACCAATGGGTGTGAATCATCTATGTGAGAGAGCAGCAGGAGGCTCGGTTTAGATATTGTGGTGGTACTGGTGATAGGCGCTCCAGCTGCCGCGATATGACCATAGCAGTTGAAAACAGCGTAAAACCCCATTAAATCAAATCATCTGTAAGACTGTTTAGTGTTAGTTATCCAACTTTGGAATGAGGTTATGGACTGTATCCAAGAATATACATTTTACTCTAGTCTCTCGCACAACATATCTGAAGAAGTTGAACTTTGTGGAGCAAGATCAGCTTCATTGGACATTCAATTATCTTCTGATGCTATCTTGAGCCTCATGTATATAATCTGTTTGTCTACAGGATATTCTCACAGGATTCTGTGAAGAAAGAAAGTCAGAATACTTTTAAATCTTTCCCACACGACAAAACTTTAGGGTGGTCCTATTCAAAAGCTGCTGCAGATGACAAATGTCAAAGAGATAGAGAGAGGCGTTATGTACAAAATAGCAAAGAAAATATTGAAACAAAAGGAGAAAATGCTAGTTATCAGCATTTCCTTCTTTTGGCTCAATGTTTTCTCAAGCCATTTCGATAAGGGAATTCAAAACCTGGTCTTGTTTGGGAAAGGGTTAATTAAACAAATACATGTACAAAACATATGTCACATAATTAAAAGATTCTTCTATATTGAGAGCAGTTGCAGATAAATTAACTCTTAAAGTCTTTCCCATACTGTAAACTTTAATACTGTTCAAATTTGAGAGCAAAATAATATTTATTGAGGAATGACAAGAATTTGCTCATTGTCAGCAGTTTCTTCTTTCCTCAGCAGACCAGCTTCAGTTTAGGAAAGGGTCAAATGCCCCCCCCCCCCCCCCACACACACACACACTTGTCGATTAACTCAGTCCTCACGGATTGAGCTATCCAAGCTCAGCTAGTATTTCAATTAAATACATTGACAATGTTACCAACTTACCATATTTAGGGGAAGGGTAAAAATAGGTCCATACATATTATAAAACAAGAAAATGTTTGAAGTAAAGTTGAAAGTGCTGGTTATCAGCTATTTCTTCTATTCTCCTACTCTATATTCTGAGTAAGTTTCACTGGTTAAAATGCCAAAATAAACCGTCGAATCCAGGATTTCTGTAAGGGGGGTTCGAATATATACAAATAGCCTGAAATAGGGGGGTTACTTTTCCTAGACTAGTATTACACAATCGTTACTGAATTTCTGCATGAAAATGAAATCTGTCTAATCTGGCTTCAGAGGGGGGTTCGTTTGACAGGAAAAGGGCCTCTTTGGCATTTCATTTGAGAACAACATGGATCCAGATCAGCCACCATAAAAAAGAAAAGGAAAACTTGTGCAGTAAAAGTGTTTCTAATAAAATCAGCAATTCTTTAAACAAGCATGTCCTTTTTAAAATGAGTCTGTAAGTCTAAAAGCCTGGGCATCAACAATATTAATCTTAGAGGCCCATCATATAAATCAGATAATCATTATTTTTAAATGAAAAGCTTTGAAGAACTGTGGCAAACCTGTGATGCCCCAGACGGCTGATGGCCGAAACAAAATCTGTGAAAACCTGTGATATAACTGTCAGGGACATCATGGCTGTCATGGGCTTAAGTGCATCTGAGATTCAGAAATCAGACCTTATCTTTGCAAACCATTGTTTACTTTGTAAATAAAACAGGTCAAACCTTTTATTTCAAATATTGGTATTAAATCTCATGGTCTAGCATCTGTTTTTCTATCAGGCTACATTCTATGATTTTCATTCTCTGATCTGAAAAGATAAATTAACAAAATGAACAGTTTCTTTCCCTATTTTTAAAGTAAATAATGTAAAAATGAACATAAAGCTTGGTAAAATGAACATGAACATGATGAAGCTTGGTTAATCTTATCTTCCACTGAAAATGTTTTGTCATACACACAGACTGTGACACCTATGTGTTAACTAACACTAGTAACAGTAACACAGTCATTTTAAAAACGCAATGAAATACATTTTATCATTATCATGAAATAATTAAACCATTTCAAACTCCCTTCTTAATCTTATCCCACCCACCACTTGCACCAGCTTGAGCTAGGCAATGGCTGTTTCTAAAAGTTTACTGTAGGCTCAGAGTCAATCAAATGGGCGAAGCAACCTACCTTTGCCATGATCTAATACTGTTTAGTTACAACCAATGAGTTTATAATGCAATGTGTTTGCATGCAAAGACATTTTAGTATTTTCAAACTAGGAAATTCAACCTTGCGTCCTTGACACTGTCAACATCCCCAACCGAGAGTCGTTTCCCTTGAGTTATAATTCGTCACAATGACGTAATTCATAATAAATTTCGCACCACAAGTTTTTTGCACCATAATTATTATTCTTGTCATTGTTGACAGTAAATTTTGCAGTAGAAACTGCTAATTTGTTCGAATCTCGAACGATTATTTACCTCCGTTTCAACGAAACTTTGCCTCCGCTCTGTTCGTTCTGATCCCGAAAACAGCATCCATTGTACGTATAGGATCGTTCATTCCGGCCTGGGACACACGATATCAATGTTGACATTTCTCTAAACAACTTATTTTAGCAGTTTGGGCCTTTCAAAGTTTCAATTTCTCTCGCTTCAAACATATCCGCCATATTTGAGCATTGTAAATAGATTTGAGAAAGCCCCTGAGCATGCTCAACTATTCGTGCTCAAATCACGTGATTTGAGCAGGAAGTTGAATCTGAGAATTTTCGAGAAACCGTTCTCATCTTCCATACTCAAAATCATGGCCGATTTGAGCACGGTGCTCAGATTTGAGCATGAGATTTTACTTAAGTTTTTTCGAGAAACCGGGCCCTGGTCCAAGTTTAACCATGATGGAGCTTACAACAAGATAATTGCCAATTCATGAAGAAAATCACCGATTATTATCGTATTGAAAACATTGAATTGAAGAAAAAATAGAAATGGTGCTGACTAGCTCTTTGTTCTTTTCTTGTAAGGTTTTCTTAGCCCATAACAAGTGAGGTCCACAAATTAAGTCACTGTTTTGGAAAGCATTAATTTTGCCCTATCCCAAACTTACGCCGGGTTTGACGAAAAGTTCTGGAAAGCATTATTAGTACGTTTATCTGCGTTTGATTATATCTGTACAATTCATCCGAATGGACATGCAAAGAGAATAAAATACAGATAATAGATAGCATACCCAATGCTTTTGATCACTTTTGCATATATCATCATATAAGCAATTAATTTTGTGCTAAACATAGATTGCGTTTTCGTTATGTTTTGATGAACCGTCGGTGGTGTTATAAAATCTCACCAATGAACTAGAAAACAAAAAGTCGCAAAAAAGCTGTGCGAGCTAATAACGTAAATTCATGTTATTCATGTAACGGCAGTAAAGTTTGTGACATTCATCTAACATTCTGTGTGTCCGCAATAGACCTAAATGACACGAAGACACCCCTTCTCAATGATAAAGCATAATTGATGATGAATCTTTGCGGGATCATTCTTAACTCGTCCCTTTAAAGTTCCTATTCCAGTTGTTGAAAATTTCTTGGAGCAAAACTGTAACAAACTAATGTTTGGTAACAAAATCGATAATTTTGTGCAATGCTGGCACGTACAACACATTGTTTCTTAAAGCTGGAATTCATCTTCGTTTTCATGTCAAATAAGATGAATTCATCTTAAAGAGAATTGTCTAAAAAAAAGATTAGCAAAAATTGCGATGAAAAAAACAACCCCTAACCCGAGTTATAACCTGATAAAGATACGTGATTTACAGGCGCGCGTAAAACGAAACTGAAATTTACCTGTGGACCAGATATGAGTGATGACGTCAATTGTGCAATCCCATTATAGCCGTGTTAACCTTACATGTATAAACGGTCAACTTTAACTTCAAATTGCGGTGACGTTGCAAAAGCAAATATATTAAATAAAAGCATTTTATGCTGTTTATCATTTGGCCATTAAAGTGGAGAAAAAATGTGACATTTTTTCGTGAATTTGAACAGTAAAATACAGTTATATTTACATGCCGTGGTCCAAAAAATCTCTAGTATTATACGCTTGGTGACAGTGGAAATTTCCGGAAAAGTGCCTTTATATCGCTCTTTTAACCCATTCTCACACATTGACGCTGTTTGACGCCTCACAAGATAAAGGCTTTGGAAAACATTGTGGAAATGAAGAAACTGTTTGTGACAAGTAATTCCTTCATTTTCCACAATGTTTTCTACCCCAAAAGTCAAACAATTTCAAAATTTTATCAAATTGAAAATATCGTCTGCAACTTCTTTCAATTTGGACGAGCTCAAATCTTTGCCGTCTTGTAAGGGGTTTACATGTAGATTTAGGATAAATGTTTCTTGTAAACCTCTTAAAAGATATATAATTATGTTGAGAAGTATTTTAGAAATGTCATTTTCTCCAATAACAAAGGAAATCCAACTCTTACATGAAATATTCCGCGAATTCTACCAATCTATCGTATGTCTTACACCTTGTATCATATTGTTTTTTTTTTGTTGTTGTTGTTTTTTTTTTTTTTTCAAACTGAATTTTATTGGATT
Source organism: Fragum sueziense (assembly GCA_963680895.1). Classification (NCBI taxonomy): domain Eukaryota; kingdom Metazoa; phylum Mollusca; class Bivalvia; order Cardiida; family Cardiidae; genus Fragum; species Fragum sueziense. The sequence continues at coordinate 24,286,028 of OY804601.1, forward strand.
GTTCCATTTGGGAAGACGTAATATGGAGCGTTAAAATCTTGGGTAGGGACATTTTATATACCGTGATGTGACTTGTACAATTTTCAACCGTTTCCCAAAGACAAAATTTAAGTCTATTAATATGCGGCCCATTGTAAAGAAACCAGCGGGGAAATGTGAAGTTCTTGGTTATTTTTTTATTATTATTATTTTCCTGACTGAATCAATGCAAAAACTTGTTTGAGAAAGGGTGTGGTGAGCTAGCACTTAATTGACATATTTGCATGCAAGTGTCAATCAACTGTTTAATGTCTTGTCTAACAAACTGGTATAATATGAACTACCGGTATTTGTTTGATGGGATTATTCGTATGAAAGGATTACGTAATAAATGGACTTGGTTGGTATAACACACCAGTTTGCAGGTGCGCTACCAGAACATAGTATCGAGAATACCAAAAAACTTTAGTTACGGCATTTTTGTCGCTATTTTTAACATGACTTACCGTTTGCTTCTTGATCCTTTACCAGATCATTTCTCGATGTTTAAAAAAACTCTCTGTTTGAAATATGGAAACATTAGCAGCCATTCCACGAAAATTGACTCATTTACAAAAACGAAAATGTTGAAAAATGAACTTTTCTGCATGAGCACAATTTTTATGTTAAAATAAAGTGTCACATGTCTACAATGTATGGTTAAAATTTTACCCATAACATTTTAAGTCCTGCTGAGTTATCGCATTTTCAAATATACCACTATAACCTAGCTGTTACGGAGCATATAAAGCAACTCAAGATACATATAGCGTGAGCTGTGGCCAATGTTATAACCCAACATCAAAAAGATTGTTTATTTGACCATCATCAACCATTTGCACAACTTACAAGGACAAAGTGATAACAATTCAACTGTATTCCTATGTGGTGATATCAAAACGAGTATTTCACTGTTTAACGCAATATTCGAGCATTTTAAAAGTATTTGTGATCGTTTGTATTCTTTTTGAAGCCATCTTGCAAAGTACAGATAAAAGTAGATAATCCGATAGTAATGCCTCTTCAGATTATTTTTTCCAGTGCATCTGGCTCTCGAGCTTTAATTTCTTAGTATGTATGATCGTGGAAAAAATGGCCCTTGTGTTACGGAAAATAGATAATTTCCATAACCTTATTACCATTAGTGTCATTTCTTTCAAAGAACTTTAAACGCTAAACGTAAAGGTGCTTACAAAAAAGAAACAACATATTGGTATAAAACAAATAGTAAATTCAATAATACGAATGAATCAATAGACGTTTCTTTTAGTACCCTTAAACTATTAATCTCACTGGCAAAATTGCCGAACTGGTACCTTTGCTATTCTTTAATATCACACTCAGAGTAACAATTACATTGTAAGCATCGGGCAAAACAGTCTTCACAGATATGTCTGTATATGCACCACAAAGTCGTCAACCGGGTACCACCATGGACAATTTCTAGGATTCAATTTCGATTGATCTACAACAACTAACCAACCAACAACAACTATTCCCAATTCGTCTATTTTGAAAACCAGTGCCACCTTGTCTACTCAGGTTTTGTATACCGTTTCCATTTCGTCTATATTTGCCTGCTTTATATTTCAGTATGATATCTTATTTTTTGTTAATAACAATGCGTTGTTTTTCTTAATTTATGAACATGTTATAAGATATGAATTTCGGGGGGGGGGGGATCTAGAAATATATAATTCGATGGTGTACTAGACATGTGTGCATTGGTCGTGTAAATTTGTAAGGGTGTTTCAATTTGAAGGGGTGTTAGATTGAACAATTTTCGGTAAGTGTGCATTACTCGTCCCCTTTTCTTCTGAATTTCTTTTATTTCCAATTAAATCATTTATACAAGAACACATACTATTTTAAAGTAAATTGGTTATTCATTCGAATCATGTATCCCTAAATAAAATATGGCTCTCAAAAATCATTAACAAATAACTCCATAAAATATAATTAAAATATGAATTACAAATTGAAAAATAAAAATGAATCATTTGATACAATTTGATGTCAAGCATAATTATTCCATTTATTGCTCGAATGCTCGAATATTGCGTTAAACAGGAAATAAAAGAAAAATGCATATATATTAAAATATTGAAATAAAAATTAAAATGAACCATGTAGGTCTAGTAATGAAAAATGTATGATATATTGTAGACAAAGTCCAAGTAGACGAATTCTGGAAGTAGATGAATGTTGATTCTGACAATAAAAATGTAACAAACGAACTGGGAGTAGAATACATGTTGGGATGTTGCAGTCACTTTGACTAGATCCAAAGCTTGATAACCAAAATCACAGCGTCTTAGACTGTCATACCACCTGGTGATTGATTGGATTGGCCATGGTTGACACACGGTTTAGGCTTTTAGCGTGTGAACTTGTGTCAAAGGATCAGTATTTGTAATTCCAATGGTGAGAGAGTGGTGTAATTTGTCTAAGCCAATTACCTAGTAGAAGGGAACACCAGCTTTCGGAAAAGAAATATAGAGAAGCCCTTTCTTCACAAACTATTCAAGACCCGACAATACAAATATCTAGGTTTAGTTTCGGGAAAAAAAGATGTCATGATTAATGAAAACTAAAGAGAATGTGTAACAACACAGCCTTGGGGTGTGTTACTTCAATATCAGCATTACAAAAAAGAAGGGAAAATGCACCCTGCTTACCTGCTCCTGAAACTTGGGGACTAAACTGTGACAAGTGAGTTGCAAGCCACGTTTGCAGAAAATTATTCCTGTTAACATTATTGTCTGGCCCAGTTGAAAAGGAAAATGTTTGTGTCTTCTTTTATTTGCCACAAAAGCGATGTATGCAGGTTTTATAAGAACAACCAGTGCAATGCTGAAAAATGTCTAATGATGGAATTAGTAAATGGAAATGGCGTTAGGACCAAAAGGGGCATATTTTATGGCCTAGACAATTATGTGTTTCGCTCGCAATAATCAATAGGCTGCTGTAACCATGTCTGTCTACATGACAAGCCACAAACTGTTTCAAACATGTTGTGTAACATGCTTAGATAGAACCTGAAGGGGTATGATTGCTAATCTATCGCCCACAGATGGCAGTGTATGCTCAATATTCCATAAAATATAGTATATGCTTCCGTAACGAAGAGTCTATATTTCGTAACGGAATATTACTATCTGAATTCACGGATAAACACAATTAAGCGGCTTTGTAAGTATTCCTACTTCATATACTTTCTGAGTTAATTATAATCAATTGACATCAAAATGTTTTATGTATCGTAATTTACGCACAAATTGTATACCCAAATATATGCTTCCGTAACATTTTCTTAAAGCATATGTTGCAAAGCATGATATAATAAGCTCTATTTAGACAAATTTTAACTATACTGAAATGTAAAATTCCATTTGATTCACGCAAACTCAATTAATCAACAAAATAAACCTCATTAATATCCAGGACATGCTACCACCAAACAATATATGCTCCGTAACAGTTATTTTGACCGTAAAACAAAAAGGTTAGATACGCAAATCCCTCATTATTTTGTTTTTTGTTTGAGATTCCAGCTTTTGCACGTCAAATTAAAAAAGAATCGAGCATAAATAAAGAAGTTTTGTATTGCTAATCTGGAAATGAATTTGTATAATACTATATTTACATACTTCCACGTCGAATTTCACATTCAATATTCCATCTTTCTACTTGCAGTAGTCGATATAATGAATCTTTGATAACTGCAGTGTATCATATGGTTCACTGTATTGAAATATTCCTGTAACTTTAACTCAGGGCGTCCTTTGAAGTACGTTACGGAAAAATATGCGTAACGGAAGCATAGCGACCAAAGGACTTTCAAGTCTCTCAATATGTTATACTCTTGATTATACTTGAAACTCGCCTCTATTTCAACAGTTTGGCAACCACTCTGTCAAAATTTGACTGATTTAGGAATGTCCGCTCATCATTGTGAGCTACACGGACGTAACGGAAGCATAGTAAACGAAATGCGACAAATTCTATTTGTCCATGTTCATTGGTTTAGTGAAGAAATACTAAGATATTCATAAACTTTAGGGTTTTGATAGTTAAACTAAACCATTCTCGGACCAAAATAGTTTGAAAATCGGCAAATTGAGAGAAAAGTTGACTTTCTTTCATGCCTTTGAAAGTTCGTTACGGTCACATAGGCAAATCTGGCGACATACATATAGACATGTGTAAATTCTATTTCATGTACGATGATGGAATAATACTTAATTTAGTCGTTGTAGTAGGGTTTGGGGAAAATAATGTCCAAGAGAACAAAGTCTAAGTAAAACAACGGCTGATTTGGACGGTAGTTTAGAACAAAAAAATGTGCGGCGACATCAACATTTTGACGTTATTGCAATATTCAACACAACCAAGCACATTCATAAAATCGTTTGAATAACTTAAAAATCATACTTCTTTATTGCAAATTATGTCCCGTGATAAAAGATATCTTGCTTTTTGTTGTACCTAATTGATAAAGGTGTTAAATAATGCAATGAAGGTCGGCGACATGCATTTTCAGTAAATGGGTCAATTTTCGTGGAATGGCTGTTAGGAAAAACCACTACCTCACTAATTCCCCTTACAATATGAAAATACTGTATTAATTTACTCTTTCCCATCAGAGATCAGGTTTCGACATCCGCATTAGAAATCGTTTGGGGGAAAATCATTGAAAGAAAAGAAGAAATTGATGACGGTAAAGAATTTCTCACTTTCCCTAAATATTGTCAGTACTAAACCAAACACATTTTCTTTTTTAACATCAGTTACTTGTCGTCTAAAAGCATTTACTCAAAAATTAAAATACTTATCTGAATTCTTCCCAACATAATCAGTGGCGGATCCAGGATTTCTATGAGGGGGGTTCGGGTTATATACAAATAGGGGGGTTCGTTTTTCTAGTGTTACACAATTTTGACTGAAATTCTGCATGAAATAATCAGGCTACAGAGGGGGGTTCGTTCGAACCCCCCTGGATCCGCCACTGATAATGTAACATAGTAAAATGTCATTTACTTCAATATTTGCGTATTAATTATATACTATTTATGCATGTCTTAGGCCTTTATTAGGCCTTTAAATTCTTTAACAAGTTTTTGCATTTTTTCAGTCAGGAAAATAAAATACCGAAATAATTTCTAACCAAGAACTTCACATTTCAACGTTGTTTTCTTTAAAATGGGCTGCATATTTTTTAGACTTATATTTTGTCCTTGGGAAATGGTTGAAAATTGTGCGAGTTACGTCAAGGGATATAAATTGTCCATACCCAAGGTTTTAATGTTATATATTGCAATTTCGCAAATGGAACAGTCTTACAATTTTTAGTTTGACAAAACAATATAATACAAGGCGTGAGACATTCAAAATATTGGTACAAATCACGGAATAATAAATGTAAGAATGGGATTTCCTTTGTTATTGGAGAAAACAACATTTATACAATACTTCTCATTATAATTATATATCTTTTAATAGATTCACAAGAAACATTTATCCTAAATCTACAGATTAAAAAAGCATATTAATTGCACTATTCAGTAAATTCCCACTATCACCAAGCGTATAATACTAGAGATTTTTTGGACCACGGCATGTTAATATAACTGAATTTTACTGTTCAAATTCACGAAAAAAATGTCACAGTTTTTCTCCACTTTAATGGCCAAATGATAAACACCATAAAATGCTTTTATTTAATATATTTGCTTTTGCAACGTCACCGCAATTTGAAGTTAAAGTTGACCGTTTATACATGTAAGGTTAACATACATTTATTAGCATACATTTATTAGCAATCGGCAATAAATTTTGCCTTTGGCCATTTACAAAAGAAAAAAGGTGTGGCAAAGACACATATATATACAACATATAAACATGCAAACAAAAGAACATGTTTGACTTTTGGGGTAGAAAACATTGTGGAAAATGAAGAAATTACTTGTCACAAACAGTTTCTTCATTTCCACAATGTTTTCCAAAGCCTTTATCTTGTGAGGCGTCAAACAGCGTCAATGTGTGAGAATGGGTTAAAAGAGCGATATAAAGGCACTTTTCCGGAAATTTCCACTGTCACCAAGCGTATAATACTAGAGATTTTTTGGACCACGGCATGTAAATATAACTGTATTTTACTGTTCAAATTCACGAAAAAATGTCACATTTTTTCTCCACTTTAATGGCCAAATGATAAACACCATAAAATGCTTTTATTTAATATATTTGCTTTTGCAACGTCACCGCAATTTGAAGTTAAAGTTGACCGTTTATACATGTAAGGTTAACACGGCTATAATGGGATTGCACAATTGACGTCATCACTCATATCTGGTCCACAGGTAAATTTCAGTTTCGTTTTACGCGCGCCTGTAAATCACGTATCTTTATCAGGTTATAACTCGGGTTAGGGGTTGTTTTTTTCATCGCAATTTTTGCTAATCTTTTTTTTAGACAATTCTCTTTAAGATGAATTCATCTTATTTGACATGAAAACGAAGATGAATTCCAGCTTTAAACAAAATAGGTGCATCTGAATTCTAGTATTGCCTCGCACGTGAAAGCATGTTATCGAATCTGATGAAGCAGTGGTATGAGATATGAGCATAACTTGGTGACGCTGCTTTGATGCTATTGAATTCTGCAATTGCCTGGGGTTTTGTGACTTTTCATATCCGAGTCTAAGTGAAAAACCTAAATATTTTTAATGTTCGGATCAATCGATTTTGATGTAATTTAAAGAGAACATATTAACATAGTTGATTTTTATTTGCTGAAAATTTCATAAATTATACTGCATTTATTTTTGAATTATGATGAAAAATGTAAGTGTTGCGTTGGAAGTGTCTTTAAGTGTATTGTTTGTCCGAAATTACGTCACAGTTTACTCGATAAAATTATTCCCTATTATGCCCATCATCTATCGTCTGTAATGCTGTAAGAAAACATCATGGAAAGTCTTGGCCTATATGTACACGATGGATAATCACGTGAGACAGAATTCCAGAAAATCTTCAATAATTTTGTTAATACTTGACCAGTTTGAATTCGGTTTGAAGCTGAGAAGGTCGGAAAATGCCAGGAAATAAATGAACTTGGCGGATGTTTGAAAAATGACCTAACAGAAAAGTAGTTGAACATCAACCAAAATTCGGTTGATCTTCAATAACTGTTTTATCAGCTGATTTTGAAAAATCCACCACGTCCTTCTAATTCGTCACGTCTGCCACCTTTCTCTGTTCGAAACCTAATTAAAATCGGTCTCGTATGAACAAAATTATTAAAGATTTTCTAATATCGTTGTAACGTAACCCTTTACCACACGGCAAAATTTTAGACTGGTCCAAATTCAAAGATGCTTAAGACGACAATCTAAATTGAATGAAATCTAATGTTTTTTTGGTCATTTTGTGGAAATGAAAATTGTTGGAAATTAAGAAAATTGCTTTTCACAAGCAATTTCTTAAATTTTCCACAATGTTTTCCCAAGCCATTTTTTCGTGTGCAGTGTGTGTTAATTGGTTAAAGTGTGTTGTCTCTGAAAGATCAAGGTCATCCCGTTATCCGCTGGTGCTCTTTTGCCTGGTTCTTCTCCTACTCCTGCCCTGGGCACACTGAGTCCGGATTGCTCATTTACTAATTCTAATAGCACTGATATGTTTTGCTTAACCCATTACAAGACGGCAAATTTTTAGACTGGTCCAAATTCAAAGACGCTGCAAACGTCAATTTAGAGTAAATATTTTGGTCTTTTTGGGTAAAAAACATTGTGGAAAATGAAGAAATTGCTTGTCACAAGCAATTTCTTCATTTCATACAATGATTTCAAAAGCATTTTTCTTTAGGAGAGTTAAAAGGCGTCACTGTGCGCTAATGGGTTAAGATAGTAATAGACTAGGCTTAACGATATGTTTTGATAAACCGTTGGTGGTGTTATACTTTAAAATCTCGTAACTACGGCTAATTCGAGTCTTCTCTGGTGCAAATTTCACTCTTTGATATCGGACGTCGCGTCAAAGAGCGAAATTTGCATCAGAGTCGTCATGATTAGAAACTGGATGAAATCGTTCCCTATCATACACAGGCTATAATCGGAATAATGTTAACAAAATTAAGTCTACTTTGGGATGATAATATGCATCAAATATCTTAGCTGTAAATCTCTTGGTTTTCGAAAAAAAAAAAAAAACACAGAAATTTCAAAGTTGTAACTTTGTAGATCAACCCTCGATAACAGCACTGTTGTTTGGGACCCATATCTCCAGTAAGACACAGACAAACTAGAACAAGTCCAACTAAGATCCGCTCTCAGCTAGGTCGGCATTCTTCTAGAATGTGATTTAGGGGCTAGTGTCAGCAACAAGTCAAGTCAAATAAATTTTATTTACAAAGTCGGTACATAGTAAAACAGATAACATAGGCTCTAAAGAGCTTTTAACTCCGACTTGGAAACATATACATGTGGACATAAAACAATATTAGTGACATAAGACAATTTTACATGTAACCCTTTCCCAAACAGCAAACATTTAGGGTTCAAAAGCTACTGCAGACGACAAAATGGAATTCAATTAAGATTGGATTTTTGAACAATATAGCACAGAAAATCAGCATTTTCTTCTTTTGCCTCATTTTTCCCAAGCCTATCCTATAATGGATGTCAAAACCAGGTCTTGTTTTGGAAAGGGTTAAGATAAACGACATACAATTTTTAAAATTTTGTGGTGTTGGGGAGACAACCAATGATGGACAGGTTTATCCGTTCAGCATTTGTTGTCTCCCTTATACATTCTGCAAGCAGACCTGTAAAAGCAGTTAGTATTTTTCAGAAGAAAGAAGTTAATAATAAATAGTACTTCGTTAAAAACATTAAAGGACAATATATAAGAAAAAATAGTTCTGTGAAAAATCAAACATAAACATATTTGGGTTTTCTAAAGATACTTTGTAATCAAGATTTTTGCCAGATCTTGCACTAAAACAAAATTAAAGATGTGTAGATGGGACATATTTTTTCGACAGAACCAGCAGTCCAACATCTTAAGTCTCAACCCCAGCTAAAACTTGTAGCTCGCTTAATGTTTGCAGCAGGATTAAATAAAGTATGCATGTAATATATAAAAACGACATGTCACAGATCTATATTAAAACTAGATCCTATACTAATTTAAAGGATTTTGAGAAATCTAAGATAGCTTAATAAACAGAAAAAAACATGGCAAAGTTTGAATATTAAAATTTATATCATTTCATAGGACAATTTCCCCCAAAATTCAAAACCGCAGTTTTAAACTCAACATATAGACATACAAAACAATTATGATATATATAATACCGCGTATATAAACGGTGATTCATCTCAATCGTGAGAAAATATCATCAAGAGGAGTGCCACAAGAGCAAGTGTGGGAATCTACCTGTAACAACAACTACACCATGGCGAAGCCTTCAGAGAAGGGCCCCGCCCGTAAGCCTACTTGTAAGCCATACACCATGACAGATAAAGTCCTAAATCTATATTATATAGCCTATGATGTCATAAATATATAATAATCTTAGATGTTTCGAAAGTTCTAGTAAATTAATAAAGGGACGTGGATATTTAAATGGACCCCATCCCTTTACCAGACTGCAAAGAATTTGACTGTTAGTAATGCCTCAGCTTGACAGTAGACTTATCTGGTCCCAATCTGTGGAAAACGACCAATAAGACGAATAAACTTGATAACTTTGTGTCCACCAATTTAGTGAGAAATCAAGCGATAAATTACTTTAACCCATTACCAAACGACAAAATTTTGGGGTGTTCCAATTTAAAAGCTCCTGCAGACGACATGTTTGATTTAACAAAGATGGGTTTGTGTATAATATAGCACAGATAACAATGAGGTAAAAGGAGAAACTGCTGATTATCAGCAGTATCTTCTTTGGTCTGGCCCTCAATGTTTTCCAAAGCTATTTCTACATGGCACGTCAAAACAAGGTCTTGTTCGGGAAAGGGTTAAATGTAACAAAACCATAAACTGCAAATATGAACAATTTAGAAAATCATTCTTTCCCAGAACATAATGCCAGTGCGCTCAGACAGTGAAGGGCTTCAAATGAGCAATCAAAAGTGATACTAGACATTTTGAACACAACTCTCTGCCGCTGTACATATACCGAAATATGTCATGCAGTGTATAAACCTACATCCAGATCCAGATCTAGGTGATACTGAACGTTTTCAGTGCTCCCAGAAGGGGAGACCGGGGCAAGATGATACACTTTTTCGAATTCTTCAAAAATCTCCTTAAACGGCTTGCTCTGTTGTTCAATTTAGGATAAAAAAAGAAAGTTTGGTTTCTTCACTATTATTTTGGCCGAAATCAGCACTCATGAAATGCTTGCAACATATAGATTTTTGCGTTTGAAAATGGCTAGTAAGATGTATCATCTTGCCCCGTAGTCGGGGAAAGATGATACACGTAGCGGGGCAAGATGATACAACGTAGTTTTACGATAAGTAAAATGTATCAATTGTGAGAAAAGTACAACGATGTAATTCAGAATTTAGAAAGGGTCATATTTCATGTTAAGACAATAAAGAAACCAATCTATCTTAAGGACAGATCCTCCATTTATTTCCTACGGTAAGATTTTTTTTTTATTTTTTTCTGTACTGATACTTAAATATATGAGAAGTTAAAATATGACTTAAAAACTATAGGTCACCAAGCGAATTAAAAAGTTATTGGATTTCAAGGGAGACTACTCTTGTCTAAAATTGCAAAAATGAGTTGTCACTTAAATACCCAAAAAAAGGTGTTCAAAATGACTAGGATTACATAAATAAATCTTAATTGTGTTTGATATGTTTTATTCTGTCTAAATGAGTATCAATTTGGGAAAATTTAGTGATGATTTTGAAATTTTCAGTAAACATTCTTTCAAATGTAGCTGAAATTGCTCTTTTTTTCGCAACGTTTCTGATAACAAAAAAAAATTCCAGCGGTAAGAATTTTTTCTTTTTTGGTATAGACATAGTGTTTGGTCATACCTACACTAACAAAAAAAAGAAAAATATATCAAACCAAGCGTTTTTCTTAGTTAATAGTAAAATTTGATTTACTTTTTGCAGCTCTGTCCGAAATTGTTTCACTATTTTTATCCATTTTCTTCCTCATTTCCGGCTTAAGATAATAAAAAGTGTCGTCTTTTGAGTCCATCTGTAGCGGACTAGCTCATAAAGACACCCCTTTGCTTTTGTTGCTCCGTTTCCTATCGCTAACGCCACATGTTGAACGCGTAACAGAAAGCGAAATGTACCATCCGAGTACTAGTACACTTTAATTGACCAAACAGTGAAAATGGAAATAACCGAAAAGGGTCTTGTCATTTATCAACCAAACATTAACTAAATGTAAAAAATACATTCACTGAAAAGGTCAATTACTGAAACAGCTTTATTTCAATATTTAGGATATGCGCAGTAAGTTGCGCAGTAACAACTGGAGGATCTGTCCTTAACGGGCATGTGGGAGTTAAAAAAGTACCCATGCTGTCTGGCGCCCTGAAACGGTTTAAATTTTTATTTTCATGATTCTATTTAAAGAATTTAAGTGTCGCGTCGCGTGGTTTTCAACATTGGGGCGGCGAATGGGGAGGGTTTGGGAGGGTGTCCCCTCCCGTTAGTAAGAAAATTTTGTCTAGGAGTAAACGAAATGGCGCCATTTCCTGGACTTTAAATCCTATTTCGGGCTTATTTTAACGATGTAGAATCGAGTATAATACATTGAAAAATCATCTATTCGTAGCAGCGTTTTTCCAGCTAAGATGAAAGTCTTTTCAGCCTTCGTGTTGGAGATATTGCCGTCCTTCGCCGCCGACATACATACAAAGCAGAAGCAAACATCGTTTGTCTGATATAGGCTAAATAAAATCGACATACAATTAAATTTTATGATCATTATCTATTTTCCATAGTAGAAAGAATCGGTCAGACGATTTTTGGGAAGATGAAATCAAAGGTTGATTAGCTTATGACATTTTTACTTTCAGACAAAGAAGTAAGTAGACTTACTTTTAAGTTTTGATAATGGCCTCGAACAAAACAACTATTTATTATGAAAGTCAACTAAAAGTCGCCGTCTTTTTATCAAATCACAAAAACATAATATGCGTAATGATTTGTGTTCAGAAAGTTCTGGATAACCAATACGCAAAATCAGTCTGCTTTCGGGTAATTATTTGATAAGCTGACACATTCATTCAATAAATACGTCTATGTGGGTAAAGGGTAAATCGCGAAACTATTGTAAGTGTTATTAATTTTACCTACACCTACAATAGCCTTGCTATAATCACTGAACTTGATGTATATTCGACCGGGTACCGCACGCTTTCACAGTTACTTCATGACTGGCCAGTCATTTTATTGCTTTTAAAGTGTGACTGTCTCCCTGGAAACCGATAAGAAGGGAAACCAACCGATTGACAGTGAAATGGTCTAAATGTTTAAAATTCAATATAATCAAGTCAGGAAATACTAGAAAAACATGCCAAATGGATTACGCTTTCACTAGAAGTATCTTTCCGAATCAACTAACATTGGAGAGGATATAAAATGGTTTCATAGTCAAAATATCTTTTTTATAGATAGGGAAAATGTTTTCAGGCAAAAATAAGAAATAATATTAGAAAAAAATCAAATAAAAAAAGAGCGCACGTATAATGAATTCCACTATAAAAATTCATCAAAATTTAATATAGCTTAGTAGATATTTACTCTCTTGAAAAGATTAATTGAATTAAATTCCCTTTAATATCAAACATATAAAGCCATACTATAAATCATTATAGAATTCAAAATTTTGTGAAATATGATAATACATCAAAATAACCAGCAGAACCACTCTGAAACAAACATGTGAACATCATAAGTTCTAGGGGACTGTATTTATGGGTTGAATACATCTTTTTTCAAAACATGGCAGTCCCTAGGGCAACATGGCAGTCTGTATCATCTTGCCCCGACCATGCAGTATCATCTTGCCCCGTGACACCTCGTTACCTTTCAAATCGTATCATTAAAAAACAAACAACATTTAGGTGAAAATAAAGACGGTAAATAAATGTTGAAAAGACATGTTCTAATCGTGAAAAGATTTTAAGAAAATATTCAAATATTCTAACCTTACAGAAGAAAATGTGTAAAAATGAAATGAATTACTGAAATACCCCGAAAAACGATATTTCTGTATTATTTCTGTATGTGCTCTTCAATTCTTGAGATATTTTTGTCAAATATAGATGCCTAAAAGACGCTACAACATAGAATATATGTGGTGTCATACATAGGGTCATGTTGCTTAAAAATGCTCTGTATCATCTTGCCCCGTGTATCATCTTGCCCCGGTCTCCGGCCTTCTTTAATTAGACTGGTCAGTCATTTTTAAAACCCAAAACCAAAGTCATTTCTGCCCTAAAATGTAAGTCATAAACAGTAGTCATTGATCAAGTTTTCCCTATCTCGTACGTGAGAAACAGGGACTTATACCGAAAACGGTTCCATGTTTCATGGTCTCAGTATGTCTCAATGACCTCCGCCGAATAAACAACGATGGGCATTTTGTGCCGCATGTTTAACATGTCATCGATTTGTTTACAAATGGCGGCGTTCGGTAATTTTTTTGGTGGAATTTACAAAGTTGTCGCCATGTTACCCTCTGCTCATTGACAGTTTTCTAAAATCGTAGGATAAGTTTCTAGGGAATACATCTAGTATACCGGTCCCTATTTTCTAGAAAGTATTTTGAGGGGCTGCCGCCCCCACACCACCGCTTTACTTTATTTTGAAATTTTTATGGGGGCTGCTGCCTCCGCACCGCCGCTTATTTCTTCTTTATTGATGAAAAATTACTCTATTTTGTCACTTTACTGGTGACCATTTAGTTTGGGGTCCGGCTAACTAGAAACTTCCCGGTTCTGGTAAGATGTAAGACCATTTGCTATTTTGTTACTTTGTAAAACAAAATGCAACACAATTTGTCAAAAAAAATAGAATGTGTCTCCTTCCCAAACATAAACTTTTTTTCCAGAAAAGGAAAAAAAAACGTTTAGGGTCGGGGGATTTTTTTAGGTAGGGTAGGGAAACCCTTAGCACGGCTATTTTTTTAGGCCTAAAGAGCTTTAAAATCCTATGTTTTGTGTACTCATTCCCGTATTAGAGCAAGCTCCCTTATGAATTCGATAAGTCGTATTTCCACATGTTGTTGTTTTCTTGCAATGGCCGAATGTTTGTAATATTTTGAGATCGCTAGGTGTAAATGTAAACCAAAATAAAAAAAATATCGGAAAAAATATTGTGAAAACGCGTCACCCATTTGTCAGAACTTAGCCAAAGGCAAGGAAATAATACCAGAGCTCGATTAGAGAAAACTTTTTCTGGTGAAACTGATCACCTCATGTACAAAGAGTAGGAGACTTATTTCTTTCTTATTACATTGAAAAGGAGTTATTTTGCAGTACTGGAATTTTACAATTAAATTTGTTTTACTTTCATTTTGGTCAGTGACACTGGATGTTGATTTTTGTAGTGCACATGCGCAAAAGTAATGCTTAAGGTCCTGGAATATAGGAGGCTACAGGCTACCCACAACATAGGCAGGGATAAAAGTTTTCAGGCATATGCCTGAAGTTCAGGTTTTTGAGTATTCCAAAATGCCCCATTTTCTTGATTTTTACTATATAAATACAGACTTTTCCAGGTTTTCAGGTTTTTCAAAATTTTCAACTTTTACCCCTGCATAGGGTTTGATGAACAGTAAATGAAATATTACATTTTGAAAAGCCTTCTCTCCCTTTTACTGTACATAGCTCTGGTTAATTAAATGCCTTTTTTCCAGACTAACAGTAACTCGCACAAAAAGAATGGAAGAGAACATAACCCTGAGTTTTGATGCTGAGGAAAAGTCTCCAAGACTGGCGGAAGACATACTTCTAGACTTGTCTACTGCACGAGAACTAGAGAAGGAAGTTGATATAGGAGATGGACTGATTCTGTCAAAACCTGTTACTGAAGATGCCACAATAATCAAAGATGAGATAAACAGTAATACCCATGACAAAGATGTAGATAACCTCAGAAATGATGAAGTGCCTTACACAGTTAATGAACCTGATGTCAATATAATTATGAATCCTTCAGAATCTCATTCAACAGAATCTACTCAAAATGGGGTTGTGAACTTAAGTCATGAAAATGGTGAGGAACGTGTTCAGGATGTTGAAATTGTTATTGATAATGTTGTTGAATCTGGCAACGAACTACGGAAGATTGATGCAGGCAATGCAGGTGATGTTGCTAGACAGTCTGTTGAGTTTTCAGATGTCCTGTCATCAAAAAATGACAGCACTTTGTCAAGTCATGATGGGTTTACATCAATTGTAAATGGCAGTGTACAAAATGAGACAGAACAAAGAGAACAAAACGAGGTAGAACAAAGTGTACAAAACGAGATAGCACAAAGCAACGATGTAGAGGTGAGTGCTAGACAAGGGTTTTCTTTAATTACCAAAACGTTTAATTACCAAACGACAAAATGTTAGTGTGGTAGAATTTGAAAGCTGCCGCGGACGACAAAATGGATGCTATTTAAGACATGATTTGTGAATGATATGGCACAGAAAATATTGAGACAAAAGGAGAAATTGCTGGTTATCAGCAGTTTCTTCTTTTGTCTCAATATTTTCCCAAGTATTTTCTCTTAGAGACATCACCAGGTCTTGATTGGGAAACTTCCGAAAGGGTTAACACTAAACTTGCTCAAACAACTACTTTTGAGTTTTGACTACTCCAATGTGAGAGCTGCTGCAGAATACGAAATGGATGTTGATGGAGATAGAACTTATACACAATATAAAGTATGAAAATATTGACGCAAATGGAAAAATGCTGGTTATCAGTACATGTATAAGCCTAAAAGAGCAAAACTTTTCTTCTAATGCATTTTTTTTCTAATCTTTATGTATCAGGAAGGTGAAAATAGGATCTTGTATTAGAAAGGGCTTAAAAAGGTATAATTGAGTTTAAACTTTAATGAAATTAATGCAACTGTATTTATGACTGTTTTCCGATGTCCATTTTTCACAGTTTGAAGGAGAAGCAGATATTGACCTAGACAACATAAAAATGCAGGAAAAGGAGCGAGAGTCTGACTCAGGGTCGGAGTTTGATTTTGAACTGCCAGCAGTTAAACCAAAGCAGCCTGAAGCTACCACAAATACAGCTATACATGATACTGATGAACAACAACCAAAACAATCTTCACAGAAATCAGAAGAGTATATGATCTTTCATGTTCAATTTATTTTGAGAAATGCTTTTGAAACCCTTTCCTTATCAACAGTATTTTATGTTGATCTTAATGGAAAGCCACTGCAGATGAAAAACATGATGTTGATATTATCAAGATTTTAACTAAAGCATTTTTTCTGGAATTTTTTTAGTCTATTAAGCATTTTGCTTTGTGCTATAAAGTTGTTTTTTTTTTTTTTTGTAATTCTTTTTTTCAGGGGGGGGGGGGGAGGATTTTTTTTTAAAATCTGTGTACACTGGCATAATTATTGACTTGACTAGGATACACTAAAAGATTTTAATAGTTTTGTTAATTTTTTTTGTAATAATACTTACTTTTTGAATTATATAATAGCCAATTTGGTTTTTTTACCCATTACCAGATGACCTTTTTATAAGCCGCCGGAGGCGGACGTATATTGGCGTCATCTTCTCCGTCTGTCCATCCGTCCGTCCGTCTGTCCGTCCGTCTGTCTATCCATCCATCCGTCCGTCCACTTTTCTTGTCAGTGCAACTCCTCCTAAGTTTCTGGCTGGATCTTCTTGAAACTTGGTCAATGTTATGACCTCAATTGGTAGATGTGCATGAAGGAAGGATTTTAGGGTTCGTCGATTTTTGCCTGAGTTATGCCCCTTAAAAACTTAGTCTCTGGGGCTTATTGAAATTGCAGCCTTGTCAACGCAACTCCTCCTAAGTTTCTGGCTGGATCTTAATGAAACTAGGTCAATGTTATCACCTCAATTGGTAGATGTGCATGAAGGAAGGATTTTATGGTTCGTGGATTTTTGCCTGAGTTATGCCCCTTAAAAACTTAGTCTCTGGGGCTTATTGAAATTGCAGCCTTGTCAACGCAATTCCTCCTAAGTTTCTGGCTGGATCTTAATGAAACTTGGTCAATGTTATCACCTCAATTAGTAGATGTGCATGAAGGAAGGATTTTATGGTTTGTTGATTTTTGTGTGAGTTATGCCTCTTAAAAACTTAGTCTCTGGGGCTTATTGAAATTGCAGGCTTGTCAACACAACTCCTCCTAAGTTTCTGGCTGGATCTTAATGAAACTTGGTCAATGTTATAACCTTAATTGGTAGATGTGCATGAAGGAAGGATTTTATGGTTCATTGATTTTTGCCAGAGTTATGCCCCCTTCAATCTTAGTCTCTGGGGCTTATTGAAATTGCAGCCTTGTCAACGCAACTCCTAAGTTTCTGGCTGGATCTTAATGTCACTTGGTCAATGTTATCACCTCAATTAGTAGATGTGCATGTAGGAAGGATTTTATGGTTCATTGATCTTTTCCAGAGTTATGCCCCCTTAAAACATAGTCTCTGGGGCTGATTGAAATTGCAGCCTTGTCAACGCAACTCCTAAGATTATGACTGGAATCTTATGAAACTTGGTGGATGTTATTACCTTAATTGGTAGATGTGCATGAAGTAAGGAATTTATGGTTCATTGATTTTTGTCTGAATTATGCCCCCTTCAATCTTAGTCTCTGGGGCTTAATGATATTTCAGTCATGTGAACACAATTCCTTCCAGGTTTTTCACTGGATATTTATAAAAACCTTTTTGTGAACACAATTTTTTACAGGTTTTTCAGTGAATATTTATAAATCCTTGTCAATGTCATTTTTTTGTCTCAAGTTTTATAAGTGGCGGCGTATATAGTGACCATGGCACTCTTGTTCAAAGATGTTGCAGACAATGTCAATTGACTGAAATTTAACATAGTCTTCCTTGGTAGAAAACATTGTGAGAAATGAAATGAAGAAATTGCTTGTCACATTCACAAGCAATTTCTTCATTTTCCACAATGTTTTCCAAAGCATTTATCTTGCATTTTCAAAAGGTGTCTCTGTGTTGTTATTGGTTAACTTGGTATATTACAGAGTGAAACAGAGTCCGGAATCTCAGCAGCAAATTGAACAAGCCTCAACTAATGTGCAATCTCAATCTATGGAAATAAATGAGGCTGAAATAAAGGTAGGTCCATGTACAATGCATTTTTAAATACATGAAAAACATTCTATATAGCTCATGCATTTTAACTTTTTCCCAAACAAGACCTAGTTTTGACATTCCTAAATGAAAAGGCTTGGGGAAATATTGAGACAAAAGAAGAAAATGCTGATGGTCAGCATTTTCTTCTTTTGTCTCAAAATTTTCTGGTCTATATCATACACAAGTCCTTACTTTATCTACTTTCATTTTGCCTTCCAAAACAGCTTTGAAATTAAAATGTTCAAAAATTTGATTTGGTCATTTGGGAAAGTTAAACCTTTTCTGAAATCACAATAGCCAAGGGCCATTTGTGTTGGTACTCAGGTGCTGCAGATGACAAAATAAATCAAAATTGTTTTTATTGCATGGAAAATGTTCAAGGAAAAGAAGACAATGTTGATAAATTTGTTTTCTTTCTTCTTATTTATTGCAGATCTTTTACCTAGAGAGAAGTCAAAACCATTCATTATTTGGAAAAGGGATAATGTTTAGCAAAGAGAAATTGAGACATTGCTTTGCAAAAGGCCAATATATAAATTATTCAAATATCTTATTTAAATGTACTGCCCTTTGTAGTTATTACTGTCAAATGAACGTTATCTTGCACTTGACTCTTTCCCAAACAGCAAATACTCGGACTGCTCCAATTTGAATGCATCTATAGACAACAAAATAGATGTTGGCTAAGATAGGTTTTGTGTTCATCATAGCATAGAAAATCTTAAGGAATAAAGGGGGAAAATCGGAAAATGATGGTTAAAAGCATTTTCTTGTTTTCCCTCAATGTTTATCCAAACCTATTAGGAACATCAAAACAAGGTCTAACTCTTGTTTGTGAAACATATCTACAGTACAATACATGAGGCGCAGTAGTTTAGTGATAGAACACGGGATTTGGGATCAAATAGTCCTGGGTTCAAATCCCACCAGTGCCTTGGAAATTTTTCTTCATGCAGGTGTATAAATGGATACACGGTAGAGTTGAAAGCCAAAGTACAAGGCTGCCAGATGTGCTGACTGTAAACAACCGACTTGATACTCAATGATTGTGGAGTAAAGTGGAAAGTGGGATGAATATGATTAAGTTTGTAGATTTTTAAAACCTTTAATTCACTTTCACTTTGTTTTTGTGATTATTTTTTCAGACCACAGACCCTGTCCAGCCACCACAGGTTAACAATAAGAGTGAGAGAGTTTTAGAAGCAGCCAAAAATGAGTGGGAAAATGTAACTACAATACAGGCAGGTGGGTAAATTGTTGTTCAAACAATATGGGAGCTTCTGGTTATTGAATTATATGAGCTGGGTTTCAAAATGCAATATTTCATTTATTTTTCACCAAACCCTATGTTGTGGGTACTCATTGGAATCGTCTCATTAAGATGATTCTAATGAGTACCCACAACATATGTTTGGATTTGAAATAGCAACTAAAATCAGAAAAATCAAAAACTGCCAAGAATGAGTGGAAAAATTTAACCACAATACAAGCAGGTGGGAAAATTGTTGTTTAAACAATATGGGAGCTTCTGGTTATTTACTAGTATGAGATGGGATTTGGTAAAGATGAATTAATGTATGATAATATAAAGAAAAATATAGAAAAGGGTATAAAATGCTGGTCATCTAGCATTTGCTTCTTTTGCTTAGACATTTTCCCCATTGCTGTCAGTGACATCAAAACATCGAAAGAGTCTACATAGTTTAATCAGGACCTTTGAATGTAATCCTAATAAATACCCAGTGGCTGTTATATTCAATTCATCATATAAATTCTGATCTTCGGTCCCATTTGATGTAAACTGTTTTACTTGACAAAACAGTTCCTCAATTTCTGTATGCACAAATCCTTCTAAAAGATTTGATTGAAATGATAAAACTTAACACATTGAATATCCATTGTGTCTAGATATGCACACAGTTTGCAGAATTCAGATAACTCTGTCATTCTATAATTATCTGCCCTTGAATTGTAAAAAATGCCCAATTTCACTGACAAGCCCCTCGTCTAAGACATGTTATGTGCAAGAAGTTCTAATTTTTCAAAATGGATGAGAATACAATTATTTCCTTCATATCTTATTGTACACAATCACATTCTAAGAATTTATATGTGACTCGTCACGCTAAAAGGGACCTTATCCGAACTCCAAAAATCCAAATTTTGACGAACTTGTCAGACCCAGCACAGGTCAACCAGGTCCCGTATGCGAAAAATGAACATATAGTAAGATAAGGAAAGCTTTCCAAATTTAGAAAATTACATAAAAGTGAAAAGTGTCGGCCCTAGTCTGGCTGCGCGGACTGCGCAGACTGACTAGGGTCGATATTTTTCACACTTCGGATAAGGTCCCTTTTAGCGTGACGGGTCACATATTTGAGCACACTGAGCTACAGATAAGAAGGGCTGAAGGCTTTTAAAAAAAAAGCAAAATATGATTAAAATTTGATGAAACTCTATGTTGTTGATACTCGATGGAATCATCTTTTCGGGTTGATTCCAATGAGTAGCCGCAAGAAAAGGTTGGGATTTGAAATGAAAAAGTTTAGGATTCCTTCACCCCCTGGTATCTGTTTCTCGGGCACATATATTTGAAGTGTGTTTCATGACGGTTTTGTTGGTTTGCACAGGTTATGGGGAAGGGCAGCAACAAGGTATTTTTGTTTGTTTAGTGTTTTGTTTGTTTAGTGTTTTGTTTGTTTAGTGTTTTGTTTGTAGTGCATGCACCTAGCTTTGTTAGAGGTTATGAGTTCACAACCCTGTTTTTCAGAGATTTCACAGCATTAATGATTTATTAACTACTTCTCGAATGGCAAAAACTTAATCTTTTCCAATTTTAAAGCTGCTTTAGAGGACAAAATTGCATATAAATTCATATATGGAATTTACGTATATTATGGCCCAGAAATATTGAGACAAAAGGAAAAAAATGCTGATCATTAGCATTTTTATACGCCCGAAGGGTCGTATTATGTTATGGCCCCGCTCGTCTGTCTGTCCGTCCGTCTGTCCGTCTGTCCGTCCATCTGTCCGTGTCCGTCCGTCCGTCCGTTAGCAATTTCTTGTGTGCGCAACTCCTCCTACAGTTTTGATCGGAATTTGATCAAACTTGCCACAATGAATCTCCATGGTGTCTAGTTGTGCATCCCGCTTACGGAATTTAATTTACTCTTTTCGTTCTTGAATTATCTGCCCTTGAATTAAAAAAATGCCCATTTTCTTGTGTGCGCAACTCCTCCTACAGTTTTGATCAGAATTTGATCAAACTTGCCACAATGAATCTCCTTGGTATCTAGTTGTGCACACCGCTTACGGAATTTAGATAACTGTTTTCCTTCTTGAATTATCTGCCCTTGAATTTAAGAAAAAATGCCCATTTTCTCAAAAATGTCCATTTTCTCCTGTGTGCAACTCCTATAGTTTCAAGCAGAATTTAACCAAACTAGCCACAATTAATCTCTATGGTGTCTTGTTGTGCAAACAAAAACTTTTGATAACTTTTCATTTTTGAATTAACTGCCCTTGAATCGAAAAAATGGCCAATTTTACTGACAAGGCCCTCTCGGGCGTATATGCGCCGCTTTGCGAAGCTCTTGTTTTCTTTTGACTTAATCTTTTCCTTAGCCTTTTCTATTAGCAACATCAAAAAACGGTCTTGTTTGGGAAAGGCATAAATTGTTTTGGTATGGCAATTGGTTGAATTTGTGAGAAGATGAAATGCATGATTTCAAATAAGATGTCAACAACATCTGTTTAACCCTGTCCAAAACAAGGCAGGATTTCAAATGTCCCCTATAGAAAACTCTTGATAAAAGGTTTTGGAAAAAGAAGAAAATGCAGATAACCAGCATTTTCTCCTTACACATCAATAGTTTCTTCGTATTGTTGTTCACAAATCCTGCTTTTATACTGATATCTGTTTTGTGATCTGCAACAACCTTCTTGCTTCATTAGCTGGACTTTTCGAAGAAAATGAGAGCTTATACTGTCACCCGGGCGTTGGCGTTGGCATTGGCGTTTGCGTCAATAACTTCCATACTATCAAAGGGATTCAACCCAAACTTGGAATACTTATTCACCATCACACCCTCTACCTTACTACCAGGGCCCATGACCTTGGCTCCACTATATTTGGAGTTATGCCCCCTTTATACTAAGCAACTTAGAAAGTCGAGCGCGCTGTCTTCGGACAGCTCGTGTTTTCAACTGTCCTTAAATGTTTTTGCCTTCAGGTAAAGGGTTAAGGAATTGCTTTTAACATTTTGTTTCAGTGATAATAAGTAATGTTTTTATTTCAAGTTAGAAGCATATGAATGTCTACCTTTAAATTTCTTTTGTTGCTGAGAAAAGCTTATACTTGTTTAAATAGTCAATATTGTATAACCCTTTCCTTATAGCAAGACACATAATTTTTGTCACATATTAGAAAAGCTTGGAAAAACAGTGAAACAAAAGAAGAAAACACCTCAACATTTTCTATGCTTTATCATCCATTTTGTTGTCTGCAAAAGCTTTTTTACTGAAACAGTCTAAAATCATGTCTTTTAGGAAAGGGTTAAAAAAAAATTCTGAAAACTGTAGTTGCATGCTAGCTGTTAGTTTTGTGCTTTGGTAGACTGTTTTATGTTTCCCCTAGAAAATGTTATTTTTACCAATTACCAGACAACAAAATGTTTACTGGTCCAAACTCAAAGACGTTGCAGCCAACAACCAAAGATGTAGCTGACTACAATTTTATGTGAGTGAAAGTATTTTGTAGGAAATTAAGAAATTGATTTTTATAAGCAATTTCTTCATTTTCCACAATGTTTTTTCCAAAGCCTTTATCTTTTGGGTTGCCAAAAGGCATCAGTGTTTGGTAATATGTTAAGCTTGGCTAATTTGAAGCATAAGTTAACCCTTGTAGTGCTTACTCTATATTTTCTTATAAACAATTGTCAATTTAAACCTTTCCCAAACAAGACATGGTTTTGACGTCCCTAGTTGAAAAGGCTTGGGAAAACATTGAGACAAAAGAAGAAACTGCTGTTAAGGTTTATGGACTGGGAATGAAAACACCACTTTCTAGCCATATGAAATGCATCAAATTACACACACTTGTAAATACACTTCACATAAGTTGATTCACCATGCCGGATATCAAGATTATGCTCCAAGAAGAAAATAATTTACAAATATAATTTTACTCTATATTCATATGCAAGGGAGGTTATTTTGAACATTTTTGTCAAATATTTTCGTAAGTATTCTTTTATTCAAAATTCTAAACCATACAAAATGCTTATGTTTGTATTTGGAATGGAAATGTAACACAGTTTAGGAATTACTGGAACTATTCAAATTTCGCCTCTGGCTCTGCATTTCATTCTCAGATCGTAAACCTTAACCAGCAGTTTCTCCTGTTGCGTCAATATTTTCCTTGCTTTATTATACACATATCATTTCTACATCAGCATCTTTTTTGTCATCAGCAACAGCTTTCAAAATGGACCATCTTAAAATATTGTCATTTGGAAAAGGGTTAAACCTTTCCCAAATGACAAAATTTTAGAGTGGCCCAAGGCTGTTGCAAAATACATGTTAACCCTTTCCCAAACGACAAACTTTTAGGTAGATCCACTTCTAAAACTGTAAAAAAGGCAAAATAGATGTTATTAAAGATAGAATTTGTGTAGAATATGGCATAGAAAATATTGAGACAAAAGGAGAACCTGCTGGTTATCAGCAGTTTCTTCTTTTGCCTTAATGTTTCCCAAGCCTTTTCTTTTAGGGACGTCAAAATGAGACTTTGTTTTGGAAAAGGTTGAAAAAGGTTAGATTGTACACATATATTGTAGCCTGGAAAATATTGAGGCAAAAGTAGAAAATGCTGATTGTCAGCATTTTCTCCTTTTGTCTCAATGTTTTCCCAAGCCCTCTCTATAAGGAACGTCAAACCAGGTCTTGTTTGGGAAAGGGTAAAGAGACATTGCAATAAGATTTATTCAAGTATTTGCCACAATGATTGAGTGGAAAGCAGGCAGTGTAGACTGCAGACTGCATGTCTGTGCAAGCTGATCATAGTCTATACTGCTAAGCAAAAGCTTTGATAACAACAGGAATCAGGAATATTTCATGAATAGAATGAAAAGGGGTTATTATAAATGTTCTCACCTAAATAAAAAAGGGTGTTTCTTTATAATGCACAATTTAAAAGCTGGTTTTAAACTCAAGTACAATGTTTTTGAAGAAATAGACAATATTGTTTTTGTAGTTTCATATCAGTTTATACTGAAAAATCAAACATCAAATATGTAAAGAGTGTTTCTTTTGCCAGTCAGTATAGTAAGAATTGCAGTAAAGAATAATGGCTTGCAAAGCATTTAACCGTTTTCCAAACAGGACCTGGTTTTGATGTCCCTAATAGACATGACTTTGGTAAACATTGAGACAAAAGAAGAAACTGAAGATAACCAGCAGTTTCTTCTTTTGCTTCAATATTTTCTTAGCAATATTGTAAACAAATCCTTTCTTTTTCAATGTCCATTTTGTCGGCTGCAGTAACTGTGGAAAATGAAGAAATTGCTTGTGAGAAGGGATTTCTTCCTTCCCACATTGTTTTCTACCCAGAAAGACAAAGAAATAAATCAATTCACTTACAATAATGTTCTAGATCTCTGAAGTCTAAAACATTGTCATTCTGGTAATGAGTTAAATGAACATCAAAACTAAGGACTGTTTATTTTTCATTTAGATTCTTGGTATAATTTCACTTTATTGTCACAGAAAAAAAACATTGAAAAGTGGTATCAAACAGAATTGTGTTGATATTTTAGTGTTAAAAGAAATGATAAAAAATGATTAACATTCATTGACTGTCAGGTATTTTTTTGAGATGTAAGAGCCTGGTATTTTGTCAAATATAATATTATATCACATTAATTTTCATTCACCGAAATTTCAGAAATCTCGACCAGGGGTAAAATACTGAAAATCTGTTAACCTATTGTAGTTTAGAAGTCCAAATTTAGGTCCAAACAATCAATGATGTATTAATTTGTATATTACAAAATTTATATTAATGAATTAAAGAAAGTCAAGTTGAATGTTAATTTATTGAATAGTTTTGTGATTCTTTGGCCTAACTTTCAAAGCCCTAGTTTTGACACCCATAGTAGTAAATGCTTGGAAAAACATGGATGGAAAAGAAGAGAATGCTAATTACCAGCATTTTGTCCTATTGCCTTAACCCTTTCCCAAACAAGACCTGGTTTTCATGTCCCTTAAAGAAATAGCTTGGCAAAACATTGAGGGAAAAGAGGAAAATGCTGATAAACAGCATTTTCTCCTTTTGCCTCAATATTTTGTGTGCCATTTCATATGCAAATATTCTCTACTTATACATGCCTTTTGTCGTCTGCAAAAACTTTCAAATTGGAACACCCTAAAATTTTGTTGTTTTCTTTGGTCTATCACAGCTAATGTCACAGCCTAAGTGTCGTATTAGCATCGCATGGCATTTTCAAAAACTTTAGCCTGGTCTATATTATCTCAGGCACTATTTCAGTTACAGCCTTTATACTTCACACATAGATACTTCCTACATTGCCGGCGGACAACTATTCGATGGCTCTGTGCGAAACGATTGTAACTGCCTATAAACATATAGGCAGTTACAACCGTTTTGTGCTGTGCCATTGTATTGTTTTCTTTATCAACAAACAATTTGTCAACTTAGACACCTGCCATTTTGAAAAGCTCAAAACTTTTCCCAAACAAAACCTGGTTTTGATGTCCGTACTGTAGAAAGATTGAGAAAACATGATGAATGAAGGAAATATTCATAACCAGTACTTTCTTGTTTTGCCTGAATGTTTTCCATGGTCACAAATCCTATCTATAGCAGTGATTTTTTTACAATTTTAAGACTGTGAGTCCTGGGGACTCGCTGTATTCCATATCAATGAGTCCAGCTACTAGCTTAATGAGTCCAATACACTATTATTAATAGGAAATCTGTAAAAAATGTTGCATCCTGGGACTCGCTAGAATTAAAACTTTGCATCCCAGAGACCAAATAATGAGTAAAAGATGCAGGATGTGCAGGTAAAAAAATCACTATAATAGTATAACTTTCAATATTTCTTCTGCATCTACTTTCAAAATTGAACTACAGTTACTTTTTGTCATTTGGAAAAGGGTGAAAATTAAGTTTGCTTGAGAAAGGGTTGGTTTCCTAAAAAACCAAATTTTGCATGTCATTTGTATTTTCTGCAATTTCAAGTGCAACACTATGCTATGTCTATTTGTAGCTAGTGTTGCACTAGGAAATGCTATAATTTTCGGCGCAACACTATACCTAACTTGAGTTAGGTATAGTGTTGCGCTAACCAAATTTCATTTGTGTGTGAAAATTGAGTGCAACACTATACCTAAGTCACATTTTGTTGTTTTACAGAAATATTACAAGCAGTTTAGATATATATTCATAAGCATGATAATTCATACTTGATTAAGTATGTATTCATATATAAAAGACTTTTTGAAAGTACTTACAGACAAAATAAAAAAGTTTTTTTTATCTCCTGTAAAATTTTCAAAAATGGACTTAGACTAGTGTTGCGCTGAGCCATCGATATATGGTTGATGGTAAGAAGCTAGCTTATCATGATTTAAAAAAAAATTCCAGGGGCAGAGCCAACTATTGTGGAGACCCTGACTCCAATGTCACCCTATGAAATGACACAAATTATACAGAAAGAAGATTTTACAAATATAAAGGTAAATCATTCTAGTTTTAATTTCTAAAAATGTGAAAAATATTGATTCTGGTCAGTCTGTACTGTAATCATCTGGATCTAGATTATTTTTCCTGTCATTTTCTAGATGCGACATCTGGTTGAAGTCTGGTCAGTATGAACCGTTTTGTGCACTTTCTAAAGGCTCTCTTTTAGTGTTTAGTCACATATAAAGAAATTATTGTTACAAGGGTGTTGTTGATTCACAGATATCACGGTGGGGATTGTGCATGATGGGATGGATAACGAATATGGAGTATACGGACAAATTTTGCCTCGCTTCAGGTAAGAAATTGGGCAATAATTTTCTTATTTCTGCTCCAATTTTCAAGCGGTTTGTTGCATGTACCCCGCATTAGTGAGCTCTTTCCTTGGATATATGACTTGTTTGTAGAATCTTTGTACTTTGTCCAAAAATTGATCCCAACCGACCAGAAAAACGACAAAAAATTCAGGCCCTTTTTAGCTCACCTGAGCACAAAGTGCTCAAGGTGAGGTATTGTGATCGGTCGTTGTCCGTCGTCCGTCCGGCCGTCAGTCCGTCCGGTCGTCCGTCCGTCAGGCCGTCTGTCCACAATTTCTTTAAAGATCTTCTCCTCCCAAACCAGTGGGCCAATCTTTTTGAAACTTGGCATGAATGATCCTTGGGTGAAGGGCTTTCAAAGTTGTTAAAAGAATTTGATTCCATAAAAGACTTTGGCTGCCGCGGCATGAGAAAAGGGGAAAATAGCCAAATCTTTTAAAAATCTTCTTCTGCCTAACCAGTTGGCCAATATTCTTGAAACTTCAC
Organism: Fragum sueziense; assembly: GCA_963680895.1. NCBI lineage: Eukaryota > Metazoa > Mollusca > Bivalvia > Cardiida > Cardiidae > Fragum > Fragum sueziense. Next base: position 24,313,971 of record OY804601.1, read on the forward strand.
ATGAAAGATCCTTTGGTGAAGGGCTTTCAAAGTTGTTGAAAAAATTAAATTCCATCAAAGACTCTGGCTGCCGCGGCATGAGAAAAGGGGAAAATAGTAAAATCTTCTAAAAATTTTCTTCTGTCTAATCATTTGGCCAATCTTTTTGAAACTTGGCAGGAATGATCCTTGGGTCAAGGACTTTCAAAGTTGTTAAAAGAATTTAATTCCATCAAAGACTCTGGCTGCCGCGGCATGAGAAAAGGGGAAAATAGCCAAATCTTTTAAAAATCTTCTTCTGTCTAACCAGTTGGCCAATATCTTTTAAACTTCACATGAATGGTCCTTGAGTGAAGGGCTTTTAAAGTTATTAAAAGAATTAAATTCCATCAAAGACTCTTGCTGCTGCGGCATGAGAAAAGGGGAAAATAGCCAAATCTTGTAAAAGTTTTCTACTGCCTAGCCAGTCGGCCAATATTCTCGAAACTTCACATGAAAGATCCTTGGGTGAAGGGCTTTAAAAATTGTTAAAAGAATTTAATTACATCAAAGACTCTGGCTGCCGCGGCATGAGAAAAGGGGAATATAGCCAAATCTTAAAAATCTTCTGCCTAACCAGTTGGCCAATATTTTTGAAATTTCACATGAATGATCCTTGGGTGAAGGGCTTTCAAAGTTATTAAAAGAATTTAATTCCATCAAAGACTCTGGCTGCCGCGGCATGAGAAAAGGCGAAAATAGCCAAATTTTCTAAAAATTAAATCTTCTTCTGCCTAACCAGTTGACCAATATTCTTGAAACTTCACATGAATGATCCTTTGGTGAAAGGCTTTCAAAGTTGTTAGAAGAATTTTGTCAGTATTTAAACCATTGCCTATTAGTGCTGCAGTATCAGAAAAAGGACAAAATAGCAAATACTTTTAAAAAAAGGCTGAATTTTTGTTACATTCATTTGAAAACACAGGAGAAAGGGCCTTATTGAAACATTTCTTATTTTGCTGCTATTCAGGTCTAAGTGTTTAATTTCAACAAGGCAACAAATTTCAGGTGAGCGATCTAGGGCCATCATGGCCCTCTTGTTCTAGTCGGTTGGGATCGATTTTTGAGAAAGGTACAAGGAGTTTCCCGATAAGTAATACATCTGAGGAAAGGACTCAGTAAGACGGAGTACATGCAACAAACCGCATGAAAATTGACGCAGAAATAAGAAAGTTATTGCATAAATTCTTACCTGAAGCGTGGATAATTTGGCCGTAGTCGTTACCATTTCGCTTTCTGGTCGGTTGGGACAATATTTTGGAAAAAGTATCATGAGTTATCTAATATGTCATACATCCAATGAAAGAGCTCGATAAGGCGGGGTACATGCAGCAAACCGCTTGAAAATTGATACAGAAATAACAGAGTTATTGCAAAATGTCTTACCTGAAGCGAGGCGAGTTGGCATCAAATTTTGTGCAAAAAATAGACTGAGTTTACCGTTATGTTTTGATAAACCGTTGGTGTTGTTATAACATCTCGTAACTATGGTTTGATTCAAGCCGTAGTTACGAAATTTTATAACAACACCAACGAAATACTATTTATTTGTCCTAAATTACGTCACGGTTTACTTGATAAAATAGTTCCCTATTGTCGGTAGTCGTTATCCATCCCATCATGCACAATCCCCACCGTGGATATGTATCTAGTTTTTGTTACAACCACTACTATGATTGCTACATTTTTTAGCTCGACTTTTCGAAGAAAATGAGAGCTTATACTGTCACCCGGGCGTCGGCGTTGCAACAAAGGTTAAAGTTTTTTCAAACATCAATAACTTCCATACTATCAAAGGGATTCAACCCAAACTTGGAATACTTATTCACCATCACACCCTCTACCTTACTATTAGGGCCCATGACCCTGGCTCCACTATATTTGGAGTTATGCCCCCTTTATACTAAGCAACTTAGAAAGTCGAGCGCGCTGTCTTCGGACAGCTCTTGTTATGATAATGGTATATATACTCTACAATTTGTTTCTATTTTTTTACTAGTCCAACATCAGAAGTAGTGTGGAGAGGAAGGGTTTTGCAGCCTTCGTCAATTTTCTGTTTGGACCACCAAAACTAAAGAGACCACTAATAGAGGAGCGAGACAGAATATTTTGTGTAGCAGCAAGTAAGTTAACCCTTTCCCAAGCGACAAAATTTTAGGCTGGTGCAATTTGAAAGCTGCTGCAGTCGACAAAATGGGTGTGAATATACATGGTATTATTGTTCAATATTGTACAGAAAACATTGAGGCAAAAGGAGAAAATGCTGATTATCAGCATTTTCTTCTTTTGCCTCAATGTTTTCCAAAGCATTTTCTGCAGAAAACATTGAGGCAAAAGAGAAAATGCTGATTATCAGCATTTTCTTCTTTTGCCTCAATATTTTCCAAAGCATTTTCTACTAGAGACGTCTTGTCTTGTTTGGAAAAGGGTTAACCCATTACTGCTTAGTGACGCATTTTGACTCCCTAACAAGAAAAGGCTTGGGAAAACATTGTGAAAAATGAAGAAATTGTTTGTGGCAAGCAATTTCTTCATTTTCCACAATGTTTTCTTACCCAAAATGGAAAGATTTTTACATTTTCATCAACTTGAAATTGTCGTCTGCAACATCTTTCAAATTGGTACAGTCCAAAATTTTGTCGTCTGGTAATGGGTTAAGGAGAAAACAACCATGAATACTAAATGTATTTGATCATAGTAAGACTGCACTCAGACTCAGACACATGCTGATCTGAAAGCACAAATTTCTCAAATGCTATAAGGGAAGTTTTTTCCAGATCTGGGCTCTATATCTATCTTCAATGACCTATAAAAATCATTTAGACGACCAAAACTGACCATAATTTTTTAAAACTCTATTAGACTCTTCTGCTTTTTTCGTTAATACTTTATTTCCCTGTGTGCAAAATTATTAGCAGCATTAAGTGTTAGCCCTTTCCATAACCATTTGCTGTGTGCTAAATGACCCTGGCTGTCGATGCGCCATAAAACAGCATCCATTCATTTTTAGCTCGACTTTTTGAAGAAAATGAGAGCTTATACTGTCACCAGGGCCTTGGCGTCGGCGTTGCAACAAAGATTAAAGTTTTTTCAAACATCAATGACTTCCATACTGTCAAAGGGATTCAACCCAAACTTGGAACACTTATTCACCATCACACCCTCTACCTTACTACCAGGGCCCATGACCCTGGCTCCACTATATTTGAAGTTATGCCCCCTTTATTAGCTCACCTGAGCACGAAGTGCTCAAAGTGAGCTATTGTGATCGCTTTTTGTCCGTCGTCCGTCCGTATGTCTGTATGTCCGTCCGTCTGTCAACAATTTGGTGTTTACACTCTAGCATCTACAAATATGAGCCAATCTTGACCAAACTTGGTCAAAACATGTATGACCATAAGCTCTCGGATGAGTTCCATTTTGGGTCAGATCAGACCAGAAATTCTGGAGTTATCTCATACGAGTCTGCCCTTGAATGTAAAAAATAGCTACTTTTGACATTGTTTACACTCTAGCATCTACAAATATTAACCAATCAATACAAAAATTGGACACAATGTTTGTGACTATAAGACCTTGAATGAGTTTGATTTTTGGTCTGATCAGACTAGAAAGTCGTGAGTTATCTGCCCTTGAATTTGACAAAATTGCCGTTTTTGACTGTTTTTGACTTTGTTTACACTCTAGCATCTGCAATTATTGATCAATCAAGACAAAACTTGGACACAATATTAGTGACCATAAGATTTTGGATTAGTTTGATTTTGGGTCAGATCGGACTAGGAAGTCTGGAGTTATCTGCCCTTGAATGTAAAAAATAGCTACTTTTGACATTGTTTACACTCTAGCATCTACAAATATTGACAAATCAATTCAAAACTTGGACACAATGTTGTTGACCATAAGATCTCGGATGAGTTTGATTTTTGGTCTGATCGGTCAAGAAAGTTGTGAGTTATCTGCCCTTGAATTTGACAAAACTGCTGTTTTCGACTTTGTTTTTACTCTAACAACCACAAATGTTGACCTATCAAGACAAAACTTGGACATAATCTTGATTACCATAAGATCTTGGATGACATTGAATTTCAGCCCAATAAGACAAGCAGTTGCTGAGTTATCTGCCCTTGAATTTGACAAAATTCTCGTTTTTGACTTTGTTTTTACTTTTCACAATCAGATATAAATTTATTATATTGACTTGTGAAAACATAACGTGGACACAATGTCGGTGACCATAAGTTTGTGTGGTCAGTCTTAAAGTCACAAATATTAATTGATTCAAACATAACTATTCCTCATGTCATCTTGGTTCAGGTGAGCAATATAGGACCATCATGGTCCTCTTGTACTTAGAAAATAGCGTCTAAGCAACTTAGAAAAGTCAAGCGCGCTGTCTTATGGACTCCTCTTGTCAAGTTTGGGAGAATATTGAGGCACATGAAGAAAATGTGATTGTGGCACTCTTGTTTACCCTTTCCCAAACAAGAAATGTTTTTGACCTCCCATAAGACAAATACTATGGAAAACATTTTAAAAAATGTAGAAAATGAAGAAATTGCTTGCGACAAGCAATTTCTTCATTTCCCACAATGTTTTCTACACAGAAACGGCAAAAAATGTAAAATTTCATTCACTTCATTCATTCGTCTGCAATATCTTTCAATTTAGACCAGTCTAATATTGTGCCGTCTGGTAATTGGAAACTTTTTTCAGCACCATTAAGTAATGACAGTTCCAATCATCTGCGAACATTACAGACTATATACAGAAGTTTAACAGGGTCAAAGTTTGATTGTCGACGGTTCGGTAACCACTGGGAAGAAATAGGATTTCAAGGTAACTAGGAACTGAATCGACTCCCTCACAAGAAAAGGCTTGGGTAAACATTGTGGCAAATTTTCATTATACCCCCCAAATTCAATTTGGGGGGTATATAGGAGTCAGCTTGTCTGTTGGTCTGTCTGTTGGTCTGTTGGTCTGTTGGTCCGTCTGTTGGTTTTTCTTCAAAAATCTTCTCCTCCTCAACCATTGGTCGGATTCTTTTCAAACTTGGCAGGAATGTTCCTTGGGTGACCCTTTTCAAAACTTGTTCGTGAAATTTTGATTCGTCAAAAATTGTGGGCGTGGCAGGGCGGGGCTTATCGGACTTAGAGAAATCATGTGAAAAATCTTTAAAAATCAATTATCAGGCCAATTTGAACCAAACTTGGCAGGAATGACCCTTGAGTGATTGTATTCAATGTATGCTCATGATTTTTTCATTCGTCAAAAAATATGGGCGTGGCAGGGCGGGGCTTATCCGACTTCGAGAAATCGTTAGATAATTCTTCAAAAATCTTCTCCTCCCTAACCACTGGGCCAATTCTTACCAAACTTGGCAGGAATGTTCCTTGGGTGACCCTTTTCAAAACTTGTTCGTGAATTTTTGATTCGTCAAAAATTGTGGGCGTGGCAGGGCGGGGCTTATCGGACTTAGAGAAATCATATGAAAAATCTTTAAAAATCAATTATCTGGCCAATTTGAAGCAAACTTGACAGGAATGTCCCTTGAGTGACTGTATTCAACACATGTTCATGAATTTTTGATTGGGTGAAAAATGTGGGCATGGCAGGGCGGGGCTTATCAGACTTTGCGAAATCATTCAATAATTCTTCAAAAATCTTCTCCTCCTCAACCACTTAGCTGATTCTTACCAAACTTGGCAGGAATGTTCCTTGGGTGACCCTTTTCAAAACTTGTTCGTGAATTTTTGATTCGTCAAAAATTGTGGGCGTGGCAGGGGGGGGGCTTATCGGACTTAAAGAAATAATTATAAAAATCTTTAAAAATCAATTATCTGGCCAATTTGAAGCAAACTTGGCAGAAATGTCCCTTGAATGACTGTTTTCAACACATGTTCATGAATTTTTGATCGGGTGAAAAATGTGGGCGTGGCAGGGCGGGGCTTATCAGACTTCGCGAAATCATTGAATAATTCTTCAAAAATCTTCTTCTCCTCAAGCACTCAGCCGATTCTTACCAAACTTGGCAGGAATGTTCCTTGGGTGACCCTTTTCAAAACTTGTTATTATCAATTATTAGGCCAATTTAAAACATTTTTATGCAGGAATGTCCCTTGAGTGACTTTATTCAACATGTATTCTTTTCGATTGGGTGACAAATGTGGGTGTGGTAGGGCGGGGTTATCAGACTTCCAGAAATTGTTAGATAATTCTTCAAAAATCTATTTCTCACTAACCACTGGACCAATTCTTACCAAACTTAACTTGGAAGATCTGCCTGGTGTTCATTTAAAGTGTAAAACTCATTTTATGAAATATTTAAGAAACAATGCCCATATATTTGAATTTTTTTCTGATTCCATTTATCAGTTTACAGTTTATATGAAATATCAAAATGCACAAACACATCACTTTTGGGGGGTATGATCACTTTCAGTGATTTTCTAGTTTTACACAATATTTTCTGCCTAAAACAAATAAAAAGATTTCATTCAATTAAAACTGTTCTCTGCTACATCTTTGAATTTCAAACAGTCCAAAATTTTGCTGTCTGATGATGGATTATAAAAAGGCATGATTCAGCAAAAATAACACTTTCCTTAACTGTCACAACATGGAGTTAAATGAAGAAAATGATGATAACAGGATTTTTCTATCAATTTGCCTCATTATACCCCCCACAACAAAGTTATGGGGGGGTATACTGGAATCAGGTTGTCCGTCTGTCCGTCCGTCCGTCCGTCTGTCCGTCTGTCCGTCCGTCCGTGGACATAATCTTGTGTCCTCTTCTCCTCCCACAGTTTTTGACCAATTTTTCTGAAATTTTACCAGGATGTTTCCTATCATATGAAGTTGTGCACCTGCAATTTTCATCTTGATCCAGTGATTAGTTTTAGAGTTATGCCACTTTGAACTTTTGAATGGGGGGGGGGAAGTAGTCAATATTACTGGAAGTAGTCAAAATTTACAATTTCGTTTCTGTGTTCTAACTCAAGAACTGTTTGACCTAGGATCATGAAACTTTACACAGTTGTTGGCCATGACCCAAGGAGGTGCCCTATCATTTTGGGGGTCACCAAGGTCAAAGGTCAAGGTCACAGTTGGACTTTGTTTGAAATCCGTTTCCATGCTCTAAGTCAAGAACCTTTTGACAGATAGCACTTTTTCAGTGACAAGGCTTTAGTGGGGGGTATTCGTCCGCTTTGCGACAGTAACTGTTCTAGTTGTTTCTAAATCCAGATCTTTCTGTAGTCATATAAATTTTGTTATCTATATCTGCTTGTAATTTCGATTTGTCAACATTTTTTGTCAAAACCTTTTTTATTTGGGGGAAGGTATTGTCTTTGAATGATTATTTTAAACTAGAATCTAAATGTTATTTGTATTTAACACATCTAGGTGGGGACAGATTTTAAAAAAATTGTCATAGGTAAAAGAATCTAGCCCTATTATTCACAATGATATATGTCATAATTATGTTTCAGGCACTGATCCCTCCACAGACTTAAGGAGTGTTGGAATACTCGGGTTGGTGAACCTGTTGTTCTTCTTAAAAACTCCTAGAACACAGGCCCTGGCTAGTGATATATACAGACTGTCTTTACATCCCACACAGGTATAACTTGACATTGTCATTGTTCTTTAAAAAAAACTTAGTACCTACTGCTGACTTAACCCTTTTTAATCTCAACCAGAATTAGTTTTGGTGTCCCTAAAGGGAAAGGCTCAATAAAATTGATCATCACCATTTACTTCTTTTGCCTCAATATTTTCTGGTGCTTGAGCCTTCATTTTACATTAAGTCCTATCATTATCAGGATGAACTCTATCCCAAAACTCCTTTTAATTTGGAAAAGGGTTAAAAGTATAGCTATGGGGTTTTGGAACAAAAGCAGTTATATATAAACATATTATATAGTTAACATAGTTTTTAACATGAAGTAAATATTCCTCAACCCATTCCCAAATGACAAATTATTAGGGTGATCCACTTCAAAAACTGCTACAAATGACAAAATGGATGTTATTAAAGATAGGATCTGTGTAAATTATGGCGCAGAAAATATTGAGACAAAAGGAGAAACTGCTGATTATCAGCAGTTTCTTCTTTTGTTTCAATGGTTTCCCAAGCCTTTTCTATTAGGGACATCAAAACCAGGCCTTGTTTAGGAAAGGATTAGATATACATACTGAGAGGCAAAAGAAAATATACACTTTTTGTTTGTCAATATCTCTCTTAATTATACCCCCCAAATTCAATTTGGGGGGTATATAGGAGTCAGGTTGTCGGTCTGTCTGTCTGTCTGTCTGTCTGTTGGTCCGTCTGTTGGTTTTTTCTTTAAAAATCTTCTCCTCCTCAACCACTCAGCCGATTCTTACCAAACTTGGCAGGAATGTTCCTTGGGTGACCCTTTTCAAAACTTGTTCGTGAAATTTTGATTCGTCAAAAATTGTGGGCGTGGCAGGGCGGGGCTTATCGGACTTAGAGAAATCATGTGAAAAATCTTTAAAAATCAATTATCAGGCCAATTTGAACCAGACTTGGCAGGAATGACTCTTGAGTGATTGTATTCAATGTATGCTCATGATTTTTTCATTCGTCAAAAAATGTGGGCGTGGCAGGGCGGGGCTTATCCGACTTCAAGAAATCGTTAGATAATTCTTCAAAAATCTTCTCCTCCCAAACCACTGGGCCAATTCTTACCAATCTTGGCAGGAATGTTCCTTTAGTGACCCTTTTCAAAACTTGTTCGTGAATTTTTGATTCGTCAAAAATTGTGGGCGTGGCAGGGCGGGGCTTATCGGACTTAGAGAAATCATGTGAAAAATCTTTAAAAATCAATTATCTGGACAATTTGAACCAAACTTGGCAGGAATGACCCTTGAGTGATTGTATTCAATGTATGTTCATGATTTTTTCATTCGTCAAAAAATGTGGGCGTGGCAGGGCGGGGCTTATCCAACTTCGAGAAAATCATTAGATAATTCTTCAAAAAACTTCTCCTCCTTAACCACTGGGCCAATTCTTACCAAACTTGGCAGGAATGTTCCTTGGGTGACTCTTTTCAAAACTTGTTCGTGAATTTTTGATTCGTCAAAAATTGTGGGCGTGGCAGGGCGGGGCTTATCGGACTTAGAGAAATCATGTGAAAAATCTTTAAAAATCAATTATCTGGACAATTTGAACCAAACTGGGCAGGAATGTCCCTTGAGTGATTGTATTCAATGTATGTTCATGATTTTTTCATTCGTCAAAAAATGTGGGCGTGGCAGGGCGGGGCTTATCCAACTTCGAGAAAATCATTAGATAATTCTTCAAAAATCTTCTCCTCCTTAACCACTGGGCCAATTCTTACCAAACTTGGCAGGAATGTTCCTTGGGTGACTCTTTACAAAATTTGTTCGTGAATTTTTGATTCGTCAAAAATTGTGGGCGTGGCAGGGCGGGGCTTTTCGGACTTAGAGAAATCATGTGAAAAATCTTTAAAAATCAATTATCTGGACAATTTGAACCAAACTGGGCAGGAATGACCCTTGAGTGATTGTATTCAATGTATGTTCATGATTTTTTCATTCGTCAAAAAATGTGGGCGTGGCAGGGCGGGGCTTATCCAACTTCGAGAAAATCATTAGATAATTCTTCAAAAATCTTCTCCTCCTTAACCACTGGGCCAATTCTTACCAAACTTGGCAGGAATGTTCCTTGGGTGACTCTTTTCAAAACTTGTTCGTGAATTTTTGATTCATCAAAAATTGTGGGCGTGGCAGGGCGGGGCTTTTCGGACTTAGAGAAATCATGTGAAAAATCTTAAAAAATCAATTATCTGGCCAATTTGAACCAAACTTGGCACTTATGTCCCTTGAGTGATTGTATTCAATGTATGTTCACGAATTTTTGATTCGTCAAAAAAATGTGGGCGTGGCAGGGCGGGGCTTAGCCAACTTCGAGAAAATCGTTAGATAATTCTTCAAAAAACTTCTCCTCCTTAACCACTGGGCCAATTCTTACCAAACTTGGCAGGAATGTTCCTTGGGTGACTCTTTTCAAAACTTGTTCGTGAATTTTTGATTTGTCATAAATTGTGGGCGTGGCAGGGCGAGGCTTTTCGGACTTAGAGAAATCATGTGAAAAATCTTTAAAAATCAATTATTTGACCATTTTGAACTAAACTTGGCACTAATGTCCCTTGAGTGATTGTATTCAATGTATGTTCATGAATTTTTGATTCGCCAAAAAATGTGGGCGTGGCAGGACGGGGCTTAGCCGACTTCGAGAAATCTTCAGATAATTCTTCAAAAATCTTCTCCTCCTTAACCACTGAGCCAATTCTTACCGAACTTGGCAGGAATGTTCCTTGGGTGACTCTTGTTAAAATGTGTTAGTGAATTTTGATTTGCAAAAAATTTGGTAATGGCAGGGCAGGGCTTATCAGACTTAACGAAATCATGAGAAAATTCTGTAAAAAAGCAATTTGAACCAAATCTTACAGGAATGTTTCTTGATTGACTGTCTTCAATACATGGTTGTGAATTTTTGGTTTATTGAAAAATATGGGCATGGCAGGGCAAGCTTGGGGATTGTTAAATGAGTTATGTCCTTTTGTTGAAAATTGGTATTTTTTGCAACATTTACATGTGTTGTTTGGTCTGTGGATTTTTGTTATCTCTATTTCCCAATTAATCATGCAGCTCGCAGTCAAATGAAATAAACTTCTCAAAATGCACAAAACCTGCGCTTTTGGGGGGTATGATCACTTTCAGTGATATTCTAGTTTTCATCATATCGACTCAAAATTTTACACTTTTCATTTCTACCTATAAACCAATAATACAGTGTTGATAATTTTACCTGAAATTGCGCGACTACCTACACTTATGCTACATGTCGATTTTGCAAACTTTGCACGTGCGACTTAGTGGAGCATCAAATGTTGCCGTTAAACCGTGTATGATGACTTTATTCTTTACCACAAAAAATCACGTTAAATTTTCTCTAACATTATAATCAAATTCTCGGTGGCTGGTAGAAATAAAAAAAACAGGCCACTTTTTTCATTAAGGTAGAACCGGATACTTTTAAAACTTAAAGCTACAGTCATAAATTTGATATCTTTGGAAACTAGAAGCTATTTCTGGTTCAAATCCGATATTCATTCCCTCGTTAACGTCGTGACGACGTTACCACGACGACGTCAACATAGGTACCTCGCACGTCTTTTACGTCGAATTCTATAGCCCTGAAATGCACAAAATTGCGTTTTAGTCGGGCAATTTCAACGTCACAACAATGAAAATTACATTGATGGAAAGATCTTCTCAAAAGTAATAAGATGATACAAGAATCAATTATTTCGGGATGACGACGCAGGAATAAACAACAAACTTTCATCTTTTTTCGTCGTCAGATTTTGAGGAAAATCTTACTTTAGAGCAGAATTTCGTAAAATCGGCCAGAACGATTTTTGCCATTTTTCATTATTTTATTGCACGACCATATTGTAAGCATTTGGGAAGAAATCAGAAAAATTCGCCGTACCGACTTTTAATAAAACATATTTAAATATTGTTGGTATGCGTCAAAGTTATACAGTCGGGCGTCGGCAAATTTCGACTAAAAATCAAACTTTCTGTAAATTTTTTATCAAAATCCGCTAATAAATGTATGGTTTGTGTCACTGTCGATACTTGCATTAATTAATCGATTATATCCCCTTTTTCTGTGACGCTGTATGCTATTAAAAGACCTTCGCAACGAAAGGACGAACAGAAACACAGATAGGCGGAGAAGGTAACATCAATAAACGGCCACCTTCGGAGGCGATTAAAAGTCGTACATACTATTATGGATCGTTTTTTCAGAAAACGTGGAATAACTAGGGTGTATACTTATTTTTGCCTCTCAGTATATATTGAAAGTAGAAATTTTTATTTCTAGATACAGCAATATTTTATAATCCTTTAACCCATTACCAAGTGGCAAAGACGACAATTTTAAGTTAATTAAATTTTACTTTTTTGACTCTCTGATTAGAAAATATTATGGAAAATGAAGAAATTGCTAGACACAAGCTATTTCTCCATTTTCCACAATGCTTTCCAAAATGATCATCTGATATTGTGTCGAAAAGAGCCATTGTCTGTTAATTGTTAAAGACATTTCTCATTTGGTTATATTTCAGAATTTTCCATTTTGTGTAATGGGTATCAATATGACTAGGATCACCATTCAAATTTTACGGGAAGATTTACTAAATAAGTAAGTATTGACTGTTTTCAAAATTAATAAAGTTTTTGATTTCCCAATTTGAAGGCTGATTTTTCAGCGAGCTGGGACTTCATGCCGGGGGAGTTAATGATACAGCCCTAGTGTTGGCATCGCGTCCCCTGGCGTCTTCACTTGAAAAACCTAAACCTGAGGCGTGTTCTTTAGAGCGAGATTTTTTAAGATTTCTTAAGGTGTTTTGAATAAAGCGTTTTTAAGACCGAGACTTTGACTGAGCTGTTCCAAATGCCCCATATCTATACAAATGATATTATTATGACGTCATTTGTATAAAGTATGGAGCATTCGGAACACAGCGGTTTATAAATTATGGAGTGTTTGGACCAACTCAGTCAAATCTCTTATATTGTTTGTTCAGAGTTGACAGAGGGGTTCTGCACGTAGTATAGGGTAATGGCGCCTCCCATTGAGCGTCTTAAAAACCTTGCTCTTAAGAATGCTTTATCCTAAAATATCTTAAGAAATCTCAAGATATCTCAAGAAATCTCGCTCTAAAGAACGAGTCTCTGGTCTTCATCTCAGGCGCTATAAGAGATACAGCCTTGAAAAGAGTGTAGTTCTGGAGGGTGTGACTGAGTTCTATGCTTGTTTATAATTGTTACTTATTTTTTCATGCCAATCTAGAAAAAAGATTGTGAAAACACTGTGGAAAATGAAGAAATTGCTTGTAACAAGCAATTTCTTCATTTCCCACAATGTTTTCTTACCCAAAATGAAAACATTTTAAAACAATTGTCAACTTGAAATTGTCACCCATGACACCTTTCAAATTGGAACAGTCCAAATTTTTTGCTGTTTGGGAAAGGGTGAAATTTTTTCAATGGCAAGTTGTAGTTGTGGGGTGATTGCTACCATTGAACTAAGGGGAATTACCATTATAGTACTATTCTAATAGATTGATCAAGGTTGTCTCCCTTGGTAAATGATAAAAACATGTTTCAATGTATTCTCAACTATGGTCCTTTCGCAATATTTATGTATGTTATGTATTGATATTGTTTCATCTTATGCTCTCATTGAGTTTTCTTTAATGAAAGAATTTGTATTTGGTGCAATATTTATAAACAGTTGGTGTTGTTATAAAATCTATTAACTACAGCTTCAATCAAGTTGTAGTTGTAACATTCTAGATCTACACTGAAGAAATTTACTATTGTTTGTCCAAAATTATGTCACTTTTTACTCGATAAATTTGAGCCGTATTTGGAAAAGTTATTTTGTTTATCGCAGCGTATAATCACTTGACTCAGAATTTCCGATAATCATCAATATCTTTTTTAATACTTGACCAATTTGAATTCCGTTTGAAGCAGAGAAGGTGGGAAAATTCCAGGAATAAGCTGGACGTGTTAGAGTTTTGAATAATCAACTTAAAAAAATAGTTATTGAAGATAAACCAAAATTTTGGTTTATCTTAAATAACTTTGTTATCAGTTTATTTTTCAAAAATCAACCACGTCCATCTAATGCGTGATGTCTGTCCACATTCCCTACTTCAAACCAAATTCAAATTGGTCCAGTATTTACAAAATAACTGAAGATTTTCTGAAAATATTTTATCACATGATTATCCACTGTGTTTATTATTACAGAGAGTGCAATAAAAGAGGTGTTGTCTTGGAGGTTATAACGGAGTTCTATGCCGGTTTATAATTGTTACTTATTTTTTCTTGCCAATCTAGAAAAAAGATCGTGAAAACACTGTGGAAAATGAAGAAATTGCTTGTAACAAGCAATTTCTTCATTTTCCACATTGTTTTCTAATTCAAAATGGAAATATTTAAAAAATTTCATCAACCCGAAATTGTCATCTATGATACCTTTCAAATTGGAACAGTTCAAAATCTTGCCATTTGGGAAAGGTTATTTTGTTTTATATCTTTCAGGGAGTGCAATAAAAGAGGTGTTGTCTTGGAGGTTGTAACAGAGTTCTATGCTGGTTTATATTTGTTACTTTACCAAATATGGAAAGGGCAGGGGAAAACTATCTCAGACTCAGGGTTTGTTATTAAAGGTAGGTTTAATTTGTTATTTCCAGCTTAATTGTAGCCTATTCCCATATAATGATACTTTTTGATACCCAAAAAAGCCTTCTGTAAACATTGTGGTAAATAAAGAAATTTGCTTGTGACAAGCAACTTTTTCATTTTCTACAATGATTTCTAAGCAGAAAGAAGAAAAAAATATAAATTCCATTCACTTGAGATTGTCTTGTACACCATATTTGAATTTGCACCTCCTTAAATTTTGCCTGTTTGGTATCGGGTCAAGAATTTTTGATGTCTACATAGAAAGTTGATATAGCCATGCTTAAAGTTGATATTTAGGTTCTTGTTTCTTAAGAGGGGGAGGGGATATTGTGACTAAGGCACTCATGAAATAAATATCGCTGCTTTTCAGTGAAAACCTCTTAACTGCAGCTTTACATAAGCTGCAGTTACAAGGTTTTCATGGAAAAGTGACAATGTATTATTATCTATCATTTTAGATATTGAGATGAAAGCCAGAAAGAATACCAGTGATATTTTTAAGAATGTAGAAGACTATTTTACCAAGAAAAAGACAGTAATAAAAGATGTATCACCAGGCATAGAGACAGAAAATCTACAGTTTGTTAATGTTTGTGAGGATAAATAAATCAATACTTTCCTAAGCAAAAGCTGGTATTTACGTCCCTAAGGGAATAGGCTTTAGAAAATATTGTGGAAAAAAAGAAGAAAATGCTGATAACCAGCATTTTCTCCTGTTGCCTCAACATTTTCTATGCTATTTCATTCACAAATCATATCGCTATCAACACCCATTTTGTCGCATGCAGCAGCTTTCTAATTGGATGACCCTAAAATGTTGTCGTCTGGGACATAGTAAATACTTTACTGAACAACAAAACTGTAGGCTGGTTCAAATCCACACAATGCCAGACAGCAAAAGTTAGACTTTTCCAGAGCTTCAGATTGACGGTGCGCCCGCGCCATTCCCGCAAATTTTCAAAAGATGACGCATGATTTTAAGCTCTGATGCGCCAACCTGGCGCACGATTTTAAATAAAGCTATAGACAAAGAAAATCGGATTTTGATAAACTGTCCCTCATTTAATAACAAACCTGTCTTCTTAGACACATCAAGGATCAAGTTGTTCTATTTTTAGATTATTATAATGACCCAATTCTATCAGCTAATCATCCCGTTTTGTAAAAGTAAACAAGCGAACAGCCAATCGTGTGCATTCTCCCTGGGATTCCCCCGAGTCGGTTGGCCAAACTAAACCGAAAATCGATCGATAAAAGATGGTACCCGGTTTTATCTGATATCGGTAACCAGGCCATGTGGTCGATTTGTTTACTTCCGGTAGTCTAGTAAAGGAAAATCGCCGGTTAAAATGTTAGAATTAAGCCTTTTTACAGCACTCGAGGCGTAATCCTGAAGGAGATGAGAATGGTAGACGAACCTACGATCGTTATTTGTTCAGGTTTTGATGATTATTAGTCCATAATAATCTAGATCATACAAATAAGACGAAATAATTTAATGTGTAAAGGTTAGCTTGCAGACGCTTCTGAACCCGATATTTACTCGCTCTTTCGGTGTAGTTAATTGTTAAAACATGGTATAATTAGCTCAAACAAACTGAAGTTGGGTGATTTTGATCCAACCATCTAACCTATTTTAGGCTTTATTCGTTTTTAAGCAACTTGCAATTCATAACATCAAAGTGATTGAACTTGAAATGTTTTGTCAAATATTTTATCAAACCAAACAATTGATCTAGCCTATATGGGTGTCTGTCTTTTCACTATTGAGACTTTTCACTGTGGGACATTTCAGACTTTACAAATTGAAAGATATTAAAAACACCAATTTTAGCCTGATTAAATTTTCTAAAAATGTCTTTCTGAGTAACAAGTCTTACACAATAAAGAAATTGCTTGCTTCAGGCTTATTCTTCATTTGTCACAACACTTGTTAAAGAAAAAAAACACCAATTTCCTTTCAAATATGCCTTTATCCAATCCCTTGATTTTAAAGTTCGCATTTGACAGTTTACCTGTGACCCACTGTTTTGGAAAATGACCCATCAAAATCCTGGTTGAGGGGCCCTGTGGCCCATAGGTCTCTGAAACAATCTGAAGCTCTGCTTTTCCAAATTCAAAGATGTTGCAGAAGACTATTTCAAGTGAATGAAATTTATTGTATTTGGCCATTGGGGTGAAACATAAATGGAAATATAAAAATTGCTCCACAAGAAATGTCTTCATTTACCACATTTTTCTAAAGCTTTTATCTTGTAGGGATTTAAAAATCGTCATCATAAGTGGACTACCGGTAAATAAAAAGCTGACATTACCGAATTAACCCTTTTCTAAACGAAAAAAAAATTTAATGATCCAATTGGAAAGCTGCAAAAGATGACAAAATTCATGTTAAAAAGGAAAGGATTTGCCTACAATATGGCACAGAAAATATTGAGGCAAAAGGAGAAAGTGCTGATTACCAGCATTTTCTTCTTTTGTCTCAATGTTTTCCCAAGCCTTTTCTAATAAGGACATCAAAAGCAGGTCTTGTTTGGGAAAGGGTTAAATGTTACAAAATGCAGTCAACCCATTCCCACATATAATGACTTTTTAGCGAGCCGGGACTTTATGTCCGGGGAGCTAATGTCACAGCCCTAGTGTCGGCATCAGCGTCTCGTCTCGTCTTCAAATACTTTAATCTGGTCTATATCTCAGGTATTATAAGAGATACAGCCTTAATATTTCACACATGGATACTTCCTACCAAGACCTTTTTATTTAATACCATGACCTTTGACCTAATGACCTTGACCTTGGAGTTTGACCTACTTTTAAAAAAAACTTTAACCTGGCCTATATCTCAAGCACTATTAGGCTATAGATAGAGGCTTGATATTTCAGATACAGATACCTCATGCCATGACCTCGACCTTGAGACCATGACCTTAGACCTAATGACCTTTGACTTCTTATTTTGCGACAAGCTCTCGTATAGGCGAGCTATGTTGTCTGCGGACAACTCTTGTTTGACACTCCACAAGATGATGGCTTTGGATAACATCATTGAAAATGAAAGAATGGCTTATAACTAACAATTTCTTCATTTTTACAATGTTTTCTACCTAGAAATGCCAAATAGTAAAATCTCATTCAATGAAATTGTCGTCTGCAACACGTTTTAAGTACAAGTCAAGTCAAGTAAATTTATTTATAAAGTCGGTACTTAAAATAACAGATAACATAAGCTCTAAAGAGCTTTTAACACTAACTTGGATACATATACATGTAGACGTAAAAGAATTACAGAAAAAAGACAATTTTACATTTAAGATAATAGACATACAATATTTTGAATTTTGCGGTGTAGGGGAGACAACCAATGATGGACAGGTTTATCCGTTCAGCATTTGTTGTCTCCCTTATCAATACTGCAAGCAGACTTGTAAAAGAAGTCAGTAATTTTTGAGAAGAAAGAAAATAGTAATAGTACTTCATTAAACATTGAAGGAAAATATTCAAGAAAAAATAGTTTATGAATAAGTTTAACTATGAATCAGCCTTAAATTTTACCCTCTAAACTTTACGCAGTTGTTGCCCTAGATACAAAGAGGTGCCCTATCATTTTTTGGTCACATAGGTCAAAGGTCAATGTCACAATTGGACTTGTCTAAAATGTTGTCATTTGGTAATGGATTAAATATTGTTTTGTAGCTGTATTGTGATAATGATAGTGCTTATTTGTTTGTAATATTTGTGTCATACATTTTTAAGCTTGAATGTGGAAAAAGGACCATTACAGTGTTTTAATCTTTCCCAAATGACTTGATTGAAAATGGATTTAAATCAGTCAAAATTGAAAGCTTCTGCAGGCGGCAAATTTGGTTCAAATATTAATGCACAATAAGAATACTATTGAAGGTAGAATAGATAACATATTTAGACAAAAAGAGAAAATGCTGATAATCAGCATTTGTTTCTTTCGCCTCAATGTTTTCCAATCTTTATTCTTAGGGATGTCAAAACCAGGTCTTGTTTGAGAAAGGGCTAATCAAGCTTTGATCCATAGCATCCCACATCCAAATATACATTGATACAAATTATGCTACTGAATCTCTCACTTTTGAGGCCCGTAGGAACAGGGGCTACGGGGCTAAGCCCCCCTAAAGTTGGGCAAAAAAGCCGAATTGGCATTGTTTTACACTGGAAACGTAAGGGAAAATCCAATTTAGCCCCTCCCCAATATTCAGGCACTGGCCAATACAGGGGCTGTACACCCCCCTACGAGATTGCTTCCTACGGTCCTGCTGAGTGTTGATTCATGTAATAAAAAACTGGTAGAGAATGAGCTGTTTCTTGGTCCGAGTTTATGTATTATAAAGAGGCTGTATAGTAGATTCTACGCGAAATAAACATTCAAATGCGCGCAGCGCATTGAATGTTTACATTGCGTAGAATCTATTTTACTGACTCTAACTGACTAAGTGTTCGCTAGAGGTTCATTGGGGACAGGGGCGTGACGTCACATAAACTAGCCGGCAGCCCGTTTATGCGAAATAGAGCGGCGAAATTTTAAAATATACTGCAATTTCATTTGTCCAAAAAGTAGGTCGAACACTAAGAATAAGGACGCTGATTTAGATCGACATTGGTCTCAAAATGCTACAAGGATACGTTTTCCATGTTCCAGCTCTTTATCATAAAATTTGTATTTATGTTTTTTATCATGATGTATGTCGTTGTCAAATATTTCTTACATAATATTAAATAAATTAATTTATACAACTTTTGGTTTTGCTTTGCGATTTTGCATTATCTCCAAAAGGCTTGATATTATGCTGAAATATACAACCCTTACCCAAACAGCAATAGGGAGCGATTTTCTCCAGTTAATAGTGACGTAAGTAGTATTTCGTAGGTGTTGTTATAAAATCTCGTAACTACGGCTTGATTCAAGCCGTAGTTACGAGATTTTGTAACAACACTGACGGCTAATCAAAATAGAACTGTGAACCCAAGTCTGTTGTTAGCACAGAATTCTTTGCCATTTTAGACTGTTCCAATTTGAAAGCTGCTGCAGACATCATTGGTGCAAATCAATATACGATTTGTGTACAAAATAGCTCAGGAAATATACATGGCAATATGAGAAAATGCTCATTATCAGTCTCAATGCAGGGATGCATCTAGAGCGCAGGATTGCTGCGAATTTTCATCAGTGCCCCTTACGTGTTTGGCAAATTGGTGCGGGCAAATCCCACAAAAACGACAAAAAAAAAAAAAAAAAAAAAAACAGACAAAATAATATGCATTTCTGATGCCAGCAATCATTTGGAAACGGGTTAAATAGGAAAGATTAGGTCTTTCAAATTGCAATAATCATGATAACAAAATCATGCTGCCAATCAGAAGAAAACACGATTCTGAACGCTCCGTGGTCAAACTGACTCTGCCCATTTGACCTAAATACATGTACATGTAGATGTGTTTTGTTCCGAATATGGCTACTATTACTACGAAAAGGGTCCACGATTATTGCACGCGCTGTGACAACTGACTTGCATTCCAATGACGTCGTTTGAGAGTAGGTCCTACTTTTCCCATACAAAATCACATTTCCGGCATCTTCTTCAGTTGCTGTAATGTTCAGCCATATGCATTTTTTGGGCTTTGATTTATTTAAAAAATGCCCTGGCTTTGTTTATTGAAAAATTGCTTTGTTTAATAATATCCTTCCAATCCTGACGATACTCTAAATGACCAATCACATCGGCCAGGAAAAGAGGTTATCCAATCAACTGACAAATTCATTTGATATTAAATTCCCACGTGTCAACTTTCCCATGACCGTAAACAAACAGATAGCGTGGAAAAACAAGGACAGTTGGTTCATAAAATAAAACCAGACAGTCCATATAAAAATGACTTTTAAAATACAATCTGGGTGAATTACAAGGATAGTAGAAATCATAATTTTACAAGCAAATGAGAGAAAGAATGATCGGGATGTCATGAAAAAATTTCCGCTTGACTTTCATAATCGACATGAAAAATAGACCATGAAAGCTGACTTGTTTTTTTTAAGTAGATCTACTGTTTTCTCCGATATAACCCATCCGCGAAAACCACAGGAGTCATAGCTACGCTACATGCTCATGTAGCGTAGCTATGACCCCTGTGGTTTCCGAGAATGGTTATAACCAGTAAGAGAGACGTAAATAAGTATGCACAAACATTAATTCAATAATACATCTTTTGATCCCTGAACAGTCCTGAAATACTTTTGGTGCTTTGATCCAAAACACCTTCAATGATGACGTCACTCAAAATTGCAAATGGCGACTCTGTTCAATATGTGACCGATAAACTTAGAAAATATTTGGGAACACTCGCTCAAACAGGCTTGTCGTGCAACTGCTCGTGGACAGATAGGTAGCAAACCATAAGTGATAAGTAATCGTTCAACTTCAAATATCAACGCAACTCCTCCTAAGTTTCTGGCTGGATCGTTTTGAAACTTGGTCAATGATCACCTCAGCCTTAGTTCTAATCCGAGTCTTCTCTGATGTAAATACGCTCTTTGATATTTTGGTTTTAGCTATTTAAAAATAAATAGCGAAAAATCAAAATATCAAAGAGCGTATTTACATCAGAGAAGACTCGGATTACCTTAACCCGAGTCTTCTCTGATGTAAATACGCTCTTTGATATTTTGATTTTTCGCTATTTACATCAGAGAGCGTTGCTCTTTGAAAAAATCAAGAAGTTCGCAACAAATTGTTGCGCATCGTTCACCGTCCGATCTTGAACGCTATTGTTAAAACCCCTGATGATATCGATAAATGAACCATTTATTGTTATGGCTGCTGAAAAAATTACGACCAAAAAGTATTTCTAAAAGGTTAATAGGCAATGTTTTGCAACAACCCTCACCTCAGTCACCTGAGCAGCCTTTGTTTACCTTGACCTTCCATTCAAAACCAAAGGTTATACTCATCCAGCAGGCCGATTTGAAATGAAATTTTTGGTCAGGTATGACAAAAAATGATTTAGATCTATAGATCTATACCCTACAGTGTTTTACCGAGTGATTCGATATATGATACACAAAAACAAAGCTTCAAGTTACTTGTAACGTTACCGAACTTTCCGCTGTTTTCAAAGAGCAACGCTCTCTGATGTAAATAGCGAAAAATCAAAATATCAAAGAGCGTATTTACATCAGAGAAGACTCGGATTAGGATTACCTTAGTTCCCACTGCCGATCTGATCAATTCTGTTACTGTTACTGTTACTGGGTGTTGTAGAATCTGTGAGTTCTAAAAACTCGTCTTCTACGTCTTCTTTTCTTCTAAACATATGTTTACTTCCGGTGCTATTTGGTTTTACATGTATTTTATCACTTGAAATGTTTATGGTATACAGGACGGCACTAATATATATGTTCTGTTTGGTATTTCTTGTCCGCCATAAATTTGTCATAGAGAGTTTTGAATTGCAGCACAGTTTTAGTTGAAACAATTTCTTCGGGTAAACTGTTCCATTTGTCAATTACTCTCACACAAAAAGAATTTTGTCGGAATGTGGTGTTGGCACGAGGCTTTACAAGCTTCTTACTGTGGCCACGGGTTGCACTATCGGCATATTCAAAAAGACCGTCTGGAGTTATATTGTCAATGCTGTTCAGTACTTTAAAAACTTGAATTTGATCCATTCTCTGTCTTATATAGTATAATGTTGTTAGTTTCAATTTTCTCAGCCTGTCTTCATATGATAAGTTACGCAGCTCCGGTAAAATTTTTGTCATCCGTCGTTGAACATTTTCCAATTGCCTGATGTCTTTTTCAGTGTCGGAAACAAATAGTATTTCCATAGTCCAGAATGGGCCGAACTAGCGTCTTGTAAAGATTAAGAGTGACTCTTCATCCAAGTATGAAAAAGAACGTTTAATCAGCCCGACTAATCTGTTTGCTCTGTTTATCGTACTGCTGATATGTCCTTCAAACTTCATATTATTCTGTATATTTATTCCTAGATCCTTTTCAGAGTCAATTGTTTGTAATATTTGTACTTTTCCACTTTTTGTCGAGCCCGCTTGCGGTGAGCTCGACATAGTTGTCACAATGGCGGTTCGGTGTATGTGCGTTAGTGCGTTAGTGCGTTAGTGCGTGCGTCCGTCCGGATGGAGCTTGTCCGGGCCATAACTTCACCATGGATGGAGGGATTCAGAAATAACTTGGCACAAATGTCAAGCTCAGTAAGGCGGAGTGTCGCGTGCAAGAACCAGATTCCAAGCTCAAAGGTCAAGGTCAAACTTGGAGGTCAAATGTCAAAAATGAGAAGATTTTTGCTTGTCCGGGCCATAACTTCACCATGGATGGAGGGATTCAGAAATAACTTGGCACAAATGTCAAGCTCAGTAAGGCAGAGTGTCGCGTGCAAGAACCAGATTCCAAGCTCAAAGGTCAAGGTCAAACTTGGAGGTCAAATGTCAAAAATGAGATGATTTTTGCTTGTCCGGGCCATAACTTCACCATGGATGGAGGGATTCAGAAATAACTTGGCACAAATGTCAAGCTCAGTAAGGCAGAGTGTCGCGTGCAAGAACCAGATTTCAAGCTCAAAGGTCAAGGTCAAACTTGGAGGTCAAATGTCAAAAATGAGATGATTTTTGCTTGTCCGGGCCATAACTTCACCATGGATGGAGGGATTCAGAAATAACTTGGCACAAATGTCAAGCTCAGTAAGGCGGAGTGTCGCGTGCAAAAACCAGATTCCAAGCTCAAAGGTCAAGGTCAAACTTGGAGGTCAAATGTCAAAAATGAGATGATTTTTGCTTGTCCGGGCCATAACTTCACCATGGATGGAGGGATTCAGAAATAACTTGGCACAAATGTCAAGCTCAGTAAGATGGAGTGTCGCGTGCAAGAACCAGATTCCAAGATGAAAGGTCAAGGTCAAACTTTGAGGTCAAATGTCAAAAATGAGTTGATTTTTGCTTGTCCGGGCCATTCCTTAACTTGGCACAAATGTCAAGCTCAGTAAGGCGGAGTGTCGCGTGCAAGAACCAGATTCCAAGCTCAAAGGTCAAGGTCAAACTTTGAGGTCAAATGTAATTTGGTTTTATGGACTTAGCATAAGGTCCCTTTTAGCGTGACGGGTCTATGGACTTAGCATAAGGTCCCTTTTAGCGTGACGGGTCACATATGTATACTCAAATTAATCCATTCTGGTATCTCGTTATAAATACATAGACATGTAATATTTTGTGAACAATAAACTGTCTCACCATGATCCCCATCATTCCAACTTATTTTGTCCCCACTTTTACAACGCCATTGTAATGACAGCTGTAGACATAGGTATGGTCTTCTTTCTTCAAAATGAGCGGGCTCGACATGTTGCCCTTCGGCATCTAGTATCTGTCATTTCATATTCAAAGTTTGGAATTTCTTTGCTGATATGCATAACTTTACATTTATTAACGTTGAATACCATCAACCACTTTACTGTCCATTCATATAGTTTGTCCAAATCGTTTTGTATGGTTTCAAAGTCTTGTAATAATCAACTCGATGAACACGGCCACCTAATTTCCCCGATCAAGCCCAACCAAATGTATGTGCGGGATCCGTATGTGCAAGACTTCTTCTCGATCTCTAGTCGATCAAACTAGACCCCCGCCCGAGCACTCCCCTGTCCCGATCATTTCACGATTGAAGCCCGACCATCTTTCCGATTTTTACCTGATCACCCCGCCCTTAATTCGACCCCTACACGATCAAGGCCCGACCAGCTCGATCTATACACGACCAGATCGAGCTGATGAATGAAAATTTTTCTGTGGTGTCAGTGTTTATTTTTAATTTTGGGGGAAGGGGGTCAGGGCCCATAGGTGGGGGAAATTTGCGCATGAATGCCCAAAAAGGGGAAATTTCAATGCAAGCTCATACTCTCAAATACAGTGTTATAAATGCATGTAACTTGTTTGAATATCCCAATGGAACTTTCAAACAACCATTTGAACTGTTAGAGATGCCTAGAATGTAAATATGATTTAGATTTTTCTTTGCAACAGAAAAAATCTAGTTCAAGGAGGGGAAAATTTATCTTAAATGGGGGAAAAAGTATATTCCACAGAGAGGGGAAAGGGGCCCAATAACGACCATTTTTTAGGAAAAAAAATCACTGGGTGTGACTGTCTCAGTCTGTCTGTGATTATAACTGTTTAACATAATTATTCAAAATAACTTCATAATATTGTCGGTTTAAACACAGGGCTTTTTCTCGTTCTTTAGCAGAGGCCTATACCAGGCTACTTCACAATTGAAAAAAGGCTCAATTGTACTTAAAGTGACATTTCAGAATTTTTTGTCATAAATTTTACTTTTATTTTTATCTGGAAGAGTATATTTCCTTATGAAAATTCTGAAAATTTCTAGCCAAAATATTGCGCTGTTTACGAGAAATCTATATTTTTGTGTTAAAATTGAACAAATTGTTGTGGACAACAGTTCGGATTTATATGCAATTTATCGATTATGTCTCAACTTTAAATGCGTGTTTCTCGCTTATTGGCAACAACTTCAAAAAAAAAAAAAAAAAAAAAAAAAAAAAAAAAAAAAAAAAAAACAATAGTATTTATACTCATTAGAATAACCAATCTTCGCATCAAGACATACTTTAAAAAATTGAAATTGGAATGAAATGTCCCTTTAATCCTTACTCTGTTACTAAAATGTGTTCCCAAACTGTTCATTAGAACGCGCTAAATTTTCACAAAAAGAACAGGCTTAGGCCTCTTCACAAATCTTTGAAAAAAGCCCTGAAACATTTACATAATTCAAATGTGACGTAAGTGTACTTTTAGCTTTTGACTCACCCTTAATCTGTAAATATAACGATTAATGCATTCTTTAAGGCATTTTAAAAAAATACCATTATTTCAATCGTATGTGTTATGTCTCAGTCTCAGAGCGGGCAATCACATGAAACACCATTTCCGGCAATTTTCAATATTTCTGTTGATATAATATGCGCGGGATCTCGTGCTGTTTGTACACATTTATATTACCACACGACCTAGTGTTCCCACTGCCGATCAGATCAACTCGATCAAGCGATCGAATTAAGATCGAGCTCAGTCTGCAAGGGTGATCGGGAACGATCGAGGTGATTGAAATTGATCTTCATCGATCGGGCTTCCTACTCGAGTTTTTTTGACATGTAAAAAAGTCGAGTGTGATCGAGTAAAAAAATGATCGAGAAGCGATTGTGTATTGATCGGGTAGAAGATCGACGTTATCGAGAATCAATGGGGTCTGGAGATCGAGTGTGATCGGGTTGATAATCTGTATTCCGACCTGCACCGAACTTGCACTCGATTACCTCCACTTGTACTCGAGTATTTAAATTTTCGACCACACCTCCAAATCTCCAAATCGTCGTTGTAAATGCAAAACCTCGTATCTCGTTTTTGGAAAATTTTAAAGGGGAGGGAAAAAGTGTAATATCTTTTCCCAAAATGAAATGTTTTACTTGAAATTTGGTCATATTAATTATAAATGATTTGTCATTAATACAGAATAGTAAAAATATCTCAAAACCTGCAAGAATTGTCTTTAATTGGGCACACAAGTTTGTACTTTGAAAATCACACAAATCGACATACGAGGTTTTGCATTTACACCGACGAAATGGTCCAAATCCAGTGGTTTCTTCAAACATTCGAGCCAAAATATTTTTAAGTGCAAAACGAAAGAAGGAAGCTTCCCAAAAGTCACATGGGTTACCCACCTTGATAATGGGTAGATGTGCATGAAGTAAGAGTTTTATGGTTAAATGATTTTTGTCTTAGTTATACCCCCTTAAAACTCAGTCACAGGGGCTTATTGAAATTGCAGCATTGTGGCGTATATTGAGACTATGTCACTCTTGTTTTCTTTTGGGGTAGGGTTATTTTCTATACATGTATGTAAAATATAGGCTCAAGACTGACGGGTAAAAAGTGCTCAACCTAACGGATCAAAAAACGAAAGAGGCACGTAAAGTGGGTTTGGTGTTTAACTTTTTCACAAGCAGCGAAAACTGAGCCTGTTACCATTAGAAATCAAACTACAGACGACAAAATGGATTTAATGGGCTATTTCAGACAATAGTTGTAAACTATATATTATAGTACAGACAGCATTGAGACAAAAAATGAGACAACATTGACTTGTGTAGGCCTACAACAAAATACAGAAAATATCAAGGCAAAAAGGAGAACATGCTGGTTTTCCGCATTTTCTTTTGTTGTCTCAATGTTTTCTAAAACCATTTCAAATAGGAACGTCAAAACTACCTCTTGTTTGGGAAATGATGTCGTCTGGTAATGGGTTAATTTAGTATGACAAGGGTTAACCCATTACTACACATTACTCTTTTTGACTTCCTATAAGATAATGCCTATTAACGACTTTGGAAAACATTGTGGAAAATGAAGAAATTGCTTGTGACAAGCAATGTCTTCATTTCCCACAATGTTTTCTAAACAAAATGACAAAAAAATGTTTAAAATTCATTAACTTGAAATTGTCGTCTGCAACGTCTTTGAATTTGGACCAGTCTAAAATTTTGTTGTTTGGTAATGGGTTAACAATGAATGCAGATGAGCTTGTCGGATCAACATGGATCTCGATCAGACTACACAATGACATAATGTATCGTCGGTGTGATTGCAAAACCTCGTAAATCCAGTTTAAATCACGTTCGGAACGTGTTCTGCTTGTTCCTGGGAAATAGGTGGTGCAAGCAGAACAGTGACGTCACTTACACGACAACTTTCGATTACAACTGTGAAGTGTTGAAATAAATTAATATTTCTAATCAAACTTTGCAATTAAAATCAAAACAGGGTGCCCACTGGTCAGGGAAAAGTCAGTGAAATTTTTATTTTCTTCAAGGTCAGGGAAAAGTCAGGGAATTTTGAAAAATGGTTAGGGAAATCTGAAAACCTTGAAAAGTCAGGGAAAAGTCAGGGAATTTTGAAATTTTCTTTTGTTCAAACAAAACAAATAGAAGAAAACAAAATAAAATTAAGCAGATAATCAAAGCTATGGCAGTGTTCAGGTTTTAATTAACAAACATGTTTTTTCTGTTATGCATAACCATGCACTTACCATTTTATCATTTTAATGTTGAATTAAGGCTTACCTTTTGAAATGGATTTTCTAGTGAAATCTTATGCTATGATGGCTAAATCTGTAAGCAAGAGGAAAGAAGCTGACAGTAAAGAGAAGAATTTTTAACATTTTTAAAAGAGACTGAAGAATTATTGAAACTCAGATGGTAGTTACATAATGTGGTGTATTATGTGTATTAATACTTGCACAGGACAGTGCACCATTTGGTTTTAATTGCTTTTGAGTGTAGTGATGAAGGTAACATGATTGGGTCATATATTCCCTCTTCTTCCAAATTACTTAGATATTACCATTGTCTTTTTTCAACTCACTTTTTGATGTTAAGTGGATAAGGCCCTCAACTATATCCATTATCACCAATTTCCTACAAACATTGATTTTCATTAGTTTCACTTGTACCTGGTTGATAGAAAATCAATTTTAACACAAAGCTGCTTTTAAAATGCTCTAAAATTGCAACACTTGAGCATGCAACATGTCCAAAATGTACATTAAACTAAGAACAAACTGTTCACACATGCACTGAGGTATCCATTTTTGTTTAGAAAATGTCTGAAAATAACAACTAAACAGGATATGTTGTAAGTGATGATATGTGTGAAAGACTATCAGTGCAAGAAATTTAGATTGTAATGTATCTAGATGAGTAAGGGCCTTATTAATTGGACAGTTAAAATTCAAAATGGAAAAAGGTTGGAGGGAAAGCAAATCAGTCCTTCAAATACCTTTCGTTAGAATGTTGCACCCAAAAGTTGTTTGAATCAGTTTACGTAAGACAAAGACTTAAGTATTTTTTCTCATGTTCTTTTATGTATTGAGTTGTACATTTTTAAAGTTCTACTTTTAACTTCAACCATAAGTATCAAAATTTCAATTGTTGTCAACGAAAGTGTATTTAAACTATTTCAAGCAGGACAAATTATCTATTTTTCTTCATCATGTATATAAAGTTGAGCATTTGAAGGATTCTACTTATAATATGTAAGTTCAACCATTACATTTGAATTGTTATTGTTAGAAATTTTGATAAATAAGGGGTGGATTGGATTGCTTTATGGGGATAAGGAGGCCGCTTAGCGCGAAAAATGGTCAGGGAAAAATGAATTTTGGTCAGGGAAAAGTCAGTGAAAAGTCAGGGAATTTTATTATAGATGAAGGGTGGGCACCCTGCAAAACATTTCAGCAATGTTAATCAATAGACCTCGGCTTCGGAGAGTACAAATATGACGAAATGTGTATTTTAAGACCATATGTGGCCAATACAACACCCAGCAGGCGGTCAAAGTTTATTTTTAGACTGGCCTGCATAGTTTGGTCTGCGTTCAGTTCCGAGAGCATTCCATTTGGCATGGCTTGAACCTAACATTTGGGACAGTAACGGACAGCCAAATGGAACGCACCCTAATATAGCATTCTGGGGGTGAACTTTACGGAGTGGTTGCTTTAAGCTGCAGTTACGAGGTTTTCGTTGAAAAACAGCGACGTTCACTCTGAAAACAGCAATAGTAGGCCTATACAGGCGATATCAAATGAGCGTCATTTTGTAATTGTTGGTACTCGTCGGTACATCGTCGGTACATCGTATAGACGAGTGCCTGTGTGCGTTCCATTGGCTGTTCCGAGTGTGCCGAACAGTCCGGTACTCAATGGAACGACACAGAACGGTGTTTGGAACATGCTCTGGTTGTTCCCGGGAAATCGGTGGTGCAAGCAGAACAGTGACGTCACTAACATGGCTACATTCGATTTCAACTGCAGCGTGTTGAAATCAATTGATATCGAACAATATAAAAAGAATCAAGTATTTCAGCAAACATCGGTGGATTAACAATATTATATGACCAATACGCAACATTCAGCAGGCGTTCAATGTATATTTTTGAACAATAAACTGGAAACGATAATAATAGCGTTAGGTTTTTTCGTTTAACAAATACGTCATCGTCACGCCTCACTGGTCTAAAAATAGATTGGGAATCTCCTATCGTACAAATATATGGCTGTGAATCTCGCGAAGTTTTTCCACGTTCAACTTGCCGAAGATGACGTTTTAAGAGCTTGATTGCTGTAATCATTTGTTGAGAAACATTCTAATTCAGAGTTAAGAAGGTTGCTGCACTGTCGTGTGCTTTTAAAGATCGGTAACTATGAAATAAGCAGTTTTAAAACAAGTAATGTTTACACATACGGTCCTGTCATGGCTTCGTCGTGTCGCTCGTGCGTACTCGCTTACCCTTTCCAAAACGACAAAATGTCATGTTTGGCCAAATTGAAAAAAAGTCTGCAGATGACAAAACGGATGTGAATACTTTAGTGTTTTATCTCAGAGAAAATATTGAGACAAAAGAAGAATGATCATCAATATCCAAAGAAGTTATTCACACTCTTTTTGTCTGCTGAGCAGGCCTCTTCAATTTGGTCGATCATCATTTTCTTCTTTTGCCTCAATGTTTTCCCAAGAATTTTCTGCTGGTGACGTCAAAACCGATCTTGTTTGGGAAATGGTTAATATAAAAAAAACTAGAATTTGTCGCTGAATGTGATTTGATATCCCCAAAGGCTTTCACTATGTAGGCCTACAACAAAGGGCAATATATCTCAAAGTAAGCAAGGTAGAGTTATGCTCCTTATGCGTTGCACTTCTCCTTGGTGAGATCTATCTACCCGAGAAGTTTCATGATCATAGCTTCTTTACTTTCAGACTTTTCGATGTTTTTTCTGGTTAAGCTACTGAGGAATCTATAGAAAAAACGTTTGTCATTTCTGGTCTGTCTCCATCTCTGGAAGCAATCTTGCATGTAGCATATGCGCAATGTTTCGTAGTTTTAGTTCCCGCCTGCATTATCTATGATCGACCTATATCTCGCTTGAAAATAATATTTTTTGCTAACACTGTTACGAAAAAAAATGTCCGATTCATGACCGATAAACAAAATATTAGACTGGTACCCGGCAAACGTTGTTGGGGGTTTTCCCATTAGAAATATATTTTTAGCACAAATTGGCGCGAAAATTGTTCGCTATTACACTGACTCGGGTGAGTCAATGTCATGTACGGGAATACAGGTAAATTATCCGATATGGTTGATTGATTTAATATTTATTGGGTATAAAAATGCTTTTTTGACAAACCAACTTGAAGTTAGAGTGGTCAATCAGTAGCGATCAAAGAAGCGAAACCTCATTTAACTTTTGGTGTGGGTTTTTGGGAAGCAAATTGTGCAAAATTTGCTTCTCTTTACATCCGCCTTTCTCTGCACTTCACCATTCTCTGCATACCACACAACATCTTCCGGTCCTCCTCACTATAAATAGTTCTATCAAACGCAAAGATTAAGGAGGTAACAGTCATTCAAATATTCAATATGTAAGTCTGAAGTTATGTGTAGATATTGAATTGTGTGACTGAAAATGAAACACTCAATTAATCATGTCTCTAAGAGAAGGAAAGACCGGTGTAGTAATTTTCTTTATTATGGTTCAAAGATCAGTCCAATGGCCTTCCTTGTAAATGGGTCAGTCAAGTTTACTGAACTATGAAAATTCAAAGCTATAAATAGATGCAATCAAAGTATTCAAGGTATTCAAATGGATAATCAAAGTACCTAATCAAAGTACTCTACGAATCAAAGTATTCAAGGTATTTAATGGATAATCAAAGTACCTAATCAAAAACTCATGAAAAAACTTATGAAAATTCAAAGCTATAAATAGATGCAAATCAAAGTATTCAAGGTATTCAAATGGATAATCAAAGTACCTAATCAAATTACTCTACTTCTGGACAGGCCTACATTATTAACAAATTTGCTTCCCAACAGTACTTTCAGTACTTTGATTTTGTTTGTTTTTTTCATTTCTATTTCTTTTTTCATGCACCAAGATAATAATGTTTTTTTTCTGAATCTATTATCATGATCTACGAATGCAAATATATGCCTATGTTTTATTGTAAACAGCCGTCCATCAAAGAACACAAATCATATATTTTTCATATTTCTACAAATGCTTAGAGAAAAGAAATAATATACAAACAATAATGATGTGGTTAATCAAAATGTGCCATTTATTTTTCTAGAAATATTTGATTTTGACATTTTACGCAGAGAACATCACGAGAAATGCATGGAGAAGCGACCACTTCTTCTTCAAAGATTTCCCTTTTTTAACAAAAACACAAGCGCTTTTCTTTTGTCATCTTTGAAAAATTGGTTGGACATATCCGCACAATTTCTGTCTGTAAATGGGGTAAAGTACGAAAATAAAAAATAATGAAAAATAAGTCCTTAAAATTTGATGCATCATGTCTTGTAGTGGAGTCGAACTTGGTCCGTTCGGGTAGAAGTCCTACGTCTTTCCACTGCGCTATTACAGACTTGCACAATGATATTTCCATAAACGAATACTTTCTAAAATCGAAACCTATGAATTTTTTTCCAAAACATTGGACAGATCTATGCAAATAAACAAATGATCAAATTATGGTGCGGCCTTTATAGCCCCAAATTTTCTGTTCCGAGAGCATTCCATTTGGAATGACTTGGACAGAAAAGTTGGAACAGTAAAGGACAGCCAAATGGAACGCACCCCCTATGTCCTAGCAGACGATTATTTGACAAACCGGTTTTGTTCCGCACGAGAGATAGGTGCGCTGGCTATTTATAGATTTGGGCGTAGACGAAATCACTTCTATCGAGACTCTCATGGCGTAAACACGTATATTGAATTAAAACGGAGTAGGCTATAAAGTTCTGACGACATGGCGACAACAATAAGATCTGGGAAAATAGATCGTGGACATGGATGGAGGCCTGGTAAGTTTAACTCATTACCAGACGATAAAATTTTAAGGGCGGTACAAATTGAAAGATCCTTCAGACGACAATTTCAAGTCGATGGATTTATTTTTTTTAAAATGTTTAGGTCTTTTTGGATGGAGAACATTGTAGGAAATGAAGAAATTGCTTGCCACAAGCAATTTCTTCATTTTCCACTATGTTTTCCATGGCCATTATTTTGTGGGGAGTCAAAGTCTTCAGCCTTAGTAGGCCTACTTCGTCGGTGTTGTTATAAAATCTCGTAACTACAGCTCAACAATATTATATCACATCACAATTAATCGTTGTACGCAGCAATTGTTGCATTGCAATAAGTCACACGGATTTGTGTTTCAAGGATTTCCCATTAATTGTTCACTAACGTTTTAAAACAAATTTACTCATCAAATTGCTCGTATAGATTCTATATTTTCATTTTTAGAGAATCTGTCAGTTTATCCTATGTTCTCAATAAATGACTTATAATGTCATCCGTCGAAAAAATCGGCCTGTGTGGATTTAGCATTAGTGATTTTGACAATGGCGGGAATTTGAAATGACAATATATCGGCTCTACATAGGGCTGACTATCGATGCCAATTTTTCCTCCAGTTGTTACTGCGCAACTTACTGCGCATATCCTAAGTAACGAAATAAAGCTGTTTCAGTAATTGGCCTTTTCAGCAAATGTATTTTTTACATTTAGTTAATGTTTTGTTAATAAATGACAAGACCATTTTCGGTTATTTCGATTTTTTCTGTTTGGTCAATTAAAGTGTAATAGTACTCGGATAGTACATTTCGCTTTCTGTTACGCGTTCTACATGTGGCGTAAGCGATAGGAAACGGATCATCAAAAGCAAAGTGGTGTCTTTATGAGCTAGTCCGCTTCAGATGGACACAAAAGACGACATTTTTTATTACCTAAAGCTGGTAATAAGGAAGAAAGTGGATAAAAGTAGTGAAACAATTTCGGACAGCGCTGCAATAAGTAAACCAAATTTTACTTACAACTAAGAAAAACGCTTGGTTTGATATATTTTTCTTTTTTTGTTTGTGTAGGTATGACCAAGCACTATGTATATACCAAAAAAGAAAAAATTCTTACCGCTGGAATATTTTTTATTATCAGAAACGTTGCGAAAAAAGAGCAATTTCATCTACTTTTGAAAGAATGTTTTACTAAAAATTTCAAAATCATAACTAAATTTCCCCAAATTGATACTCGTTTAGACAGAATAAAACATATTGAACACAATAAAGACTTATTGATGTAATCCTAGTCATTTCGAACACCTTTTTTGTGGGTATATAAGTGGCACCTCATTTTTCAATTTTAGACAAGAGTAGTCTCCCTTGAAATCCAATAACTTTTTAATTCGCTTGGTGACCTATAGTTTTTAAGTATTTTTTTTTACTTCTCATATATTCAAATATCAGTACAGAAAAAATAAAAAAAATCTTACCGTAGGAAATAAATGGAGGATCTGTCCTTATAGGCCAGTCACTTTAGCCGAAAAATAGGCCCAACCCACCACTAATTCTAACAGAAACAAAACCAACATTTTTATAATCTATAACCATTTATCCATTCTAGAAAAAAAGTCCTCAAATGTTACTCGAGGGAAAATATGAAAAAAATCGATCTTACTAGGGGACCCCTTCAAAGCAAGCCAAAAGTATGTTTTGGGGTGTAGGCATAGAAAACAGTCTTTTGAAACCAAGTATGCTATTGTGGATGAAATATTTTATGGATAATTTAATAAAAGAGGTTTATAAAGTAAAAAACATCGATTTTGCTATTTTTCTCTATTTGAATTTTACATGGAAAGTGAATTTGCGAGTGAAATTTCCCCACCCACTCATGTATTAAGGTTAACTTATCCAAATACTTTTAAACCCTTCGCTGTACCTAAATATTAGACTTCCAGTTCAAAAGCTGATGTAGACGACAAAAATTCTTTGAAAAAAATGGATTTGTATACATTATAGAAAAATAACAAGATAAAAACGTATTGATGCAAAAGGAGAAAAATCTGATTATCAGCACTTTCTTCATTTTTTAAGAGTAGGTTCTCTTTAGAGACGTCAAATCAACGACTGCTATTCATTGCTGATTGAATTTTGTTTTCTTGTTATACAATCAACCAATCATGACATTGTCTTAGATAAAGTCACCGGCCCATAAAACAAATCACTATACAATGAATTTAAGTCATTATAGTCAGGGCACGAAACCAGAAAAGTTTTCACATAAAGGCATTTTGTGAAGAAAAGGGTTTGAGATCAGTTCTAGGGGTATTTGGGTATGCTGAATCCGAAAAACAATGTTGCCAAGCTGACAAATTGCTCCTTCATCATCTAATTTACATATTTTCAAAATGGCCGCCAAAACCTCAATTATACAATAATAATGTTGTTATTCATCATTTTTTTTGACGTCTTATGTTCTAAATCTCGCATATTTTGTGTTAACAGACTAAAACTAAATGGTCTACCAGGTAAATGAGGAACAGAAATGGCTATTTCACCATCTAATTTGCATATTTTTAAAATGGCCGCCAAAATATCAAATCTGCTATATAGTATCAAAGTATTTGGCATAATCTTAACCAAATTGTTCAGATATAATGCTATGAATTGTTTAAAACTAATGAGTAAATAATTTTAAAAGTAAAAAAAAAAAAAAACACTTTGACACTATTTTTGATAATCTTTTACCGTATCACTGGCAATAACACACTTTTAAACATACAGAATATCACTTTCAAAATGCATCTTTTTAGAAAATAAAAGTGCGCTGTTAAAACACACACCTTTTATCAACAGTACCATTTTACGAGAGATGTTTACATTTACATTTTGATTTACAAAAAAACTTTGACAAATCAATTTTAGCTTACGTAAGATATTTTGTGTCATTTCAAAATAATTCTCAGCTAAAATATTTAAAACACATCTTGAGTACTTATGGCTCGATCGGAAAGAGCTCCGTAATCCCACTAACATTATGGATAAATGTCATCTGAATTCATTTATACCAGAGTTGACTTTATAACATAAAATGTAATAAGAGCTGAATACCGTACCTATTCCAATAAAGCCAATAATAAACCCTATATACTGTTTTTGAATTGCATGTTATAAAAAGTAAATGTGTCCAATTTTCAATTATGAAATGGTTGCCTGCGTATAATCTAGCTGTAAGAGCTACCGTTTAACTATCCTGTACAAAATTAATGTTGTTGCTGGTGATTAGGCATTTCTCTTTTTACTTAAAGGGACCATGCTAGATATTTCAGGCATCAGAACATGGGGATAATTAGAGTTTGCTAAGAGGTATACATATCGTTTTTAATGGGCCAAAAAGGATTATGTCGTTGGTACCAAGAATTTCATCGAGGATCAGTTTCCTATAAACGTTATTAGAAACCAACAATCTGGTATTTAAGGTTAGATAAAAACATTATTTATTATGACTAAATGAATTTGATGCGAATTTTCGTCATGCAGTAAGTATCTACCCATACAGCTTGACCACTCTAGACGATGTTTTTTGAAAATATGTTTGCTTTTTTATGTTTGACATACTAGCATTGGCCCCTCTAGAAACACATGTGAAAAAAATGACACTATACTGATATCAAGAAGTATTGAAATGAAACATTTGAATGTGAGATGTAAGTCAGCTGTCTTCATCAGAAATAACATAGGCGGTGTCAACAAACACAACGTTTTTGATACATGCGGATACGTCGGTTATTGTATTTTTAAGAATACTACAGTAAAAGCGCATCTTAAAACTGACCACATTTAAATGACATTTTGCAAATCTTTGGTCAGCAACGAAGTGCAGCAATTTCAAAGACATCAAACAGAACATTTTGTATTCAGTACAATAACATCATCTGTTTTTATCATAGGAAACGTTTCCAAAAAGGTCATTACAATATTTCTTTCCATGTAATATATTCTTATTTTCCCGTTATTCGATTTCTAATAAGTGTACATACAAGTCCATTAAACGTTCTTAGCAGATGGAGCTGGATATTGAAAATTAGTGTACCTATAAAATTTTAAAATATTGAAACATGAGAAA
The DNA here is from genome assembly GCA_963680895.1 of Fragum sueziense. Lineage (NCBI taxonomy): Eukaryota > Metazoa > Mollusca > Bivalvia > Cardiida > Cardiidae > Fragum > Fragum sueziense. The sequence continues at coordinate 24,350,387 of OY804601.1, forward strand.
CAATAGAATTGACGTAAAATCTGAAGAACATGGGTTAACACTTGAACATAAGCTTCAAACTACATTCTTCAAACAGATTATATGACAAACCATCTTGAGATGTCAGCATTTGATTCCTTCATGGCTAAAATGGTGAAGCTATTAATGTCTCTGTGCAGCATCAAGCGGAAAACCACGTCTCTATTCATGATCATTTGAGCCAGGATCTGGAAAATGTCCCTTATAGCATTTGGGATAGCCATGTTTCAAGATCAGCCTGTGTCTAGGTGCAGTCTGACCTGGATCTATATTACTCTCATGTGGTTGCTACAGAACATGATTAAGCCGTTAGAGAACAACATGGCTCCTGATCAGACTATGTGTATACGCAGGCTGATCTGGAACCATGTTGGGATCAGAAGCGTTAAAGGACATTTTTCCAGATCCTGGCTCATTTCCTTCTTACTTGCCCTTCAGTTAAGGTTGTGTGAAGAAATGTTAAGCCTTGAGGACGCCAATTCCTCTGTCTAAGCCATTCTTATTAATATCTCTGGTGTGTCATTAATATTTGAACCTTCATTATAAACTTGTATAAACTTTGAAAGCATGGGATATACACCAAGAAATCCATATTTGTTTTACATTTATGACAATCCATTGCAAATGATAAAGCCCTTATCATGAGCACAGATTAAAAAACGGACTATTTTCAATAAAAATATGCTACATGTCTTTCCTTTGACAGTGCACAACCAAATCGATTAAACTGTCAATACTTTACAAATTATTATTGTTAAATAGATGTTCTAGTTCGAACAGTTTCGGATAAAGCTGCGATAGTTCAATAAATAACAACAGAGACTATTTCTCCAGGGCATGTGGGTTCGAACCCATGGGTGTCAAAATCATTTTTGATGTACTACAATTAGTCTGTAACAAAAGGGTGAATCTCTTACATATTATCTACATGTAAGTGTGATAAGCAGCTATTGACTTTGATTGGATGTTGTATTTTACTTGTGCGAAAAATGTCAGAAACATAATGGAGATGTGCATCAGTCACTGTAATGTTACTGAAAATTTAACCCCATTCAATCATTAAAGTTAATGTGTTGTGCAGTTGTTGACTGGAAAATCTGTATTATATAGTATACTTGTCACTATATCCAATTTCTAGTTTTCTCTTTATCGTACGTAGATCAATAAGTTGCCTCTTTGAAAGATTGTAAAAGTAAACAACTAGTTTTTCCTCTGAAACAAAATGAAGCTCAACATGCCATAGTGAATTAGGTTTGCCACACTCAGTATTTTTTTGTAATCTAACAAAATTTGAAAATCTAGGATATTTGTACCTTTTTTATATTGTCCAATGCCTTAGTAGAATACCTGTTTATTATATTCCATTTCAAATATACACGATTTAATTTCTAAGGGTATCAAAAATATAATATAAAACGATTTGAGTAACTATCTTTTAAGCAATTTGGAATCATGAGTGTATATGAAAGTGCAAAAAAAAGCTATTTCCCACAAAATGGAATTTTCCACACTTTTACTAGAATGAATACGGTAAACCGTTTTCAAAATATTTTGGACATTGATTCATATTTTTAGAATTTATTTAAGAATTTATTGTAGATATCTTGGCAACACTTTTAACCAATTCTTTATTTCAACAAAATGGATGAGATTTATCATTATTTTTGCAAAATAATGTGAAAAATTATGTACATGGTTTTTAAAATTGGCGTGTTTTAGGTTTACTGAAAGCTTAAATATATGGTGAAAGACCTGTGTTCTGTATCATATTTGTCTTTGAAATTTTACCTTTAATGCAAAACATCATCAAAGTTGTAATTTGAATAATTTCACACAGGAAAATAAAATGTAGATTAATGTTATTGTTTAATTGCGTTTTATTGTCATTTATACGGTAATTGTGAAAAATGAATTTCATTTTTTTCTCATGTACCTGTTAAATCATTTAGTTTTAGTCTGTTTACATGAAATGTGGCATATTTAGAACAAAAGATGTCGAAAAAATGATAAATAACAACATTATTATTGCATATTTAAGATTTTGGCGGCCATTTTGAAAATATGCATATTATATGATGAAGGAGCCATTTTTCAGCTTGGCAACATTGTTTTTCGGATTCAGCATACTCAAATACCCCTAGAACTGATATCAAATCCTTTTCTTCACAAAATGCCTATACCTTAAAAACTAAGCGACTTTTTCAGAATTTTGTCCTGACTATTAAAGAAATGAAGTTATGTTTATGTTTTCTATTTAGTACAATTCAAGATTGAGTGTGAAAAAATAGTGACGTCGCGCACGGTATTGTGACCAATTTATGTAACGTCAAAATGTAGAAAACGTTGCAAGTAAACGTTGCGCGAAACGAATATTTCTTTGTTATCTTTGTTTTCTTTTTCCTTATATTGAGGGGGAAAAGTGAATCAGCATCGTTTATTAATTCATTCCTAAAACAGGAGTATAAATAAATAAAAAAATGAATTAATTTCTGGATTATGGAGTGTGTTTTACAATTAAACTCATGACGTTGTTTGTAAATACTCGTTCAAGGCATTCGTGTATTTCCGCGATATTCAAAACGCGGGTGGTATTTGATTTTGTTATATACATTCATGATTGTAAAAAAAAAAAACTGTTTAAACATATTTCGCAATATAGTCTATGGACTTATGCACATTCACTGAAAAATCTTCATGAAATCCTCTGACATTTTTATGGCTATTCAATTATTTGTTTAAGATCTGATAAGCCCAATGCTGCCCATCACACTGTAATTAGAGATATCAGGTTTCAGGCAGTCTGCTGGAGGAATACACACTCAAACTCTGTTTCATGGAGTTAAATATAAATTCTCTCTTGATGTATGGGCTCTGGAGATGTTATTTGCAATATTATGTATATAGGCCTACATGTTTGAGTGAAGGTCCTGCCATTTGATGAAAAGATTCCCTAATAACAAATGCAAAGCATTATCCTTTATTTCAATTTATTCAAATATGAAGGTCGTCCAATTTTAAATCTGCAGATGACAAAATTAATGTTTATGTGTATAGCTTGGAAAATATTGAGGTTAATGAAGATCAGCATTGTCTTCTTTTGCCCCAATGTTTTCTCAAACTTTTTCCGTTATAGTGACATCAAAACCAGGTCCTGTTTGGGATTGGTTTAAGACCTTTATACAATTTTATTTTATGAAAAATGTGTGGTTTCCTTGAAAGAGAAAAGATTGACATGACAAGTCTTTATTTTCATCTATCACTCCCTGCATTATGAATATTGTACAACATTCTACTTAGTGAGCCAGTGCATTACAAGTTACATTGGAAAAAGGGCCATTTTTGGTGCATAAAAAGAAATTTATATGGATCTGTACAGATAACTAAAATGTGCTATTATGCAACCGTTTAATTATTGGGGAACATAGCAGATCTTGATCAATTTGCATGTATGCACAGGCTGATCTTGATGCATGTTGGAATTAAATGCCTTATGGTTGATAAGGTTTATGAGGATGGGATTTGCACATGAAATAGTACAGAAAAGGGTTATTTAGGCAAAAGGAGAAAATGCCGGTTATTAGCATATAATTATTCTTCTATAAAGGACACGAAAATACTGTTTTAATTTGGTAAAGATAAAGGACGAACAAAACTTAGAAACTTAATTATTGCAATGAATTGATTGATTCATTGGGGTTTTATGCCGTTTTCAACTGCTATGGTCATATCGCGGCGGCTGGAGAACCTTACCTTAGATTCCTGGTATTTCTTTCACCAAAACCACAACAATATCCAAACCAAACCTCCAGCTGCTCTCTCACATAGATGACTAACACCCATTGGTTAAAGACAAATGACTTTTGTCAAATGTCAGAATGGATACAAGCTGAGCCGAGGTTCGAACAGGATTGAGAGACTCCGACGTTACCGATTGAGCTATCGGGGCTCGGCATATTGCAATGAAAGTTTTTTTTCTACTTTTCCCTCATCATTTTACCTTATCAAAATTAATAATTTATATCAGTGTTCAACTTGAATTTTATTTTGTTGTCTGCAACCACATTCATTTGCTATGATATAAATTGTGGAGGAAAACTCCTTTTAAATGGTAATAAAATCAATACATCTTGTCCACAAAGATGCAAAGCAAAAAGACATTTTTTTAAGAGAAAATGTGCACAATGTCCCTAGCAATGGTGAACACTTTCCAAAACGGCACAAAATTAGACCACCTCAGCAAACGACAAAATAAATACATGTAGATTTATATAAATGTGTAAAATATACATGTTGCGCAGAAAATACGGAGGTAGAAGCTTTTTTCCGAGAGGGATTTCAAAGCCATGTTTGTTTGGGAAAGAATTAACAAATGTTAAACTATCAATAATAATCAAATCTTAAAAAATCTTATGGACCATGACTATAGCGTTTGTATATATCAGGCTGATCTATGTTTCTTGCGAAAATTAAATTCTTTTTTGTTACATTTCAACATGAAAAGGGGCATTTTCCCTGTTCTCAAAATGTATGCTTTCCAGTTTCGGCATTCTGTCCTGCTAGCATACTTATCATATTTCACTAGTCTAAACAAATGGTCAGTGAGGTCAGCATGCTGACTGTTAACTGGTATTTTATCACCTATAATGATCTGATTATTGAGATGTGGGACTGATAACGCAGAGCACCATGAAGGTGCTGTTTGCTACCCTAAGTCTAGGGGGTAAATACTCTTTTCGCGAAATACAAACTCAGATCTTTCAACATGGAGGGAAATTGGTCTTATGTCTGTGTGATTTCTGTTATCTGTGTGTTATTTGCTTATTACGCGTTGTAAATATTGTATCATATTGGTTCGCTTATTTTGGTTTGAAAATAAAGAAAAGGAACAATATCTCTTAAAGCTTGAAATTGATCAAACTTGTTTATGAGACAACACTGAGGGCCTACCTGTAAAATATCTTTGAACGTGGAAATATGAAACACATGCCTTGACATATATAGCGATTATTGTGTGATTCATGAAATAATGAGGGAATAATTTTAAAGAGACACGCGAAGAAAGTTTAACATCATTTTGTAACTTTGTCGGCGAGAGAAAGCAAAAACCTTTACATTTGATCACAACCAATGTCCTTAATGTTTGTTATAGATTCTCCTTATTTTTTCCAGATATTTTTTCAATACATGAAGATACAATCGCTTTGACGTCGACGTTCGACGTCCAGTTTGACGTAAATTTAAGGGGGTGGACATTTCTGTTTTACCTGGGGAAAATGTTGACGTTTCTCCTATAATGATGATACGCATCTACACGTTACACCATTTTAAAGATATTGTAATGAACTAACCTGTACTCAAAATATCAATGTTCGGAATTTGACGGATTACATAATATTCATGTCGAAAGGCGCACTAAAACATTTTTGTTCTAAAAAACACAGGGGGTGGACATTTCTGTTTTACCTGGGAGATTTCTAATTAAGACATGAAAACGGCGTAATAGATCGTATTTATTTCATACATCTATTGTCCTTATGTTGAACTTGATTATGCAAGAAGTTTTAATGAAAATAATACGACTGTTTTTATTTCAAAGACAGTGAAAAATCGCATTTCAGTGTAAAATTCCAGAAAAAGGCTCACGTCACGCGCCAGTGCGAGCTTTATTTTTCATTATACTGACTTTGATATTTGCTTGTATTTTATGATAAACATATCTAATGGTAGACAATATGATAAACAAACGTAAAGTAATATTTTTTAATAAGTTTTTACGCCGAAAATATAAGTTTTGCTCGGGGTAATCAAATTCTTCGATTTTTTATGTTACACGTCACGCTTTAAAACGAGCGTCTTTTCCATTAAATTTTAATCGAAATTCAGGACTTGCTGGTGTTTCAGGTCCATGTAAAACTACATACAGACAGGTTCATGTATACTGAAACAGGTTCTAACAAGAAAACGATTTTCAATCAAATATGTTTCTTTAACCAGCACAACTTTCATTGATGATCCGGATTTTTCACGATTGGTCGCAATAACGTGCGCGACGTCAGTAGATCTTTATGAATGTTTAACGATCTACATTACCCAAATACTAGAACTGCTTTATTATAAGGGTATTTCATAAGGCGTGTTAAACTTTCAAATGAAATAAGAACATGTAGGCCTGTGGTATTTCATTCATACAGAATTTAAAAATCCATTTGCAGATATGATTATGCAATTTTGTGCAACATACTTGATAATATGCTGGAACACGTCATTAGTACGTCATTGTTGACGTCTTCTAATCATTTATTTTTTTTCAAAATTGGCTTTATCAAGGGAAAATGTCAGAAAATTATGTAATTACTCAAATGAAGAATGCACATAAACGTAAATAGCTAATCAGTAAGAAGCAGGTGTATAGCTTCAAGAAGAAGTTTGAAGACATGGGATCACCAAACAGTCATGCATGTCTCTAATTGTGAATATTATTTAGAAACCGGATGCCCATCTTCGCGGATTTAGTCCGATCTCTTTGGATTCGCGATACGCCGCTTAGTTGCCCAGTTTGTTGTTATGTACTCTCCATTGCCGAGGTCTATATTGATTAAACCATCAAATATGACCTCTGCAATTTTCGGTACGCCAACAGCCTATTTGGTCGTCATAATCTAATTATAGCACACCGTTTGAATTATCGAATCAAAATCATTCAGTTTTATCTTGCATGATCATTACGTATACATTACGTCGCTTCTATTTTTGGCTGAAGCCGGTAATTTGAAGCGTCAGCCAATGAAAGCTTGTATCAGCTTTTTAAATTGTTTTGGTGTGTATCGCCAACGATTGGATACTGAAATCCCGCCAAGGCTCCGAGATTAGACGTGAAATGACCCCGCGAGAACAGAGCTCATTCTATCGAAATGGAATGTAGAGATAATGTGCTCTGTTCATAAGAGAGTAGTTGTTATGTTGTAGCAACAATTCATTAGTCGCATTCTAAATGCATTTGACGTTAGTTCGTCCATTATTGATGACGTCATTAATGCACCTTCTATTTCGCGATCTACGCCAAACAAACAGGGAAAAAATAGCTTATTTTTTAGTTGTCGCAAGTATTAATAGTTCGTCGACTAAAAGTTGATGAATGCTCTCTATTGAAGTGAAATTCGCTTATCTCCGCGTTATGAAATTGCAAATGCAATATTTTCCCCGCCCTTTTTCACAGACACCATAGAGATTCGTTGTCCCTAGTTTCCTTAAATTCAAGGGCAGATTATTCAGAAACAAAAACAGTTATCTAAGTTCCGTGAGCGGTGTGTACAACTTGACACCATGGAGATTCATTGTGGCTTGTTTGATTGAATTCGGGTCGAAACTGTAGGAGTTGCGCACACGAGAAAATGGGCATTTTTGAGAAAATGGGCATTTTTTCTTAAATTCAAGGGAAGATAATTCAGAAACGAAAACAGTTATTTAAATTCCATGAGCATTGTGTAGAACTAGACACCATAGAAATTCATTGTGGCTAGTTTGATAAAATTCTGATCAAAACTGTCGGAGGAGTAGCGCACACAATAAAATGGGCATTTTTATGGGCATTTTTTATTCAAAGGCAGATAATTCAAGAACGGAAAGAGTTATCTGAATTCCGTTAGCGGTGTGCACAACTAGATACCATAGAGATTCATTATGGCAAGTTTGATCAAATTCTGATCAAAACTGTAGGAGAAGTTGCGCACACAAGAAATTGATAACGGACGGACTGAGGGTTAGACGGACAGAAAGACGACCGGGCCGTAACATAATACGACCCTTCGGGCGTATAATAACAAAAAGCATGTGTGGACTTCAATCCAAGTGGTTGGGGGCGAGTAAAGGATGATTTTCTCGCAAATTGTGTAATTCCGATTTGAATGATCTATATCTGACGGATGTAATACTATTATAGTCACATTGAGCTTCCGTACTTTTAAAAACCGATCACAGATAATTCTATTTAAAGCTAAATTATTTTTACTTATTCGTTATATTTATCCTTTTATATTTTTATATAACGAATACATTTTTCAGTTTTGATATAAAATTCAATCAAATTAGAAATAATATGTGACAAGTACAGTGTAAGAGAAGCACGTGGTACTCGAGAAAATGTATGGTGGTTAGGATGGACCGGTGTATTACGATCATAGCAAGGCATCTTTTAGCGTGATTTAACACCATTTCCCCCCAGATTTGCTCTGAGGACTTTTGATATGTTGATCATGATATAAAATACTTTCGTTCAGTTGCAAAATTATTTCTGTTAGAATTAGTGGTACCCTAAATGCTAAAGTGACTGGCCTATTAAATTATTGGCTTTTTGTGAGGATTAATCTAGAATATGTAACACTGGTTGATCAGTAAAGTGTAAGTTGAAAGATGTGTTCGATTTGGTCACAACCGGAACGACGATCAAGTCATTTAATCGATTTATGAACACAAAAACAAACAACAGCAATCATCTACGTAATTTCATCATATCAGTAAAGAATATGACAAATAAAATACTCATAGACTATGTCTAGATAATAATTCGTCAGTTGGTCTTTGTTAAAGAAAAAAAAACGGATTTGCTTTCAACTGGTCAATTATCTTATCGCCGTTTTTTCAGCATGCCTAGCTCATAAAAACATATGGAACCGAAAATACGATGGAAAGCCATGATAATTCTTAAAACTTCGGAACCCATTACAGAAAACGACGAATTCACCCACTCACAGGCTAAATTTGATAACATAGATCTACAGATTAGATATTCTAGTTCCGTTTAAGAAATCTGACTCCAAAGTTTCAAGTGAAAAGAAGAAATGAAAGTGAATCATTTTTTTCACAAAACTTTTTGGGCTACAATAAGGTCTTTAGACTCGTAGTCCAATGTGGATTCTGACATAAGTTTCACCTCGTGTTTAGGCCTATATTTAGCCTACCTTGTGCTTTATATCCATCACGCGATTTAAAAGAAAATCTTTTCAAATGCAACAGAAAGCAGATTCCACTGAAAGTGAGTCAACACGAAAGACACACTGATTGGGGGTTTAGAACATCGTAATTGGATACCACCGATACGGTGTTTTAAATAGTCACTCACTATTTATATGACGTCACTTCTCCGAGATCAAATAAATGCCGCCGACTACAAAAATGCGGTGTTTTACTTTACAAGGGAATATGTGTAAACGATTTTGAATATAACTACGTCATGTCTCGTGATTTTTTCCATTGATCTGCTCTCCCGCGTGCATGATTAATGTCATAAGTTTAGCTTACATGCGCTAGAGTTTTTACATTTTTGAGTGTGACCGACGCTATCGTTAGAAGGGACACGCCTTTGGACGCGCCTTTGGGAGAATAGAAAATCGCTGTCTGGTTTTCGCACGCGCCTTTGGGAGAATAGAAAAACTCTGTCTGGTTTTCTACCAATCAAAGTGGAGATGCTTTATGACGTACTTGTCGACACGCGGGCTTTTTTGTAAACAAATGTTGATTAGATCATCCCCCATGGAGAATAAGAACCAAACACTTTTTTAATGCATTTTAAGAACTGTTTTACCGATTTCATGACACAGACTAGATCTAAGTCTTTTAAAACAGGATTAACATTTTTTAAGGTATGTTGGTGTTAACGGTTTTAAACAAGGAAATGCATCTTTTTTTTGCTACATATTCTAAGCACACTTGGACCGAATAATATGTCGTTTGCATGGTTAATTGGCTGTACGATATCGAAGCTAGATCTAGATGTCTTCAATCTGTCTGACAAACAAATATTCTGTCCACACGGCAAATTGTTGTAGCCTTCTTCATAGAATAAACCATGTGCAAATGACAGGAGCGGTTTGGTTTGGGTAAACGGAATCGTAAAATATGTCAGGGCTTAGGCCTATAAATACTGAAATAGGACTAGGAAACAACGAGAGAAAGGTTCAACTGTCAATATGAAAGTAAACTATCGAAACTATCGATAGTTAGACGAACTATCGGCGATAGTTATCGATACTTCATTTTACAATCGATACATCAACATCGGATCAGTCTCTATCGCGATGCATCGATATATCGATCCATCGTTACACCCCTACTGTAGAGGTGTGCACAAAAGTAGTGAGACGAACATTTTGTTTTGTTGTTATATTCTATTCATAGTCTAAATATCGTCGGTGGGAAGTCAAAACCTCGTAACTCCAGTTTTTAAGCTGTAGTTACGAGGTTTTGACCCCCACCAACGATATGCTGAAAGTAGTTCCACGAGTAGGAATGATTCGATAAAATTATCCGAGGTGCTCCAAAGCAGTCTCCCAGATTATCATCAGTTTTCGTGGACCCGAGAATATGGAACGATTTTATCCAGTAAACTGTTCCGTAATTTCGTAGAAAACAATAATATTTCGTAGGTGTTAATATAAAATCTCGCATTTATGGCTTGATTCAAGACGTAGTTACGAGATTATATAACAACACCGACGGGTTATCAAAACATAACGATGAACATAGTCTATTTTTAGCACGAAAATCTTTGACATTTAGGATGTGATGGAATAGGCCTATATTGCTGATTTTTGCCGCTTATGCAGGCTTCTTTTTGAAAGGTAGACATATCGGCCAAGATAATTGGAAAAGTAACTGGAATCATGGCATTTTCGAACTTATTTGCTGACTTTATATTGATTTCACTGCACAGAAACAAAGTTATTGGGGCGCCGTCATTTCAAATTTGGTCTTTGAGTTAGGCGGAAGTATTACACTTTCCCGGCATCTGTCAAATTTTGTCCACTGAACGTCCGTACTATAAACAAGGATCAAGGAGAGTTATGATTGGTTAATAATGTAATATTTTGGAATTTTCTTTATTTATAAAATTTGATATTTTGTCAAACAATTGCAGGATTTTTTTAGAAACTTTTGGCAGTTTAAGAGCTATTTTCAGATATAGTTGTTAATTGTAAAAAGGTAAGTCCAAGTGACTGCCCGGGGAGCGTCGTGTCTAAAAGGGGCCAAAACTTCAGTGATGAAAGGGATCATGCAATTTTAAATACATGTATAAAGGATTGTTCTCTTATTTGAGGTAAGGCTTAACATTGTTGAAAACTCATGGGCTGAGCTATATAGGCACAAACGTTATGGTCCCCTATGTGAAATGTAGATCTAAAAGAATCTACATTTCATCCAATTTGAAAGCTGTCGCAGATCTTTGTGAACTTGTGTGCTGATAAGATATATATTTAGGGCAAGGGAGACAATGCTGGCTTTTCTGTCACAGTTTGTTTAAAGTAAGGAAACTTGTTGATCGACACACGCCTTTGACTTTGGCGGCGAGAAGAAAAAAGATTTTAAGATTTTCACTTCTGCATTGTAGGGCCATGGACCAGAACACATGTAGATAGCGGTGGCCGATGACCTGGCGTAAATCCCCTCCATGTGGCATTTCCACAGATTGGCATGTTAATTAGGACCAGAACACATGTAGATAGCGGTGGCCGATGATCTGACGTAAATCCCCTCCATGTGGCATTTCCACAGATCGGCATGTTTATTAGGACCAGAACACATGTAGATAGCGGTGGCCGATGATCTTGCGTAAATCCCCTCCATGTGGCATTTCCACAGATCGGCATGTTTATTGCAGCTCGGACTTGTGTGAGTAGAACTATTTGTCTTGTCTTATTCCACTAGGCAATTAATATGATCATTCAACCCGCTTTCTGGAAAACCGCCGACTTTCGTAGCAGTCCAATTTGAAAGCTGTCGCAGATCTTTGTGAACTTGTGTGCTGATAAGATATATATTTAGGGCAAGGGAGACAATGCTGGCTTTTCTGTCACAGTTTGTTTAAAGTAAGGAAACTTGTTGATCGACACACGCCTTTGACTTTGGCGGCGAGAAGAAAAAAGATTTTAAGATTTTCACTTCTGCATTGTAGGGCCATGGACCAGAACACATGTAGATAGCGGTGGCCGATGACCTGGCGTAAATCCCCTCCATGTGGCATTTCCACAGATCGGCATGTTAATTAGGACCAGAACACATGTAGATAGCGGTGGCCGATGATCTGACGTAAATCCCCTCCATGTGGCATTTCCACAGATCGGCATGTTTATTAGGACCAGAACACATGTAGATAGCGGTGGCCGATGATCTTGCGTAAATCCCCTCCATGTGGCATTTCCACAGATCGGCATGTTTATTGCAGCTCGGACTTGTGTGAGTAGAACTATTTGTCTTGTCTTATTCCACTAGGCAATTAATATGATCATTCAACCCGCTTTCTGGAAAACCGCCGACTTTCGTAGCAGTCCAATTTGAAAGCTGTCGCAGATCTTTGTGAACTTGTGTGCTGATAAGATATATATTTAGGGCAAGGGAGACAAAGCTGGCTTTTCTGTCACAGTTTGTTTAAAGTAAGGAAACTTGTTGATCGACACACGCCTTTGACTTTGGCGGCGAGAAGAAAAAAGATTTTAAGATTTTCACTTCTGCATTGTAGGGCCATGGACCAGAACACATGTAGATAGCGGTGGCCGATGACCTGGCGTAAATCCCCTCCATGTGGCATTTCCACAGATCGGCATGTTAATTAGGACCAGAACACATGTAGATAGCGGTGGCCGATGATCTGACGTAAATCCCCTCCATGTGGCATTTCCACAGATCGGCATGTTTATTAGGACCAGAACACATGTAGATAGCGGTGGGCGATGATCTTGCGTAAATCCCCTCCATGTGGCATTTCCACAGATCGGCATGTTTATTGCAGCTCGGACTTGTGTGAGTAGAACTATTTGTCTCGTCTTATTCCACTAGGCAATTAATATGATCATTCAACCCGCTTTCTGGAAAACCGCCGACTTTCGTAGCAGTCCAATTTGAAAGCTGTCGCAGATCTTTGTGAACTTGTGTGCTGATAAGATATATATTTAGGGCAAGGGAGACAATGCTGGCTTTTCTGTCACAGTTTGTTTAAAGTAAGGAAACTTGTTGATCGACACACGCCTTTGACTTTGGCGGCGAGAAGAAAAAAGATTTTAAGATTTTCACTTCTGCATTGTAGGGCCATGGACCAGAACACATGTAGATAGCGGTGGCCGATGACCTGGCGTAAATCCCCTCCATGTGGCATTTCCACAGATCGGCATGTTAATTAGGACCAGAACACATGTAGATAGCGGTGGCCGATGATCTGACGTAAATCCCCTCCATGTGGCATTTCCACAGATCGGCATGTTTATTAGGACCAGAACACATGTAGATAGCGGTGGCCGATGATCTTGCGTAAATCCCCTCCATGTGGCATTTCCACAGATCGGCATGTTTATTGCAGCTCGGACTTGTGTGAGTAGAACTATTTGTCTCGTCTTATTCCACTAGGCAATTAATATGATCATTCAACCCGCTTTCTGGAAAACCGCCGACTTTCGTAGCAGTCCAATTTGAAAGCTGTCGCAGATCTTTGTGAACTTGTGTGCTGATAAGATATATATTTAGGGCAAGGGAGACAATGCTGGCTTTTCTGTCACAGTTTGTTTAAAGTAAGGAAACTTGTTGATCGACACACGCCTTTGACTTTGGCGGCGAGAAGAAAAAAGATTTTAAGATTTTCACTTCTGCATTGTAGGGCCATGGACCAGAACACATGTAGATAGCGGTGGCCGATGACCTGGCGTAAATCCCCTCCATGTGGCATTTCCACAGATCGGCATGTTAATTAGGACCAGAACACATGTAGATAGCGGTGGCCGATGATCTGACGTAAATCCCCTCCATGTGGCATTTCCACAGATCGGCATGTTTATTAGGACCAGAACACATGTAGATAGCGGTGGGCGATGATCTTGCGTAAATCCCCTCCATGTGGCATTTCCACAGATCGGCATGTTTATTGCAGCTCGGACTTGTGTGAGTAGAACTATTTGTCTCGTCTTATTCCACTAGGCAATTAATATGATCATTCAACCCGCTTTCTGGAAAACCGCCGACTTTCGTAGCAGTCCAATTTGAAAGCTGTCGCAGATCTTTGTGAACTTGTGTGCTGATAAGATATATATTTAGGGCAAGGGAGACAATGCTGGCTTTTCTGTCACAGTTTGTTTAAAGTAAGGAAACTTGTTGATCGACACACGCCTTTGACTTTGGCGGCGAGAAGAAAAAAGATTTTAAGATTTTCACTTCTGCATTGTAGGGCCATGGACCAGAACACATGTAGATAGCGGTGGCCGATGACCTGGCGTAAATCCCCTCCATGTGGCATTTCCACAGATCGGCATGTTAATTAGGACCAGAACACATGTAGATAGCGGTGGCCGATGATCTGACGTAAATCCCCTCCATGTGGCATTTCCACAGATCGGCATGTTTATTAGGACCAGAACACATGTAGATAGCGGTGGGCGATGATCTTGCGTAAATCCCCTCCATGTGGCATTTCCACAGATCGGCATGTTTATTGCAGCTCGGACTTGTGTGAGTAGAACTATTTGTCTCGTCTTATTCCACTAGGCAATTAATATGATCATTCAACCCGCTTTCTGGAAAACCGCCGACTTTCATAGCAGTCCAATTTGAAAGCTGTCGCAGATCTTTGTGAACTTGTGTGCTGATAAGATATATATTTAGGGCAAGGGAGACAATGCTGGCTTTTCTGTCACAGTTTGTTTAAAGTAAGGAAACTTGTTGATCGACACACGCCTTTGACTTTGGCGGCGAGAAGAAAAAAGATTTTAAGATTTTCACTTCTGCATTGTAGGGCCATGGACCAGAACACATGTAGATAGCGGTGGCCGATGACCTGGCGTATAGAGAATAGATGGTTACTGTCTGTAGATTGAAAAAAATATCCGACAAGGCGGAGGAATTTTTATCCGGTGAGGCGTAGCCGAACCGGATAAATTTCCGAAGCCGAGTCGGATATTTTTTTCAATCTACAGACAGTAAACCATCTATTCTATTTATCCTGTTACGAACATTTGTTAAAAAAAGAGGCGCTATTCTCGTTAACAGAACGAACGGGAAGTATTTAATGACCTAGTTAGTTATCCTGAAGCCCGTTAGACGCATAACTCGTGTTCGCGACAGAAGTTAGTTCTAAGGTGGAAAACAAACAAACTTTCGAACTTGTGTTAAATAGATCTTCTCTCGATTTTTTTTTTTATCATTAACAGGTAAATATTATAACCATAGAACAAACTCAAATTGCTGGGAACTGCAAAGTTCAAATCAAGTAGACGACGAGATCTGTCCTCGGTTTGGGAATGGAAGGTTCTGTTTCAACGAAGAACAAGTTTCACAATGACATTCATTTGAAATATATTGAAAATGTTGAAATGAAGTAACAAGAACATGAAGCATACCTTAAATGGATTTATATGTCCTCCCAACTTCTATTTACACGATCATGGCCGTGTTTACAAACGTGTCATGATCTGTCATCTATCTGAATGTTTCCGATGTCGTCCATTTTTATTTTAGACATGAATTCATCAACAAGACAAGTGTTTTGTGAGGGGAGAAGACAATTCAAAAGTAGCAGCCTACAATCGTTTTGAAATAAAATAACTAACCAACTATCTCATTCATTCTCTATCCCCTCTTCAAGTCTTGTATTTAAATCCTTCCCTTAAATGTTCCTGTTCATCTTGTTGTAAACATAAACACGGCTTCCAACTGTCAAAAATAACCTTGTGTATTACGTCATCAAAACCCTTTACGTCACAGAGTTTTAAAATTGGGTCAATACTACAGGGTGAACCTAAAGTGGGGTTATTTTATAAGGAAATGAAAAATGTCTGTTATGCTCTATATTTCCCACTCGCATCCGATTACGTTGTAGGAGTAAAACTCAAACTCGGCATTTACATTGTACATTTTTGGAGCGATCTACTCGATCTTTCACTATCTCTGTGGATGAATTTATCATAGAGAATTTTTATTATGAAATTTAAGTCAACAAATTCTATTTCTGAGTTTTTATTGCGAATATTACAAGCTTCAAGGCACAACCTAGATATCGAGTGACATTCACTTGATGAAAGTAGTGCCGACGTTATTGGTCACGTGACTAACTGACTGATATCAAAAAAAATATCAGGCACCCTGTTATCAGTCAGTAAATACCGGAAGTGACAGGATAAAAATCCCCTCCATGTGGCATTTCCACAGATCGGCATGTTAATTAGGACCAGAACACATGTAGATAGCGGTGGCCGATGATCTGACGTAAATCCCCTCCATGTGGCATTTCCACAGATCGGCATGTTTATTAGGACCAGAACACATGTAGATAGCGGTGGCCGATGACCTGGCGTAAATCCCCTCCATGTGGCATTTCCACAGATCGGCATGTTAATTAGGACCAGATCACATGTAGATAGCGGTGGCCGATGATCTGACGTAAATCCCCTCCATGTGGCATTTCCACAGATCGGCATGTTTATTAGGACCAGAACACATGTAGATAGCGGTGGCCGATGATCTTGCGTAAATCCCCTCCATGTGGCATTTCCACAGATCGGCATGTTTATTGCAGCTCGGACTTGTGTGAGTAGAACTATTTGTCTCGTCTTATTCCACTAGGCAATTAATATGATCATTCAACCCGCTTTCTGGAAAACCGCCGACTTTCGTAGCAGTCCAATTTGAAAGCTGTCGCAGATCTTTGTGAACTTGTGTGCTGATAAGATATATATTTAGGGCAAGGGAGACAATGCTGGCTTTTCTGTCACAGTTTGTTTAAAGTAAGGAAACTTGTTGATCGACACACGCCTTTGACTTTGGCGGCGAGAAGAAAAAAGATTTTAAGATTTTCACTTCTGCATTGTAGGGCCATGGACCAGAACACATGTAGATAGCGGTGGCCGATGACCTGGCGTAAATCCCCTCCATGTGGCATTTCCACAGATCGGCATGTTAATTAGGACCAGAACACATGTAGATAGCGGTGGCCGATGATCTGACGTAAATCCCCTCCATGTGGCATTTCCACAGATCGGCATGTTTATTAGGACCAGAACACATGTAGATAGCGGTGGCCGATGATCTTGCGTAAATCCCCTCCATGTGGCATTTCCACAGATCGGCATGTTTATTGCAGCTCGGACTTGTGTGAGTAGAACTATTTGTCTCGTCTTATTCCACTAGGCAATTAATATGATCATTCAACCCGCTTTCTGGAAAACCGCCGACTTTCGTAGCAGTCCAATTTGAAAGCTGTCGCAGATCTTTGTGAACTTGTGTGCTGATAAGATATATATTTAGGGCAAGGGAGACAATGCTGGCTTTTCTGTCACAGTTTGTTTAAAGTAAGGAAACTTGTTGATCGACACACGCCTTTGACTTTGGCGGCGAGAAGAAAAAAGATTTTAAGATTTTCACTTCTGCATTGTAGGGCCATGGACCAGAACACATGTAGATAGCGGTGGCCGATGACCTGGCGTAAATCCCCTCCATGTGGCATTTCCACAGATCGGCATGTTAATTAGGACCAGAACACATGTAGATAGCGGTGGCCGATGATCTGACGTAAATCCCCTCCATGTGGCATTTCCACAGATCGGCATGTTTATTAGGACCAGAACACATGTAGATAGCGGTGGCCGATGATCTTGCGTAAATCCCCTCCATGTGGCATTTCCACAGATCGGCATGTTTATTGCAGCTCGGACTTGTGTGAGTAGAACTATTTGTCTCGTCTTATTCCACTAGGCAATTAATATGATCATTCAACCCGCTTTCTGGAAAACCGCCGACTTTCGTAGCAGTCCAATTTGAAAGCTGTCGCAGATCTTTGTGAACTTGTGTGCTGATAAGATATATATTTAGGGCAAGGGAGACAATGCTGGCTTTTCTGTCACAGTTTGTTTAAAGTAAGGAAACTTGTTGATCGACACACGCCTTTGACTTTGGCGGCGAGAAGAAAAAAGATTTTAAGATTTTCACTTCTGCATTGTAGGGCCATGGACCAGAACACATGTAGATAGCGGTGGCCGATGACCTGGCGTAAATCCCCTCCATGTGGCATTTCCACAGATCGGCATGTTAATTAGGACCAGAACACATGTAGATAGCGGTGGCCGATGATCTGACGTAAATCCCCTCCATGTGGCATTTCCACAGATCGGCATGTTTATTAGGACCAGAACACATGTAGATAGCGGTGGCCGATGATCTTGCGTAAATCCCCTCCATGTGGCATTTCCACAGATCGGCATGTTTATTGCAGCTCGGACTTGTGTGAGTAGAACTATTTGTCTCGTCTTATTCCACTAGGCAATTAATATGATCATTCAACCCGCTTTCTGGAAAACCGCCGACTTTCGTAGCAGTCCAATTTGAAAGCTGTCGCAGATCTTTGTGAACTTGTGTGCTGATAAGATATATATTTAGGGCAAGGGAGACAATGCTGGCTTTTCTGTCACAGTTTGTTTAAAGTAAGGAAACTTGTTGATCGACACACGCCTTTGACTTTGGCGGCGAGAAGAAAAAAGATTTTAAGATTTTCACTTCTGCATTGTAGGGCCATGGACCAGAACACATGTAGATAGCGGTGGCCGATGACCTGGCGTATAGAGAATAGATGGTTACTGTCTGTAGATTGAAAAAAATATCCGACAAGGCGGAGGAATTTTTATCCGGTGAGGCGTAGCCGAACCGGATAAATTTCCGAAGCCGAGTCGGATATTTTTTTCAATCTACAGACAGTAAACCATCTATTCTATTTATCCTGTTACGAACATTTGTTAAAAAAAGAGGCGCTATTCTCGTTAACAGAACGAACGGGAAGTATTTAATGACCTAGTTAGTTATCCTGAAGCCCGTTAGACGCATAACTCGTGTTCGCGACAGAAGTTAGTTCTAAGGTGGAAAACAAACAAACTTTCGAACTTGTGTTAAATAGATCTTCTCTCGATTTTTTTTTTATCATTAACAGGTAAATATTATAACCATAGAACAAACTCAAATTGCTGGGAACTGCAAAGTTCAAATCAAGTAGACGACGAGATCTGTCCTCGGTTTGGGAATGGAAGGTTCTGTTTCAACGAAGAACAAGTTTCACAATGACATTCATTTGAAATATATTGAAAATGTTGAAATGAAGTAACAAGAACATGAAGCATACCTTAAATGGATTTATATGTCCTCCCAACTTCTATTTACACGATCATGGCCGTGTTTACAAACGTGTCATGATCTGTCATCTATCTGAATGTTTCCGATGTCGTCCATTTTTATTTTAGACATGAATTCATCAACAAGACAAGTGTTTTGTGAGGGGAGAAGACAATTCAAAAGTAGCAGCCTACAATCGTTTTGAAATAAAATAACTAACCAACTATCTCATTCATTCTCTATCCCCTCTTCAAGTCTTGTATTTAAATCCTTCCCTTAAATGTTCCTGTTCATCTTGTTGTAAACATAAACACGGCTTCCAACTGTCAAAAATAACCTTGTGTATTACGTCATCAAAACCCTTTACGTCACAGAGTTTTAAAATTGGGTCAATACTACAGGGTGAACCTAAAGTGGGGTTATTTTATAAGGAAATGAAAAATGTCTGTTATGCTCTATATTTCCCACTCGCATCCGATTACGTTGTAGGAGTAAAACTCAAACTCGGCATTTACATTGTACATTTTTGGAGCGATCTACTCGATCTTTCACTATCTCTGTGGATGAATTTATCATAGAGAATTTTTATTATGAAATTTAAGTCAACAAATTCTATTTCTGAGTTTTTATTGCGAATATTACAAGCTTCAAGGCACAACCTAGATATCGAGTGACATTCACTTGATGAAAGTAGTGCCGACGTTATTGGTCACGTGACTAACTGACTGATATCAAAAAAAATATCAGGCACCCTGTTATCAGTCAGTAAATACCGGAAGTGACAGGATAAAAATCCCCTCCATGTGGCATTTCCACAGATCGGCATGTTAATTAGGACCAGAACACATGTAGATAGCGGTGGCCGATGATCTGACGTAAATCCCCTCCATGTGGCATTTCCACAGATCGGCATGTTTATTAGGACCAGAACACATGTAGATAGCGGTGGCCGATGACCTGGCGTAAATCCCCTCCATGTGGCATTTCCACAGATCGGCATGTTAATTAGGACCAGATCACATGTAGATAGCGGTGGCCGATGATCTGACGTAAATCCCCTCCATGTGGCATTTCCACAGATCGGCATGTTTATTAGGACCAGAACACATGTAGATAGCGGTGGCCGATGATCTTGCGTAAATCCCCTCCATGTGGCATTTCCACAGATCGGCATGTTTATTGCAGCTCGGACTTGTGTGAGTAGAACTATTTGTCTCGTCTTATTCCACTAGGCAATTAATATGATCATTCAACCCGCTTTCTGGAAAACCGCCGACTTTCGTAGCAGTCCAATTTGAAAGCTGTCGCAGATCTTTGTGAACTTGTGTGCTGATAAGATATATATTTAGGGCAAGGGAGACAATGCTGGCTTTTCTGTCACAGTTTGTTTAAAGTAAGGAAACTTGTTGATCGACACACGCCTTTGACTTTGGCGGCGAGAAGAAAAAAGATTTTAAGATTTTCACTTCTGCATTGTAGGGCCATGGACCAGAACACATGTAGATAGCGGTGGCCGATGACCTGGCGTAAATCCCCTCCATGTGGCATTTCCACAGATCGGCATGTTAATTAGGACCAGAACACATGTAGATAGCGGTGGCCGATGATCTGACGTAAATCCCCTCCATGTGGCATTTCCACAGATCGGCATGTTTATTAGGACCAGAACACATGTAGATAGCGGTGGCCGATGATCTTGCGTAAATCCCCTCCATGTGGCATTTCCACAGATCGGCATGTTTATTGCAGCTCGGACTTGTGTGAGTAGAACTATTTGTCTCGTCTTATTCCACTAGGCAATTAATATGATCATTCAACCCGCTTTCTGGAAAACCGCCGACTTTCGTAGCAGTCCAATTTGAAAGCTGTCGCAGATCTTTGTGAACTTGTGTGCTGATAAGATATATATTTAGGGCAAGGGAGACAATGCTGGCTTTTCTGTCACAGTTTGTTTAAAGTAAGGAAACTTGTTGATCGACACACGCCTTTGACTTTGGCGGCGAGAAGAAAAAAGATTTTAAGATTTTCACTTCTGCATTGTAGGGCCATGGACCAGAACACATGTAGATAGCGGTGGCCGATGACCTGGCGTAAATCCCCTCCATGTGGCATTTCCACAGATCGGCATGTTAATTAGGACCAGAACACATGTAGATAGCGGTGGCCGATGATCTGACGTAAATCCCCTCCATGTGGCATTTCCACAGATCGGCATGTTTATTAGGACCAGAACACATGTAGATAGCGGTGGCCGATGATCTTGCGTAAATCCCCTCCATGTGGCATTTCCACAGATCGGCATGTTTATTGCAGCTCGGACTTGTGTGAGTAGAACTATTTGTCTCGTCTTATTCCACTAGGCAATTAATATGATCATTCAACCCGCTTTCTGGAAAACCGCCGACTTTCGTAGCAGTCCAATTTGAAAGCTGTCGCAGATCTTTGTGAACTTGTGTGCTGATAAGATATATATTTAGGGCAAGGGAGACAATGCTGGCTTTTCTGTCACAGTTTGCTTAAAGTAAGGAAACTTGTTGATCGACACACGCCTTTGACTTTGGCGGCGAGAAGAAAAAAGATTTTAAGATTTTCACTTCTGCATTGTAGGGCCATGGACCAGAACACATGTAGATAGCGGTGGCCGATGACCTGGCGTAAATCCCCTCCATGTGGCATTTCCACAGATCGGCATGTTAATTAGGACCAGAACACATGTAGATAGCGGTGGCCGATGATCTGACGTAAATCCCCTCCATGTGGCATTTCCACAGATCGGCATGTTTATTAGGACCAGAACACATGTAGATAGCGGTGGCCGATGATCTTGCGTAAATCCCCTCCATGTGGCATTTCCACAGATCGGCATGTTTATTGCAGCTCGGACTTGTGTGAGTAGAACTATTTGTCTCGTCTTATTCCACTAGGCAATTAATATGATCATTCAACCCGCTTTCTGGAAAACCGCCGACTTTCGTAGCAGTCCAATTTGAAAGCTGTCGCAGATCTTTGTGAACTTGTGTGCTGATAAGATATATATTTAGGGCAAGGGAGACAATGCTGGCTTTTCTGTCACAGTTTGTTTAAAGTAAGGAAACTTGTTGATCGACACACGCCTTTGACTTTGGCGGCGAGAAGAAAAAAGATTTTAAGATTTTCACTTCTGCATTGTAGGGCCATGGACCAGAACACATGTAGATAGCGGTGGCCGATGACCTGGCGTAAATCCCCTCCATGTGGCATTTCCACAGATCGGCATGTTAATTAGGACCAGAACACATGTAGATAGCGGTGGCCGATGATCTGACGTAAATCCCCTCCATGTGGCATTTCCACAGATCGGCATGTTTATTAGGACCAGAACACATGTAGATAGCGGTGGCCGATGATCTTGCGTAAATCCCCTCCATGTGGCATTTCCACAGATCGGCATGTTTATTGCAGCTCGGACTTGTGTGAGTAGAACTATTTGTCTCGTCTTATTCCACTAGGCAATTAATATGATCATTCAACCCGCTTTCTGGAAAACCGCCGACTTTCGTAGCAGTCCAATTTGAAAGCTGTCGCAGATCTTTGTGAACTTGTGTGCTGATAAGATATATATTTAGGGCAAGGGAGACAATGCTGGCTTTTCTGTCACAGTTTGTTTAAAGTAAGGAAACTTGTTGATCGACACACGCCTTTGACTTTGGCGGCGAGAAGAAAAAAGATTTTAAGATTTTCACTTCTGCATTGTAGGGCCATGGACCAGAACACATGTAGATAGCGGTGGCCGATGACCTGGCGTAAATCCCCTCCATGTGGCATTTCCACAGATCGGCATGTTAATTAGGACCAGAACACATGTAGATAGCGGTGGCCGATGATCTGACGTAAATCCCCTCCATGTGGCATTTCCACAGATCGGCATGTTTATTAGGACCAGAACACATGTAGATAGCGGTGGCCGATGATCTTGCGTAAATCCCCTCCATGTGGCATTTCCACAGATCGGCATGTTTATTGCAGCTCGGACTTGTGTGAGTAGAACTATTTGTCTCGTCTTATTCCACTAGGCAATTAATATGATCATTCAACCCGCTTTCTGGAAAACCGCAGACTTTCGTAGCAGTCCAATTTGAAAGCTGTCGCAGATCTTTGTGAACTTGTGTGCTGATAAGATATATATTTAGGGCAAGGGAGACAATGCTGGCTTTTCTGTCACAGTTTGTTTAAAGTAAGGAAACTTGTTGATCGACACACGCCTTTGACTTTGGCGGCGAGAAGAAAAAAGATTTTAAGATTTTCACTTCTGCATTGTAGGGCCATGGACCAGAACACATGTAGATAGCGGTGGCCGATGACCTGGCGTAAATCCCCTCCATGTGGCATTTCCACAGATCGGCATGTTAATTAGGACCAGAACACATGTAGATAGCGGTGGCCGATGATCTGACGTAAATCCCCTCCATGTGGCATTTCCACAGATCGGCATGTTTATTAGGACCAGAACACATGTAGATAGCGGTGGCCGATGATCTTGCGTAAATCCCCTCCATGTGGCATTTCCACAGATCGGCATGTTTATTGCAGCTCGGACTTGTGTGAGTAGAACTATTTGTCTCATCTTATTCCACTAGGCAATTAATATGATCATTCAACCCGCTTTCTGGAAAACCGCCGACTTTCGTAGCAGTCCAATTTGAAAGCTGTCGCAGATCTTTGTGAACTTGTGTGCTGATAAGATATATATTTAGGGCAAGGGAGACAATGCTGGCTTTTCTGTCACAGTTTGTTTAAAGTAAGGAAACTTGTTGATCGACACACGCCTTTGACTTTGGCGGCGAGAAGAAAAAAGATTTTAAGATTTTCACTTCTGCATTGTAGGGCCATGGACCAGAACACATGTAGATAGTGGTGGCCGATGACCTGGCGTAAATCCCCTCCATGTGGCATTTCCACAGATCGGCATGTTAATTAGGACCAGAACACATGTAGATAGCGGTGGCCGATGATCTGACGTAAATCCCCTCCATGTGGCATTTCCACAGATCGGCATGTTTATTAGGACCAGAACACATGTAGATAGCGGTGGCCGATGATCTTGCGTAAATCCCCTCCATGTGGCATTTCCACAGATCGGCATGTTTATTGCAGCTCAGACTTGTGTGAGTAGAACTATTTGTCTCGTCTTATTCCACTAGGCAATTAATATGATCATTCAACCCGCTTTCTGGAAAACCGCCGACTTTCGTAGCAGTCCAATTTGAAAGCTGTCGCAGATCTTTGTGAACTTGTGTGCTGATAAGATATATATTTAGGGCAAGGGAGACAATGCTGGCTTTTCTGTCACAGTTTGTTTAAAGTAAGGAAACTTGTTGATCGACACACACCTTTGACTTTGGCGGCGAGAAGAAAAAAGATTTTAAGATTTTCACTTCTGCATTGTAGGGCCATGGACCAGAACACATGTAGATAGCGGTGGCCGATGACCTGGCGTAAATCCCCTCCATGTGGCATTTCCACAGATCGGCATGTTAATTAGGACCAGAACACATGTAGATAGCGGTGGCCGATGATCTGACGTAAATCCCCTCCATGTGGCATTTCCACAGATCGGCATGTTTATTAGGACCAGAACACATGTAGATAGCGGTGGCCGAGGATCTTGCGTAAATCCCCTCCATGTGGCATTTCCACAGATCGGCATGTTTATTGCAGCTCGGACTTGTGTGAGTAGAACTATTTGTCTCGTCTTATTCCACTAGGCAATTAATATGATCATTCAACCCGCTTTCTGGAAAACCGCCGACTTTCGTAGCAGTCCAATTTGAAAGCTGTCGCAGATCTTTGTGAACTTGTGTGCTGATAAGATATATATTTAGGGCAAGGGAGACAATGCTGGCTTTTCTGTCACAGTTTGTTTAAAGTAAGGAAACTTGTTGATCGACACACGCCTTTGACTTTGGTGGCGAGAAGAAAAAAGATTTTAAGATTTTCACTTCTGCATTGTAGGGCCATGGACCAGAACACATGTAGATAGCGGTGGCCGATGACCTGGCGTAAATCCCCTCCATGTGGCATTTCCACAGATCGGCATGTTAATTAGGACCAGAACACATGTAGATAGCGGTGGCCGATGATCTGACGTAAATCCCCTCCATGTGGCATTTCCACAGATCGGCATGTTTATTAGGACCAGAACACATGTAGATAGCGGTGGCCGATGATCTTGCGTAAATCCCCTCCATGTGGCATTTCCACAGATCGGCATGTTTATTGCAGCTCGGACTTGTGTGAGTAGAACTATTTGTCTCGTCTTATTCCACTAGGCAATTAATATGATCATTCAACCCGCTTTCTGGAAAACCGCCGACTTTCGTAGCAGTCCAATTTGAAAGCTGTCGCAGATCTTTGTGATTTTGTGTGCTGATAAGATATATATTTAGGGCAAGGGAGACAATGCTGGCTTTTCTGTCACAGTTTGTTTAAAGTAAGGAAACTTGTTGATCGACACACGCCTTTGACTTTGGCGGCGAGAAGAAAAAAGATTTTAAGATTTTCACTTCTGCATTGAAGGGCCATGGACCAGAACACATGTAGATAGCGGTGGCCGATGACCTGGCGTAAATCCCCTCCATGTGGCATTTCCACAGATCGGCATGTTAATTAGGACCAGAACACATGTAGATAGCGGTGGCCGATGATCTGACGTAAATCCCCTCCATGTGGCATTTCCACAGATCGGCATGTTTATTAGGACCAGAACACATGTAGATAGCGGTGGCCGATGATCTGGCGTAAATCCCCTCCATGTGGCATTTCCACAGATCGGCATGTTTATTGCAGCTCGGACTTGTGTGAGTAGAACTATTTGTCTCGTCTTATTCCACTAGGCAATTAATATGATCATTCAACCCGCTTTCTGGAAAACCGCCGACTTTCGTAGCAGTCCAATTTGAAAGCTGTCGCAGATCTTTGTGAACTTGTGTGCTGATAAGATATATATTTAGGGCAAGGGAGACAATGCTGGCTTTTCTGTCACAGTTTGTTTAAAGTAAGGAAACTTGTTGATCGACACACGCCTTTGACTTTGGCGGCGAGAAGAAAAAAGATTTTAAGATTTTCACTTCTGCATTGTAGGGCCATGGACCAGAACACATGTAGATAGCGGTGGCCGATGACCTGGCGTAAATCCCCTCCATGTGGCATTTCCACAGATCGGCATGTTAATTAGGACCAGAACACATGTAGATAGCGGTGGCGGATGATCTGACGTAAATCCCCTCCATGTGGCATTTCCACAGATCGGCATGTTTATTAGGACCAGAACACATGTAGATAGCGGTGGCCGATGATCTTGCGTAAATCCCCTCCATGTGGCATTTCCACAGATCGGCATGTTTATTGCAGCTCGGACTTGTGTGAGTAGAACTATTTGTCTCGTCTTATTCCACTAGGCAATTAATATGATCATTCAACCCACTTTCTGGAAAACCGCCGACTTTCGTAGCAGTCCAATTTGAAAGCTGTCGCAGATCTTTGTGAACTTGTGTGCTGATAAGATATATATTTAGGGCAAGGGAGACAATGCTGGATTTTCTGTCACAGTTTGTTTAAAGTAAGGAAACTTGTTGATCGACACACGCCTTTGACTTTGGCGGCGAGAAGAAAAAAGATTTTAAGATTTTCACTTCTGCATTGTAGGGCCATGGACCAGAACACATGTAGATAGCGGTGGCCGATGACCTGGCGTAAATCCCCTCCATGTGGCATTTCCACAGATCGGCATGTTAATTAGGACCAGAACACATGTAGATAGCGGTGGCCGATGATCTGACGTAAATCCCCTCCATGTGGCATTTCCACAGATCGGCATGTTTATTAGGACCAGAACACATGTAGATAGCGGTGGCCGATGATCTTGCGTAAATCCCCTCCATGTGGCATTTCCACAGATCGGCATGTTTATTGCAGCTCGGACTTGTGTGAGTAGAACTATTTGTCTCGTCTTATTCCACTAGGCAATTAATATGATCATTCAACCCGCTTTCTGGAAAACCGCCGACTTTCGTAGCAGTCCAATTTGAAAGCTGTCGCAGATCTTTGTGAACTTGTGTGCTGATAAGATATATATTTAGGGCAAGGGAGACAATGCTGGCTTTTCTGTCACAGTTTGTTTAAAGTAAGGAAACTTGTTGATCGACACACGCCTTTGACTTTGGCGGCGAGAAGAAAAAAGATTTTAAGATTTTCACTTCTGCATTGTAGGGCCATGGACCAGAACACATGTAGATAGCGGTGGCCGATGACCTGGCGTAAATCCCCTCCATGTGGCATTTCCACAGATCAGCATGTTAATTAGGACCAGAACACATGTAGATAGCGGTGGCCGATGATCTGACGTAAATCCCCTCCATGTGGCATTTCCACAGATCGGCATGTTTATTAGGACCAGAACACATGTAGATAGCGGTGGCCGATGATCTTGCGTAAATCCCCTCCATGTGGCATTTCCACAGATCGGCATGTTTATTGCAGCTCGGACTTGTGTGAGTAGAACTATTTGTCTCGTCTTATTCCACTAGGCAATTAATATGATCATTCAACCCGCTTTCTGGAAAACCGCCGACTTTCGTAGCAGTCCAATTTGAAAGCTGTCGCAGATCTTTGTGAACTTGTGTGCTGATAAGATATATATTTAGGGCAAGGGAGACAATGCTGGCTTTTCTGTCACAGTTTGTTTAAAGTAAGGAAACTTGTTGATCGACACACGCCTTTGACTTTGGCGGCGAGAAGAAAAAAGATTTTAAGATTTTCACTTCTGCATTGTAGGGCCATGGACCAGAACACATGTAGATAGCGGTGGCCGATGATCTTGCGTAAATCCCCTCCATGTGGCATTTCCACAGATCGGCATGTTTATTGCAGCTCGGACTTGTGTGAGTAGAACTATTTGTCTCGTCTTATTCCACTAGGCAATTAATATGATCATTCAACCCGCTTTCTGGAAAACCGCCGACTTTCGTAGCAGTCCAATTTGAAAGCTGTCGCAGATCTTTGTGAACTTGTGTGCTGATAAGATATATATTTAGGGCAAGGGAGACAATGCTGGATTTTCTGTCACAGTTTGTTTAAAGTAAGGAAACTTGTTGATCGACACACGCCTTTGACTTTGGCGGCGAGAAGAAAAAAGATTTTAAGATTTTCACTTCTGCATTGTAGGGCCATGGACCAGAACACACGTAGATAGCGGTGGCCGATGACCTGGCGTAAATCCCCTCCATGTAGCATTTCCACAGATCGGCATGTTAATTAGGACCAGAACACATGTAGATAGCGGTGGCCGATGATCTGACGTAAATCCCCTCCATGTGGCATTTCCACAGATCGGCATGTTTATTAGGACCAGAACACATGTAGATAGCGGTGGCCGATGATCTTGCGTAAATCCCCTCCATGTGGCATTTCCACAGATCGGCATGTTTATTGCAGCTCGGACTTGTGTGAGTAGAACTATTTGTCTCGTCTTATTCCACTAGGCAATTAATATGATCATTCAACCCGCTTTCTGGAAAACCGCCGACTTTCGTAGCAGTCCAATTTGAAAGCTGTTGCAGATCTTTGTGAACTTGTGTGCTGATAAGATATATATTTAGGGCAAGGGAGACAATGCTGGCTTTTCTGTCACAGTTTGTTTAAAGTAAGGAAACTTGTTGATCGACACACGCCTTTGACTTTGGCGGCGAGAAGAAAAAAGATTTTAAGATTTTCACTTCTGCATTGTAGGGCCATGGACCAGAACACATGTAGATAGCGGTGGCCGATGACCTGGCGTAAATCCCCTCCATGTGGCATTTCCACAGATCGGCATGTTAATTAGGACCAGAACACATGTAGATAGCGTTGGCCGATGATCTGACGTAAATCCCCTCCATGTGGCATTTCCACAGATCGGCATGTTTATTAGGACCAGAACACATGTAGATAGCGGTGGCCGATGATCTTGCGTAAATCCCCTCCATGTGGCATTTCCACAGATCGGCATGTTTATTGCAGCTCGGACTTGTGTGAGTAGAACTATTTGTCTCGTCTTATTCCACTAGGCAATTAATATGATCATTCAACCCGCTTTCTGGAAAACCGCCGACTTTCGTAGCAGTCCGATTTGAAAGCTGTCGCAGATCTTTGTGAACTTGTGTGCTGATAAGATATATATTTAGGGCAAGGGAGACAATGCTGGCTTTTCTGTCACAGTTTGTTTAAAGTAAGGAAACTTGTTGATCGACACACGCCTTTGACTTTGGCGGCGAGAAGAAAAAAGATTTTAAGATTTTCACTTCTGCATTGTAGGGCCATGGACCAGAACACACGTAGATAGCGGTGGCCGATGACCTGGCGTAAATCCCCTCCATGTAGCATTTCCACAGATCGGCATGTTAATTAGGACCAGAACACATGTAGATAGCGGTGGCCGATGATCTGACGTAAATCCCCTCCATGTGGCATTTCCACAGATCGGCATGTTTATTAGGACCAGAACACATGTAGATAGCGGTGGCCGATGATCTTGCGTAAATCCCCTCCATGTGGCATTTCCACAGATCGGCATCTTTATTGCAGCTCGGACTTGTGTGAGTAGAACTATTTGTCTCGTCTTATTCCACTAGGCAATTAATATGATCATTCAACCCGCTTTCTGGAAAACCGCCGACTTTCGTAGCAGTCCAATTTGAAAGCTGTTGCAGATCTTTGTGAACTTGTGTGCTGATAAGATATATATTTAGGGCAAGGGAGACAATGCTGGCTTTTCTGTCACAGTTTGTTTAAAGTAAGGAAACTTGTTGATCGACACACGCCTTTGACTTTGGCGGCGAGAAGAAAAAAGATTTTAAGATTTTCACTTCTGCATTGTAGGGCCATGGACCAGAACACATGTAGATAGCGGTGGCCGATGACCTGGCGTAAATCCCCTCCATGTGGCATTTCCACAGATCGGCATGTTAATTAGGACCAGAACACATGTAGATAGCGTTGGCCGATGATCTGACGTAAATCCCCTCCATGTGGCATTTCCACAGATCGGCATGTTTATTAGGACCAGAACACATGTAGATAGCGGTGGCCGATGATCTTGCGTAAATCCCCTCCATGTGGCATTTCCACAGATCGGCATGTTTATTGCAGCTCGGACTTGTGTGAGTAGAACTATTTGTCTCGTCTTATTCCACTAGGCAATTAATATGATCATTCAACCCGCTTTCTGGAAAACCGCCGACTTTCGTAGCAGTCCAATTTGAAAGCTGTCGCAGATCTTTGTGAACTTGTGTGCTGATAAGATATATATTTAGGGCAAGGGAGACAATGCTGGCTTTTCTGTCACAGTTTGTTTAAAGTAAGGAAACTTGTTGATCGACACACGCCTTTGACTTTGGCGGCGAGAAGAAAAAAGATTTTAAGATTTTCACTTCTGCATTGTAGGGCCATGGACCAGAACACATGTAGATAGCGGTGGCCGATGACCTGGCGTAAATCCCCTCAATGTGGCATTTCCACAGATCGGCATGTTAATTAGGACCAGAACACATGTAGATAGCGGTGGCCGATGATCTGACGTAAATCCCCTCCATGTGGCATTTCCACAGATCGGCATGTTTATTAGGACCAGAACACATGTAGATAGCCGTGGCCGATGATCTTGAGTAAATCCCCTCCATGTGGCATTTCCACAGATCAGCATGTTTATTGCAGCTCGGACTTGTGTGAGTAGAACTATTTGTCTCGTCTTATTCCACTAGGCAATTAATATGATCATTCAACCCGCTTTCTGGAAAACCGCCGACTTTCGTAGCAGTCCAATTTGAAAGCTGTCACAGATCTTTGTGAACTTGTGTGCTGATAAGATATATATTTAGGGCAAGGGAGACAATGCTGGATTTTCTGTCACAGTTTGTTTAAAGTAAGAGAACTTGTTGATCGACACACGCCTTTGACTTTGGCGGCGAGAAGAAAAAAGATTTTAAGATTTTCACTTCTGCATTGTAGGGCCATGGACCAGAACACATGTAGATAGCGGTGGCCGATGACCTGGCGTAAATCCCCTCCATGTGGCATTTCCACAGATCGGCATGTTAATTAGGACCAGAACACATGTAGATAGCGGTGGCCGATGATCTGACGTAAATCCCCTCCATGTGGCATTTCCACAGATCGGCATGTTTATTAGGACCAGAACACATGTAGATAGCGGTGGCCGATGATCTTGCGTAAATCCCCTCCATGTGGCATTTCCACAGATCGGCATGTTTATTGCAGCTCGGACTTGTGTGAGTAGAACTATTTGTCTCGTCTTATTCCACTAGGCAATTAATATGATCATTCAACCCGCTTTCTGGAAAACCGCCGACTTTCGTAGCAGTCCAATTTGAAAGCTGTCGCAGATCTTTGTGAACTTGTGTGCTGATAAGATATATATTTAGGGCAAGGGAGACAATGCTGGCTTTTCTGTCACAGTTTGTTTAAAGTAAGGAAACTTGTTGATCGACACACGCCTTTGACTTTGGCGGCGAGAAGAAAAAAGATTTTAAGATTTTCACTTCTGCATTGTAGGGCCATGGACCAGAACACATGTAGATAGCGGTGGCCGATGACCTGGCGTAAATCCCCTCCATGTGGCATTTCCACAGATCGGCATGTTAATTAGGACCAGAACACATGTAGATAGCGTTGGCCGATGATCTGACGTAAATCCCCTCCATGTGGCATTTCCACAGATCGGCATGTTTATTAGGACCAGAACACATGTAGATAGCGGTGGCCGATGATCTTGCGTAAATCCCCTCCATGTGGCATTTCCACAGATCGGCATGTTTATTGCAGCTCGGACTTGTGTGAGTAGAACTATTTGTCTCGTCTTATTCCACTAGGCAATTAATATGATCATTCAACCCGCTTTCTGGAAAACCGCCGACTTTCGTAGCAGTCCAATTTGAAAGCTGTCGCAGATCTTTGTGAACTTGTGTGCTGATAAGATATATATTTAGGGCAAGGGAGACAATGCTGGATTTTCTGTCACAGTTTGTTTAAAGTAAGGAAACTTGTTGATCGACACACGCCTTTGACTTTGGCGGCGAGAAGAAAAAAGATTTTAAGATTTTCACTTCTGCATTGTAGGGCCATGGACCAGAACACATGTAGATAGCGGTGGCCGATGACCTGGCGTAAATCCCCTCCATGTGGCATTTCCACAGATCGGCATGTTAATTAGGACCAGAACACATGTAGATAGCGGTGGCCGATGATCTGACGTAAATCCCCTCCATGTGGCATTTCCACAGATCGGCATGTTTATTAGGACCAGAACACATGTAGATAGCGGTGGCCGATGATCTTGCGTAAATCCCCTCCATGTGGCATTTCCACAGATCGGCATGTTTATTGCAGCTCGGACTTGTGTGAGTAGAACTATTTGTCTCGTCTTATTCCACTAGGCAATTAATATGATCATTCAACCCGCTTTCTGGAAAACCGCCGACTTTCGTAGCAGTCCAATTTGAAAGCTGTCGCAGATCTTTGTGAACTTGTGTGCTGATAAGATATATATTTAGGGCAAGGGAGACAATGCTGGATTTTCTGTCACAGTTTGTTTAAAGTAAGGAAACTTGTTGATCGACACACGCCTTTGACTTTGGCGGCGAGAAGAAAAAAGATTTTAAGATTTTCACTTCTGCATTGTAGGGCCATGGACCAGAACACATGTAGATAGCGGTGGCCGATGACCTGGCGTAAATCCCCTCCATGTGGCATTTCCACAGATCGGCATGTTAATTAGGACCAGAACACATGTAGATAGCGGTGGCCGATGATCTGACGTAAATCCCCTCCATGTGGCATTTCCACAGATCGGCATGTTTATTAGGACCAGAACACATGTAGATAGCGGTGGCCGATGATCTTGCGTAAATCCCCTCCATGTGGCATTTCCACAGATCGGCATGTTTATTGCAGCTCGGACTTGTGTGAGTAGAACTATTTGTCTCGTCTTATTCCACTAGGCAATTAATATGATCATTCAACCCGCTTTCTGGAAAACCGCCGACTTTCGTAGCAGTCCAATTTGAAAGCTGTCGCAGATCTTTGTGAACTTGTGTGCTGATAAGATATATATTTAGGGCAAGGGAGACAATGCTGGCTTTTCTGTCACAGTTTGTTTAAAGTAAGGAAACTTGTTGATCGACACACGCCTTTGACTTTGGCGGCGAGAAGAAAAAAGATTTTAAGATTTTCACTTCTGCATTGTAGGGCCATGGACCAGAACACATGTAGATAGCGGTGGCCGATGACCTGGCGTAAATCCCCTCAATGTGGCATTTCCACAGATCGGCATGTTAATTAGGACCAGAACACATGTAGATAGCGGTGGCCGATGATCTGACGTAAATCCCCTCCATGTGGCATTCCCACAGATCGGCATGTTTATTAGGACCAGAACACATGTAGATAGCGGTGGCCGATGATCTTGCGTAAATCCCCTCCATGTGGCATTTCCACAGATCAGCATGTTTATTGCAGCTCGGACTTGTGTGAGTAGAACTATTTGTCTCGTCTTATTCCACTAGGCAATTAATATGATCATTCAACCCGCTTTCTGGAAAACCGCCGACTTTCGTAGCAGTCCAATTTGAAAGCTGTCGCAGATCTTTGTGAACTTGTGTGCTGATAAGATATATATTTAGGGCAAGGGAGACAATGCTGGATTTTCTGTCACAGTTTGTTTAAAGTAAGGAAACTTGTTGATCGACACACGCCTTTGACTTTGGCGGCGAGAAGAAAAAAGATTTTAAGATTTTCACTTCTGCATTGTAGGGCCATGGACCAGAACACATGTAGATAGCGGTGGCCGATGACCTGGCGTAAATCCCCTCCATGTGGCATTTCCACAGATCGGCATGTTAATTAGGACCAGAACACATGTAGATAGCGGTGGCCGATGATCTGACGTAAATCCCCTCCATGTGGCATTCCCACAGATCGGCATGTTTATTAGGACCAGAACACATGTAGATAGCGGTGGCCGATGATCTTGCGTAAATCCCCTCCATGTGGCATTTCCACAGATCGGCATGTTTATTGCAGCTCGGACTTGTGTGAGTAGAACTATTTGTCTCGTCTTATTCCACTAGGCAATTAATATGATCATTCAACCCGCTTTCTGGAAAACCGCCGACTTTCGTAGCAGACCAATTTGAAAGCTGTCGCAGATCTTTGTGAACTTGTGTGCTGATAAGATATATATTTAGGGCAAGGGAGACAATGCTGGATTTTCTGTCACAGTTTGTTTAAAGTAAGGAAACTTGTTGATCGACACACGCCTTTGACTTTGGCGGCGAGAAGAAAAAAGATTTTAAGATTTTCACTTCTGCATTGTAGGGCCATGGACCAGAACACATGTAGATAGCGGTGGCCGATGACCTGGCGTAAATCCCCTCCATGTGGCATTTCCACAGATCGGCATGTTAATTAGGACCAGAACACATGTAGATAGCGGTGGCCGATGATCTGACGTAAATCCCCTCCATGTGGCATTTCCACAGATCAGCATGTTTATTAGGACCAGAACACATGTAGATAGCGGTGGCCGATGATCTTGCGTAAATCCCCTCCATGTGGCATTTCCACAGATCGGCATGTTTATTGCAGCTCGGACTTGTGTGAGTAGAACTATTTGTCTCGTCTTATTCCACTAGGCAATTAATATGATCATTCAACCCGCTTTCTGGAAAACCGCCGACTTTCGTAGCAGTCCAATTTGAAAGCTGTCGCAGATCTTTGTGAACTTGTGTGCTGATAAGATATATATTTAGGGCAAGGGAGACAATGCTGGATTTTCTGTCACAGTTTGTTTAAAGTAAGGAAACTTGTTGATCGACACACGCCTTTGACTTTGGCGGCGAGAAGAAAAAAGATTTTAAGATTTTCACTTCTGCATTGTAGGGCCATGGACCAGAACACATGTAGATAGCGGTGGCCGATGACCTGGTGTAAATCCCCTCCATGTGGCATTTCCACAGATCGGCATGTTAATTAGGACCAGAACACATGTAGATAGCGGTGGCCGATGATCTGACGTAAATCCCCTCCATGTGGCATTTCCACAGATCGGCATGTTTATTAGGACCAGAACACATGTAGATAGCGGTGGCCGATGATCTTGCGTAAATCCCCTCCATGTGGCATTTCCACAGATCGGCATGTTTATTGCAGCTCGGACTTGTGTGAGTAGAACTATTTGTCTCGTCTTATTCCACTAGGCAATTAATATGATCATTCAACCCGCTTTCTGGAAAACCGCCGACTTTCGTAGCAGTCCAATTTGAAAGCTGTCGCAGATCTTTGTGAACTTGTGTGCTGATAAGATATATATTTAGGGCAAGGGAGACAATGCTGGATTTTCTGTCACAGTTTGTTTAAAGTAAGGAAACTTGTTGATCGACACACGCCTTTGACTTTGGCGGTGAGAAGAAAAAAGATTTTAAGATTTTCACTTCTGCATTGTAGGGCCATGGACCAGAACACATGTAGATAGCGGTGGCCGATGACCTGGCGTAAATCCCCTCCATGTGGCATTTCCACAGATCGGCATGTTAATTAGGACCAGAACACATGTAGATAGCGGTGGCCGATGATCTGACGTAAATCCCCTCCATGTGGCATTTCCACAGATCGGCATGTTTATTGCAGCTCGGACTTGTGTGAGTAGAACTATTTGTCTCGTCTTATTCCACTAGGCAATTAATATGATCATTCAACCCGCTTTCTGGAAAACCGCCGACTTTCGTAGCAGTCCAATTTGAAAGCTGTCGCAGATCTTTGTGAACTTGTGTGCTGATAAGATATATATTTAGGGCAAGGGAGACAATGCTGGATTTTCTGTCACAGTTTGTTTAAAGTAAGGAAACTTGTTGATCGACACACGCCTTTGACTTTGGCGGCGAGAAGAAAAAAGATTTTAAGATTTTCACTTCTGCATTGTAGGGCCATGGACCAGAACACATGTAGATAGCGGTGGCCGATGACCTGGCGTAAATCCCCTCCATGTGGCATTTCCACAGATCGGCATGTTAATTAGGACCAGAACACATGTAGATAGCGGTAGCCGATGATCTGACGTAAATCCCCTCCATGTGGCATTTCCACAGATCGGCATGTTTATTAGGACCAGAACACATGTAGATAGCGGTGGCCGATGATCTGGCGTAAATCCCCTCCATGTGGCATTTCCACAGATCGGCATGTTTATTGCAGCTCGGACTTGTGTGAGTAGAACTATTTGTCTCGTCTTATTCCACTAGGCAATTAATATGATCATTCAACCCGCTTTCTGGAAAACCGCCGACTTTCGTAGCAGTCCAATTTGAAAGCTGTCGCAGATCTTTCACAATGTGAACTTGTGTGCTGATAAGATATATATTTAGGGCAAGGGAGACAATGCTGGATTTTCTGTCACAGTTTGTTTAAAGTAAGGAAACTTGTTGATCGACACACGCCTTTGACTTTGGCGGCGAGAAGAAAAAAGATTTTAAGATTTTCACTTCTGCATTGTAGGGCCATGGACCAGAACACATGTAGATAGCGGTGGCCGATGACCTGGCGTAAATCCCCTCCATGTGGCATTTCCACAGATCGGCATATTAATTAGGACCAGAACACATGTAGATAGCGGTGGCCGATGATCTGACGTAAATCCCCTCCATGTGGCATTTCCACAGATCGGCATGTTTATTAGGACCAGAACACATGTAGATAGCGGTGGCCGATGATCTGGCGTAAATCCCCTCCATGTGGCATTTCCACAGATCGGCATGTTTATTGCAGCTCGGACTTGTGTGAGTAGAACTATTTGTCTCGTCTTATTCCACTAGGCAATTAATATGATCATTCAACCCGCTTTCTGGAAAACCGCCGACTTTCGTAGCAGTCCAATTTGAAAGCTGTCGCAGATCTTTGTGAACTTGTGTGCTGATAAGATATATATTTAGGGCAAGGGAGACAATGCTGGCTTTTCTGTCACAGTTTGTTTAAAGTAAGGAAACTTGTTGATCGACACACGCCTTTGACTTTGGCGGCGAGAAGAAAAAAGATTTTAAGATTTTCACTTCTGCATTGTAGGGCCATGGACCAGAACACATGTAGATAGCGGTGGCCGATGACCTGGCGTAAATTCCCTCCATGTGGCATTTCCACAGATCGGCATGTTAATTAGGACCAGAACACATGTAGATAGCGGTGGCCGATGATCTGACGTAAATCCCCTCCATGTGGCATTTCCACAGATCGGCATGTTTATTAGGACCAGAACACATGTAGATAGCGGTGGCCGATGACCTGGCGTAAATCCCCTCCATGTGGCATTTCCACAGATCGGCATGTTAATTAGGACCAGAACACATGTAGATAGCGGTAGCCGATGATCTGACGTAAATCCCCTCCATGTGGCATTTCCACAGATCGGCATGTTTATTAGGACCAGAACACATGTAGATAGCGGTGGCCGATGATCTGGCGTAAATCCCCTCCATGTGGCATTTCCACAGATCGGCATGTTTATTGCAGCTCGGACTTGTGTGAGTAGAACTATTTGTCTCGTCTTATTCCACTAGGCAATTAATATGATCATTCAACCCGCTTTCTGGAAAACCGCCGACTTTCGTAGCAGTCCAATTTGAAAGCTGTCGCAGATCTTTGTGAACTTGTGTGCTGATAAGATATATATTTAGGGCAAGGGAGACAATGCTGGATTTTCTGTCACAGTTTGTTTAAAGTAAGGAAACTTGTTGATCGACACACGCCTTTGACTTTGGCGGCGAGAAGAAAAAAGATTTTAAGATTTTCACTTCTGCATTGTAGGGCCATGGACCAGAACACATGTAGATAGCGGTGGCCGATGACCTGGCGTAAATCCCCTCCATGTGGCATTTCCACAGATCGGCATGTTAATTAGGACCAGAACACATGTAGATAGCGGTGGCCGATGATCTGACGTAAATCCCCTCCATGTGGCATTTCCACAGATCGGCATGTTTATTAGGACCAGAACACATGTAGATAGCGGTGGCCGATGATCTTGCGTAAATCCCCTCCATGTGGCATTTCCACAGATCGGCATGTTTATTGCAGCTCGGACTTGTGTGAGTAGAACTATTTGTCTCGTCTTATTCCACTAGGCAATTAATATGATCATTCAACCCGCTTTCTGGAAAACCGCCGACTTTCGTAGCAGTCCAATTTGAAAGCTGTCGCAGATCTTTGTGAACTTGTGTGCTGATAAGATATATATTTAGGGCAAGGGAGACAATGCTGGCTTTTCTGTCACAGTTTGTTTAAAGTAAGGAAACTTGTTGATCGACACACGCCTTTGACTTTGGCGGCGAGAAGAAAAAAGATTTTAAGATTTTCACTTCTGCATTGTAGGGCCATGGACCAGAACACATGTAGATAGCGGTGGCCGATGACCTGGCGTAAATCCCCTCCATGTGGCATTTCCACAGATCGGCATGTTAATTAGGACCAGAACACATGTAGATAGCGGTGGCCGATGATCTGACGTAAATCCCCTCCATGTGGCATTTCCACAGATCGGCATGTTTATTAGGACCAGAACACATGTAGATAGCGGTGGCCGATGATCTTGCGTAAATCCCCTCCATGTGGCATTTCCACAGATCGGCATGTTTATTGCAGCTCGGACTTGTGTGAGTAGAACTATTTGTCTCGTCTTATTCCACTAGGCAATTAATATGATCATTCAACCCGCTTTCTGGAAAACCGCCGACTTTCGTAGCAGTCCAATTTGAAAGCTGTCGCAGATCTTTGTGAACTTGTGTGCTGATAAGATATATATTTAGGGCAAGGGAGACAATGCTGGCTTTTCTGTCACAGTTTGTTTAAAGTAAGGAAACTTGTTGATCGACACACGCCTTTGACTTTGGCGGCGAGAAGAAAAAAGATTTTAAGATTTTCACTTCTGCATTGTAGGGCCATGGACCAGAACACATGTAGATAGCGGTGGCCGATGACCTGGCGTAAATCCCCTCAATGTGGCATTTCCACAGATCGGCATGTTAATTAGGACCAGAACACATGTAGATAGCGTTGGCCGATGATCTGACGTAAATCCCCTCCATGTGGCATTTCCACAGATCGGCATGTTTATTAGGACCAGAACACATGTAGATAGCGGTGGCCGATGATCTTGCGTAAATCCCCTCCATGTGGCATTTCCACAGATCGGCATGTTTATTGCAGCTCGGACTTGTGTGAGTAGAACTATTTGTCTCATCTTATTCCACTAGGCAATTAATATGATCATTCAACCCGCTTTCTGGAAAACCGCCGACTTTCGTAGCAGTCCAATTTGAAAGCTGTCGCAGATCTTTGTGAACTTGTGTGCTGATAAGATATATATTTAGGGCAAGGGAGACAATGCTGGATTTTCTGTCACAGTTTGTTTAAAGTAAGGAAACTTGTTGATCGACACACGCCTTTGACTTTGGCGGCGAGAAGAAAAAAGATTTTAAGATTTTCACTTCTGCATTGTAGGGCCATGGACCAGAACACATGTAGATAGCGGTGGCCGATGACCTGGCGTAAATCCCCTCCATGTGGCATTTCCACAGATCGGCATGTTAATTAGGACCAGAACACATGTAGATAGCGGTGGCCGATGATCTGACGTAAATCCCCTCCATGTGGCATTTCCACAGATCGGCATGTTTATTAGGACCAGAACACATGTAGATAGCGGTGGCCGATGATCTTGCGTAAATCCCCTCCATGTGGCATTTCCACAGATCGGCATGTTTATTGCAGCTCGGACTTGTGTGAGTAGAACTATTTGTCTCGTCTTATTCCACTAGGCAATTAATATGATCATTCAACCCGCTTTCTGGAAAACCGCCGACTTTCGTAGCAGTCCAATTTGAAAGCTGTCGCAGATCTTTGTGAACTTGTGTGCTGATAAGATATATATTTAGGGCAAGGGAGACAATGCTGGATTTTCTGTCACAGTTTGTTTAAAGTAAGGAAACTTGTTGATCGACACACGCCTTTGACTTTGGCGGCGAGAAGAAAAAAGATTTTAAGATTTTCACTTCTGCATTGTAGGGCCATGGACCAGAACACATGTAGATAGCGGTGGCCGATGACCTGGCGTAAATCCCCTCCATGTGGCATTTCCACAGATCGGCATGTTAATTAGGACCAGAACACATGTAGATAGCGGTGGCCGATGATCTGACGTAAATCCCCTCCATGTGGCATTTCCACAGATCGGCATGTTTATTAGGACCAGAACACATGTAGATAGCGGTGGCCGATGATCTTGCGTAAATCCCCTCCATGTGGCATTTCCACAGATCGGCATGTTTATTGCAGCTCGGACTTGTGTGAGTAGAACTATTTGTCTCGTCTTATTCCACTAGGCAATTAATATGATCATTCAACCCGCTTTCTGGAAAACCGCCGACTTTCGTAGCAGTCCAATTTGAAAGCTGTCGCAGATCTTTGTGAACTTGTGTGCTGATAAGATATATATTTAGGGCAAGGGAGACAATGCTGGCTTTTCTGTCACAGTTTGTTTAAAGTAAGGAAACTTGTTGATCGACACACGCCTTTGACTTTGGCGGCGAGAAGAAAAAAGATTTTAAGATTTTCACTTCTGCATTGTAGGGCCATGGACCAGAACACATGTAGATAGCGGTGGCCGATGACCTGGCGTAAATCCCCTCAATGTGGCATTTCCACAGATCGGCATGTTAATTAGGACCAGAACACATGTAGATAGCGGTGGCCGATGATCTGACGTAAATCCCCTCCATGTGGCATTTCCACAGATCGGCATGTTTATTAGGACCAGAACACATGTAGATAGCGGTGGCCGATGATCTTGCGTAAATCCCCTCCATGTGGCATTTCCACAGATCAGCATGTTTATTGCAGCTCGGACTTGTGTGAGTAGAACTATTTGTCTCGTCTTATTCCACTAGGCAATTAATATGATCATTCAACCCGCTTTCTGGAAAACCGCCGACTTTCGTAGCAGTCCAATTTGAAAGCTGTCGCAGATCTTTGTGAACTTGTGTGCTGATAAGATATATATTTAGGGCAAGGGAGACAATGCTGGATTTTCTGTCACAGTTTGTTTAAAGTAAGGAAACTTGTTGATCGACACACGCCTTTGACTTTGGCGGCGAGAAGAAAAAAGATTTTAAGATTTTCACTTCTGCATTGTAGGGCCATGGACCAGAACACATGTAGATAGCGGTGGCCGATGACCTGGCGTAAATCCCCTCCATGTGGCATTTCCACAGATCGGCATGTTAATTAGGACCAGAACACATGTAGATAGCGGTGGCCGATGATCTGACGTAAATCCCCTCCATGTGGCATTTCCACAGATCGGCATGTTTATTAGGACCAGAACACATGTAGATAGCGGTGGCCGATGATCTTGCGTAAATCCCCTCCATGTGGCATTTCCACAGATCGGCATGTTTATTGCAGCTCGGACTTGTGTGAGTAGAACTATTTGTCTCGTCTTATTCCACTAGGCAATTAATATGATCATTCAACCCGCTTTCTGGAAAACCGCCGACTTTCGTAGCAGTCCAATTTGAAAGCTGTCGCAGATCTTTGTGAACTTGTGTGCTGATAAGATATATATTTAGGGCAAGGGAGACAATGCTGGATTTTCTGTCACAGTTTGTTTAAAGTAAGGAAACTTGTTGATCGACACACGCCTTTGACTTTGGCGGCGAGAAGAAAAAAGATTTTAAGATTTTCACTTCTGCATTGTAGGGCCATGGACCAGAACACATGTAGATAGCGGTGGCCGATGATCTGACGTAAATCCCCTCCATGTGGCATTCCCACAGATCGGCATGTTTATTAGGACCAGAACACATGTAGATAGCGGTGGCCGATGATCTTGCGTAAATCCCCTCCATGTGGCATTTCCACAGATCGGCATGTTTATTGCAGCTCGGACTTGTGTGAGTAGAACTATTTGTCTCGTCTTATTCCACTAGGCAATTAATATGATCATTCAACCCGCTTTCTGGAAAACCGCCGACTTTCGTAGCAGTCCAATTTGAAAGCTGTCGCAGAT
The DNA here is from genome assembly GCA_963680895.1 of Fragum sueziense. Classification (NCBI taxonomy): domain Eukaryota; kingdom Metazoa; phylum Mollusca; class Bivalvia; order Cardiida; family Cardiidae; genus Fragum; species Fragum sueziense. The sequence goes on from OY804601.1 coordinate 24,392,670, forward strand.
CTTTGTGAACTTGTGTGCTGATAAGATATATATTTAGGGCAAGGGAGACAATGCTGGATTTTCTGTCACAGTTTGTTTAAAGTAAGGAAACTTGTTGATCGACACACGCCTTTGACTTTGGCGGCGAGAAGAAAAAAGATTTTAAGATTTTCACTTCTGCATTGTAGGGCCATGGACCAGAACACATGTAGATAGCGGTGGCCGATGACCTGGCGTAAATCCCCTCCATGTGGCATTTCCACAGATCGGCATGTTAATTAGGACCAGAACACATGTAGATAGCGGTGGCCGATGATCTGACGTAAATCCCCTCCATGTGGCATTTCCACAGATCGGCATGTTTATTAGGACCAGAACACATGTAGATAGCGGTGGCCGATGATCTTGCGTAAATCCCCTCCATGTGGCATTTCCACAGATCGGCATGTTTATTGCAGCTCGGACTTGTGTGAGTAGAACTATTTGTCTCGTCTTATTCCACTAGGCAATTAATATGATCATTCAACCCGCTTTCTGGAAAACCGCCGACTTTCGTAGCAGTCCAATTTGAAAGCTGTCGCAGATCTTTGTGAACTTGTGTGCTGATAAGATATATATTTAGGGCAAGGGAGACAATGCTGGATTTTCTGTCACAGTTTGTTTAAAGTAAGGAAACTTGTTGATCGACACACGCCTTTGACTTTGGCGGCGAGAAGAAAAAAGATTTTAAGATTTTCACTTCTGCATTGTAGGGCCATGGACCAGAACACATGTAGATAGCGGTGGCCGATGACCTGGCGTAAATCCCCTCCATGTGGCATTTCCACAGATCGGCATGTTAATTAGGACCAGAACACATGTAGATAGCGGTGGCCGATGATCTGACGTAAATCCCCTCCATGTGGCATTTCCACAGATCGGCATGTTTATTAGGACCAGAACACATGTAGATAGCGGTGGCCGATGATCTTGCGTAAATCCCCTCCATGTGGCATTTCCACAGATCGGCATGTTTATTGCAGCTCGGACTTGTGTGAGTAGAACTATTTGTCTCGTCTTATTCCACTAGGCAATTAATATGATCATTCAACCCGCTTTCTGGAAAACCGCCGACTTTCGTAGCAGACCAATTTGAAAGCTGTCGCAGATCTTTGTGAACTTGTGTGCTGATAAGATATATATTTAGGGCAAGGGAGACAATGCTGGATTTTCTGTCACAGTTTGTTTAAAGTAAGGAAACTTGTTGATCGACACACGCCTTTGACTTTGGCGGCGAGAAGAAAAAAGATTTTAAGATTTTCACTTCTGCATTGTAGGGCCATGGACCAGAACACATGTAGATAGCGGTGGCCGATGACCTGGCGTAAATCCCCTCCATGTGGCATTTCCACAGATCGGCATGTTAATTAGGACCAGAACACATGTAGATAGCGGTGGCCGATGATCTGACGTAAATCCCCTCCATGTGGCATTTCCACAGATCAGCATGTTTATTAGGACCAGAACACATGTAGATAGCGGTGGCCGATGATCTTGCGTAAATCCCCTCCATGTGGCATTTCCACAGATCGGCATGTTTATTGCAGCTCGGACTTGTGTGAGTAGAACTATTTGTCTCGTCTTATTCCACTAGGCAATTAATATGATCATTCAACCCGCTTTCTGGAAAACCGCCGACTTTCGTAGCAGTCCAATTTGAAAGCTGTCGCAGATCTTTGTGAACTTGTGTGCTGATAAGATATATATTTAGGGCAAGGGAGACAATGCTGGATTTTCTGTCACAGTTTGTTTAAAGTAAGGAAACTTGTTGATCGACACACGCCTTTGACTTTGGCGGCGAGAAGAAAAAAGATTTTAAGATTTTCACTTCTGCATTGTAGGGCCATGGACCAGAACACATGTAGATAGCGGTGGCCGATGACCTGGTGTAAATCCCCTCCATGTGGCATTTCCACAGATCGGCATGTTAATTAGGACCAGAACACATGTAGATAGCGGTGGCCGATGATCTGACGTAAATCCCCTCCATGTGGCATTTCCACAGATCGGCATGTTTATTAGGACCAGAACACATGTAGATAGCGGTGGCCGATGATCTTGCGTAAATCCCCTCCATGTGGCATTTCCACAGATCGGCATGTTTATTGCAGCTCGGACTTGTGTGAGTAGAACTATTTGTCTCGTCTTATTCCACTAGGCAATTAATATGATCATTCAACCCGCTTTCTGGAAAACCGCCGACTTTCGTAGCAGTCCAATTTGAAAGCTGTCGCAGATCTTTGTGAACTTGTGTGCTGATAAGATATATATTTAGGGCAAGGGAGACAATGCTGGATTTTCTGTCACAGTTTGTTTAAAGTAAGGAAACTTGTTGATCGACACACGCCTTTGACTTTGGCGGCGAGAAGAAAAAAGATTTTAAGATTTTCACTTCTGCATTGTAGGGCCATGGACCAGAACACATGTAGATAGCGGTGGCCGATGACCTGGCGTAAATCCCCTCCATGTGGCATTTCCACAGATCGGCATGTTAATTAGGACCAGAACACATGTAGATAGCGGTGGCCGATGATCTGACGTAAATCCCCTCCATGTGGCATTTCCACAGATCGGCATGTTTATTAGGACCAGAACACATGTAGATAGCGGTGGCCGATGATCTTGCGTAAATCCCCTCCATGTGGCATTTCCACAGATCGGCATGTTTATTGCAGCTCGGACTTGTGTGAGTAGAACTATTTGTCTCGTCTTATTCCACTAGGCAATTAATATGATCATTCAACCCGCTTTCTGGAAAACCGCCGACTTTCGTAGCAGTCCAATTTGAAAGCTGTCGCAGATCTTTGTGAACTTGTGTGCTGATAAGATATATATTTAGGGCAAGGGAGACAATGCTGGATTTTCTGTCACAGTTTGTTTAAAGTAAGGAAACTTGTTGATCGACACACGCCTTTGACTTTGGCGGCGAGAAGAAAAAAGATTTTAAGATTTTCACTTCTGCATTGTAGGGCCATGGACCAGAACACATGTAGATAGCGGTGGCCGATGACCTGGCGTAAATCCCCTCCATGTGGCATTTCCACAGATCGGCATGTTAATTAGGACCAGAACACATGTAGATAGCGGTAGCCGATGATCTGACGTAAATCCCCTCCATGTGGCATTTCCACAGATCGGCATGTTTATTAGGACCAGAACACATGTAGATAGCGGTGGCCGATGATCTGGCGTAAATCCCCTCCATGTGGCATTTCCACAGATCGGCATGTTTATTGCAGCTCGGACTTGTGTGAGTAGAACTATTTGTCTCGTCTTATTCCACTAGGCAATTAATATGATCATTCAACCCGCTTTCTGGAAAACCGCCGACTTTCGTAGCAGTCCAATTTGAAAGCTGTCGCAGATCTTTCACAATGTGAACTTGTGTGCTGATAAGATATATATTTAGGGCAAGGGAGACAATGCTGGATTTTCTGTCACAGTTTGTTTAAAGTAAGGAAACTTGTTGATCGACACACGCCTTTGACTTTGGCGGCGAGAAGAAAAAAGATTTTAAGATTTTCACTTCTGCATTGTAGGGCCATGGACCAGAACACATGTAGATAGCGGTGGCCGATGACCTGGCGTAAATCCCCTCCATGTGGCATTTCCACAGATCGGCATGTTAATTAGGACCAGAACACATGTAGATAGCGGTGGCCGATGATCTGACGTAAATCCCCTCCATGTGGCATTTCCACAGATCGGCATGTTTATTAGGACCAGAACACATGTAGATAGCGGTGGCCGATGATCTGGCGTAAATCCCCTCCATGTGGCATTTCCACAGATCGGCATGTTTATTGCAGCTCGGACTTGTGTGAGTAGAACTATTTGTCTCGTCTTATTCCACTAGGCAATTAATATGATCATTCAACCCGCTTTCTGGAAAACCGCCGACTTTCGTAGCAGTCCAATTTGAAAGCTGTCGCAGATCTTTGTGAACTTGTGTGCTGATAAGATATATATTTAGGGCAAGGGAGACAATGCTGGCTTTTCTGTCACAGTTTGTTTAAAGTAAGGAAACTTGTTGATCGACACACGCCTTTGACTTTGGCGGCGAGAAGAAAAAAGATTTTAAGATTTTCACTTCTGCATTGTAGGGCCATGGACCAGAACACATGTAGATAGCGGTGGCCGATGACCTGGCGTAAATTCCCTCCATGTGGCATTTCCACAGATCGGCATGTTAATTAGGACCAGAACACATGTAGATAGCGGTGGCCGATGATCTGACGTAAATCCCCTCCATGTGGCATTTCCACAGATCGGCATGTTTATTAGGACCAGAACACATGTAGATAGCGGTGGCCGATGATCTTGCGTAAATCCCCTCCATGTGGCATTTCCACAGATCGGCATGTTTATTGCAGCTCGGACTTGTGTGAGTAGAACTATTTGTCTCGTCTTATTCCACTAGGCAATTAATATGATCATTCAACCCGCTTTCTGGAAAACCGCCGACTTTCGTAGCAGTCCAATTTGAAAGCTGTCGCAGATCTTTGTGAACTTGTGTGCTGATAAGATATATATTTAGGGCAAGGGAGACAAAGCTGGATTTTCTGTCACAGTTTGTTTAAAGTAAGGAAACTTGTTGATCGACACACGCCTTTGACTTTGGCGGCGAGAAGAAAAAAGATTTTAAGATTTTCACTTCTGCATTGTAGGGCCATGGACCAGAACACATGTAGATAGCGGTGGCCGATGACCTGGCGTAAATCCCCTCCATGTGGCATTTCCACAGATCGGCATGTTAATTAGGACCAGAACACATGTAGATAGCGGTGGCCGATGATCTGACGTAAATCCCCTCCATGTGGCATTTCCACAGATCGGCATGTTTATTAGGACCAGAACACATGTAGATAGCGGTGGCCGATGATCTGGCGTAAATCCCCTCCATGTGGCATTTCCACAGATGGGCATGTTTATTGCAGCTCGGACTTGTGTGAGTAGAACTATTTGTCTCGTCTTATTCCACTAGGCAATTAATATGATCATTCAACCCGCTTTCTGGAAAACCGCCGACTTTCGTAGCAGTCCAATTTGAAAGCTGTCGCAGATCTTTGTGAACTTGTGTGCTGATAAGATATATATTTAGGGCAAGGGAGACAATGCTGGCTTTTCTGTCACAGTTTGTTTAAAGTAAGGAAACTTGTTGATCGACACACGCCTTTGACTTTGGCGGCGAGAAGAAAAAAGATTTTAAGATTTTCACTTCTGCATTGTAGGGCCATGGACCAGAACACATGTAGATAGCGGTGGCCGATGACCTGGCGTAAATCCCCTCCATGTGGCATTTCCACAGATCGGCATGTTAATTAGGACCAGAACACATGTAGATAGCGTTGGCCGATGATCTGACGTAAATCCCCTCCATGTGGCATTTCCACAGATCGGCATGTTTATTAGGACCAGAACACATGTAGATAGCGGTGGCCGATGATCTTGCGTAAATCCCCTCCATGTGGCATTTCCACAGATCGGCATGTTTATTGCAGCTCGGACTTGTGTGAGTAGAACTATTTGTCTCATCTTATTCCACTAGGCAATTAATATGATCATTCAACCCGCTTTCTGGAAAACCGCCGACTTTCGTAGCAGTCCAATTTGAAAGCTGTCGCAGATCTTTGTGAACTTGTGTGCTGATAAGATATATATTTAGGGCAAGGGAGACAATGCTGGATTTTCTGTCACAGTTTGTTTAAAGTAAGGAAACTTGTTGATCGACACACGCCTTTGACTTTGGCGGCGAGAAGAAAAAAGATTTTAAGATTTTCACTTCTGCATTGTAGGGCCATGGACCAGAACACATGTAGATAGCGGTGGCCGATGACCTGGCGTAAATCCCCTCCATGTGGCATTTCCACAGATCGGCATGTTAATTAGGACCAGAACACATGTAGATAGCGGTGGCCGATGATCTGACGTAAATCCCCTCCATGTGGCATTTCCACAGATCGGCATGTTTATTAGGACCAGAACACATGTAGATAGCGGTGGCCGATGATCTTGCGTAAATCCCCTCCATGTGGCATTTCCACAGATCGGCATGTTTATTGCAGCTCGGACTTGTGTGAGTAGAACTATTTGTCTCGTCTTATTCCACTAGGCAATTAATATGATCATTCAACCCGCTTTCTGGAAAACCGCCGACTTTCGTAGCAGTCCAATTTGAAAGCTGTCGCAGATCTTTGTGAACTTGTGTGCTGATAAGATATATATTTAGGGCAAGGGAGACAATGCTGGCTTTTCTGTCACAGTTTGTTTAAAGTAAGGAAACTTGTTGATCGACACACGCCTTTGACTTTGGCGGCGAGAAGAAAAAAGATTTTAAGATTTTCACTTCTGCATTGTAGGGCCATGGACCAGAACACATGTAGATAGCGGTGGCCGATGACCTGGCGTAAATCCCCTCCATGTGGCATTTCCACAGATCGGCATGTTAATTAGGACCAGAACACATGTAGATAGCGGTGGCCGATGATCTGACGTAAATCCCCTCCATGTGGCATTTCCACAGATCGGCATGTTTATTAGGACCAGAACACATGTAGATAGCGGTGGCCGATGATCTTGCGTAAATCCCCACCATGTGGCATTTCCACAGATCGGCATGTTTATTGCAGCTCGGACTTGTGTGAGTAGAACTATTTGTCTCGTCTTATTCCACTAGGCAATTAATATGATCATTCAACCCGCTTTCTGGAAAACCGCCGACTTTCGTAGCAGTCCAGTTTGAAAGCTGTCGCAGATCTTTGTGAACTTGTGTGCTGATAAGATATATATTTAGGGCAAGGGAGACAATGCTGGATTTTCTGTCACAGTTTGTTTAAAGTAAGGAAACTTGTTGATCGACACACGCCTTTGACTTTGGCGGCGAGAAGAAAAAAGATTTTAAGATTTTCACTTCTGCATTGTAGGGCCATGGACCAGAACACATGTAGATAGCGGTGGCCGATGACCTGGCGTAAATCCCCTCCATGTGGCATTTCCACAGATCGGCATGTTAATTAGGACCAGAACACATGTAGATAGCGGTGGCCGATGATCTGACGTAAATCCCCTCCATGTGGCATTTCCACAGATCGGCATGTTTATTAGGACCAGAACACATGTAGATAGCGGTGGCCGATGATCTTGCGTAAATCCCCTCCATGTGGCATTTCCACAGATCAGCATGTTTATTGCAGCTCGGACTTGTGTGAGTAGAACTATTTGTCTCGTCTTATTCCACTAGGCAATTAATATGATCATTCAACCCGCTTTCTGGAAAACCGCCGACTTTCGTAGCAGTCCAATTTGAAAGCTGTCGCAGATCTTTGTGAACTTGTGTGCTGATAAGATATATATTTAGGGCAAGGGAGACAATGCTGGCTTTTCTGTCACAGTTTGTTTAAAGTAAGGAAACTTGTTGATCGACACACGCCTTTGACTTTGGCGGCGAGAAGAAAAAAGATTTTAAGATTTTCACTTCTGCATTGTAGGGCCATGGACCAGAACACATGTAGATAGCGGTGGCCGATGACCTGGCGTAAATCCCCTCCATGTGGCATTTCCACAGATCGGCATGTTAATTAGGACCAGAACACATGTAGATAGCGTTGGCCGATGATCTGACGTAAATCCCCTCCATGTGGCATTTCCACAGATCGGCATGTTTATTAGGACCAGAACACATGTAGATAGCGGTGGCCGATGATCTTGCGTAAATCCCCTCCATGTGGCATTTCCACAGATCGGCATGTTTATTGCAGCTCGGACTTGTGTGAGTAGAACTATTTGTCTCGTCTTATTCCACTAGGCAATTAATATGATCATTCAACCCGCTTTCTGGAAAACCGCCGACTTTCGTAGCAGTCCAATTTGAAAGCTGTCGCAGATCTTTGTGAACTTGTGTGCTGATAAGATATATATTTAGGGCAAGGGAGACAATGCTGGATTTTCTGTCACAGTTTGTTTAAAGTAAGGAAACTTGTTGATCGACACACGCCTTTGACTTTGGCGGCGAGAAGAAAAAAGATTTTAAGATTTTCACTTCTGCATTGTAGGGCCATGGACCAGAACACATGTAGATAGCGGTGGCCGATGACCTGGCGTAAATCCCCTCCATGTGGCATTTCCACAGATCGGCATGTTAATTAGGACCAGAACACATGTAGATAGCGGTGGCCGATGATCTGACGTAAATCCCCTCCATGTGGCATTTCCACAGATCGGCATGTTTATTAGGACCAGAACACATGTAGATAGCTGTGGCCGATGATCTGGCGTAAATCCCCTCCATGTGGCATTTCCACAGATCGGCATGTTTATTGCAGCTCGGACTTGTGTGAGTAGAACTATTTGTCTCGTCTTATTCCACTAGGCAATTAATATGATCATTCAACCCGCTTTCTGGAAAACCGCCGACTTTCGTAGCAGTCCAATTTGAAAGCTGTCGCAGATCTTTGTGAACTTGTGTGCTGATAAGATATATATTTAGGGCAAGGGAGACAATGCTGGCTTTTCTGTCACAGTTTGTTTAAAGTAAGGAAACTTGTTGATCGACACACGCCTTTGACTTTGGCGGCGAGAAGAAAAAAGATTTTAAGATTTTCACTTCTGCATTGTAGGGCCATGGACCAGAACACATGTAGATAGCGGTGGCCGATGACCTGGCATAAATCCCCTCCATGTGGCATTTCCACAGATCGGCATGTTAATTAGGACCAGAACACATGTAGATAGCGGTGGCCGATGATCTGACGTAAATCCCCTCCATGTGGCATTTCCACAGATCGGCATGTTTATTAGGACCAGAACACATGTAGATAGCGGTGGCCGATGATCTGGCGTAAATCCCCTCCATGTGGCATTTCCACAGATCGGCATGTTTTTTGCAGCTCGGACTTGTGTGAGTAGAACTATTTGTCTCGTCTTATTCCACTAGGCAATTAATATGATCATTCAACCCGCTTTCTGGAAAACCGCCGACTTTCGTAGCAGTCCAATTTGAAAGCTGTCGCAGATCTTTGTGAACTTGTGTGCTGATAAGATATATATTTAGGGCAAGGGAGACAATGCTGGCTTTTCTGTCACAGTTTGTTTAAAGTAAGGAAACTTGTTGATCGACACACGCCTTTGACTTTGGCGGCGAGAAGAAAAAAGATTTTAAGATTTTCACTTCTGCATTGTAGGGCCATGGACCAGAACACATGTAGATAGCGGTGGCCGATGACCTGGCGTAAATCCCCTCCATGTGGCATTTCCACAGATCGGCATGTTAATTAGGACCAGAACACATGTAGATAGCGGTGGCCGATGATCTGACGTAAATCCCCTCCATGTGACATTTCCACAGATCGGCATGTTTATTAGGACCAGAACACATGTAGATAGCGGTGGCCGATGATCTTGCGTAAATCCCCTCCATGTGGCATTTCCACAGATCGGCATGTTTATTGCAGCTCGGACTTGTGTGAGTAGAACTATTTGTCTCGTCTTATTCCACTAGGCAATTAATATGATCATTCAACCCGCTTTCTGGAAAACCGCCGACTTTCGTAGCAGTCCAATTTGAAAGCTGTCGCAGATCTTTGTGAACTTGTGTGCTGATAAGATATATATTTAGGGCAAGGGAGACAATGCTGGATTTTCTGTCACAGTTTGTTTAAAGTAAGGAAACTTGTTGATCGACACACGCCTTTGACTTTGGCGGCGAGAAGAAAAAAGATTTTAAGATTTTCACTTCTGCATTGTAGGGCCATGGACCAGAACACATGTAGATAGCGGTGGCCGATGACCTGGCGTAAATCCCCTCCATGTGGCATTTCCACAGATCGGCATGTTAATTAGGACCAGAACACATGTAGATAGCGGTGGCCGATGATCTGACGTAAATCCCCTCCATGTGGCATTTCCACAGATCGGCATGTTTATTAGGACCAGAACACATGTAGATAGCGGTGGCCGATGATCTTGCGTAAATCCCCTCCATGTGGCATTTCCACAGATCAGCATGTTTATTGCAGCTCGGACTTGTGTGAGTAGAACTATTTGTCTCGTCTTATTCCACTAGGCAATTAATATGATCATTCAACCCGCTTTCTGGAAAACCGCCGACTTTCGTAGCAGTCCAATTTGAAAGCTGTCGCAGATCTTTGTGAACTTGTGTGCTGATAAGATATATATTTAGGGCAAGGGAGACAATGCTGGATTTTCTGTCACAGTTTGTTTAAAGTAAGGAAACTTGTTGATCGACACACGCCTTTGACTTTGGCGGCGAGAAGAAAAAAGATTTTAAGATTTTCACTTCTGCATTGTAGGGCCATGGACCAGAACACATGTAGATAGCGGTGGCCGATGACCTGGCGTAAATCCCCTCCATGTGGCATTTCCACAGATCGGCATGTTAATTAGGACCAGAACACATGTAGATAGCGGTGGCCGATGATCTGACGTAAATCCCCTCCATGTGGCATTTCCACAGATCGGCATGTTTATTAGGACCAGAACACATGTAGATAGCGGTGGCCGATGATCTTGCGTAAATCCCCTCCATGTGGCATTTCCACAGATCGGCATGTTTATTGCAGCTCGGACTTGTGTGAGTAGAACTATTTGTCTCGTCTTATTCCACTAGGCAATTAATATGATCATTCAACCCGCTTTCTGGAAAACCGCCGACTTTCGTAGCAGTCCAATTTGAAAGCTGTCGCAGATCTTTGTGAACTTGTGTGCTGATAAGATATATATTTAGGGCAAGGGAGACAATGCTGGCTTTTCTGTCACAGTTTGTTTAAAGTAAGGAAACTTGTTGATCGACACACGCCTTTGACTTTGGCGGCGAGAAGAAAAAAGATTTTAAGATTTTCACTTCTGCATTGTAGGGCCATGGACCAGAACACATGTAGATAGCGGTGGCCGATGACCTGGCGTAAATCCCCTCCATGTGGCATTTCAACAGATCGGCATGTTAATTAGGACCAGAACACATGTAGATAGCGGTGGCCGATGATCTGACGTAAATCCCCTCCATGTGGCATTTCCACAGATCGGCATGTTTATTAGGACCAGAACACATGTAGATAGCGGTGGCCGATGATCTTGCGTAAATCCCCTCCATGTGGCATTTCCACAGATCGGCATGTTTATTGCAGCTCGGACTTGTGTGAGTAGAACTATTTGTCTCGTCTTATTCCACTAGGCAATTAATATGATCATTCAACCCGCTTTCTGGAAAACCGCCGACTTTCGTAGCAGTCCAATTTGAAAGCTGTCGCAGATCTTTGTGAACTTGTGTGCTGATAAGATATATATTTAGGGCAAGGGAGACAATGCTGGCTTTTCTGTCACAGTTTGTTTAAAGTAAGGAAACTTGTTGATCGACACACGCCTTTGACTTTGGCGGCGAGAAGAAAAAAGATTTTAAGATTTTCACTTCTGCATTGTAGGGCCATGGACCAGAACACATGTAGATAGCGGTGGCCGATGACCTGGCGTAAATCCCCTCCATGTGGCATTTCCACAGATCGGCATGTTAATTAGGACCAGAACACATGTAGATAGCGTTGGCCGATGATCTGACGTAAATCCCCTCCATGTGGCATTTCCACAGATCGGTATGTTTATTAGGACCAGAACACATGTAGATAGCGGTGGCCGATGATCTTGCGTAAATCCCCTCCATGTGGCATTTCCACAGATCGGCATGTTTATTGCAGCTCGGACTTGTGTGAGTAGAACTATTTGTCTCGTCTTATTCCACTAGGCAATTAATATGATCATTCAACCCGCTTTCTGGAAAACCGCCGACTTTCGTAGCAGTCCAATTTGAAAGCTGTCGCAGATCTTTGTGAACTTGTGTGCTGATAAGATATATATTTAGGGCAAGGGAGACAATGCTGGATTTTCTGTCACAGTTTGTTTAAAGTAAGGAAACTTGTTGATCGACACATGCCTTTGACTTTGGCGGCGAGAAGAAAAAAGATTTTAAGATTTTCACTTCTGCATTGTAGGGCCATGGACCAGAACACATGTAGATAGCGGTGGCCGATGACCTGGCGTAAATCCCCTCCATGTGGCATTTCCACAGATCGGCATGTTAATTAGGACCAGAACACATGTAGATAGCGGTGGCCGATGATCTGACGTAAATCCCCTCCATGTGGCATTTCCACAGATCGGCATGTTTATTAGGACCAGAACACATGTAGATAGCGGTGGCCGATGATCTGGCGTAAATCCCCTCCATGTGGCATTTCCACAGATCGGCATGTTTATTGCAGCTCGGACTTGTGTGAGTAGAACTATTTGTCTCGTCTTATTCCACTAGGCAATAAATATGATAATTCAACCCGCTTTCTGGAAAACCGCCGACTTTCGTAGCAGTCCAATTTGAAAGCTGTCGCAGATCTTTGTGAACTTGTGTGCTGATAAGATATATATTTAGGGCAAGGGAGACAATGCTGGATTTTCTGTCACAGTTTGTTTAAAGTAAGGAAACTTGTTGATCGACACACGCCTTTGACTTTGGCGGCGAGAAGAAAAAAGATTTTAAGATTTTCACTTCTGCATTGTAGGGCCATGGACCAGAACACATGTAGATAGCGGTGGCCGATGACCTGGCGTAAATCCCCTCCATGTGGCATTTCCACAGATCGGCATGTTAATTAGGACCAGAACACATGTAGATAGCGGTGGCCGATGATCTGACGTAAATCCCCTCCATGTGGCATTTCCACAGATCGGCATGTTTATTAGGACCAGAACACATGTAGATAGCGGTGGCCGATGATCTGGCATAAATCCCCTCCATGTGGCATTTCCACAGATCGGCATGTTTATTGCAGCTCGGACTTGTGTGAGTAGAACTATTTGTCTCGTTTTATTCCACTAGGCAATTAATATGATCATTCAACCCGCTTTCTGGAAAACCGCCGACTTTCGTAGCAGTCCAATTTGAAAGCTGTCGCAGATCTTTGTGAACTTGTGTGCTGATAAGATATATATTTAGGGCAAGGGAGACAATGCTGGCTTTTCTGTCACAGTTTGTTTAAAGTAAGGAAACTTGTTGATCGACACACGCCTTTGACTTTGGCGGCAAGAAGAAAAAAGATTTTAAGATTTTCACTTCTGCATTGTAGGGCCATGGACCAGAACATATGTAGATAGCGGTGGCCGATGACCTGGCGTAAATCCCCTCCATGTGGCATTTCCACAGATCGGCATGTTAATTAGGACCAGAACACATGTAGATAGCGGTGGCCGATGATCTGACGTAAATCCCCTCCATGTGGCATTTCCACAGATCGGCATGTTTATTAGGACCAGAACACATGTAGATAGCGGTGGCCGATGATCTTGCGTAAATCCCCTCCATGTGGCATTTCCACAGATCGGCATGTTTATTGCAGCTCGGACTTGTGTGAGTAGAACTATTTGTCTCGTCTTATTCCACTAGGCAATTAATATGATCATTCAACCCGCTTTCTGGAAAACCGCCGACTTTCGTAGCAGTCCAATTTGAAAGCTGTCGCAGATCTTTGTGAACTTGTGTGCTGATAAGATATATATTTAGGGCAAGGGAGACAATGCTGGCTTTTCTGTCACAGTTTGTTTAAAGTAAGAAAAACTTGTTGATCGACACACGCCTTTGACTTTGGCGGCGAGAAGAAAAAAAGATTTTAAGATTTTCACTTTTGCATTGTAGGGCCATGGACCAGAACACATGTAGATAGCGGTGGCCGATGACATGGCGTAAATCCCCTCCATGTGGCATTTCCACAGATCGGCATGTTAATTAGGACCAGAACACATGTAGATAGCGGTGGCCGATGATCTGACGTAAATCCCCTCCATGTGGCATTTCCAGGGATCGGCATGTTTATTAGGACCAGAACACATGTAGATAGCGGTGGCTGATGATCTTGCGTAAATCCCCTCCATGTGGCATTTCCACAGATCGGCATGTTTATTGCAGCTCGGACTTGTGTGAGTAGAACTATTTGTCTCGTCTTACTCCACTAGGCAATTAATATGATCATTCAACCCGCTTTCTGGAAAACCGCCGACTTTCGTAGCAGTCCAATTTGAAAGCTGTCGCAGATCTTTGTGAACTTGTGTGCTGATAAGATATATATTTAGGGCAAGGGAGACAATGCTGGCTTTTCTGTCACAGTTTGTTTAAAGTAAGGAAACTTGTTGATCGACACACGCCTTTGACTTTGGCGGCGAGAAGAAAAAAGATTTTAAGATTTTCACTTCTGCATTGTAGGGCCATGGACCAGAACACATGTAGATAGCGGTGGCCGATGACCTGGCGTAAATCCCCTCCATGTGGCATTTCCACAGATCGGCATGTTAATTAGGACCAGAACACATGTAGATAGCGGTGGCAGATGATCTGACGTAAATCCCCTCCATGTGGCATTTCCACAGATCGGCATGTTTATTAGGACCAGAACACATGTAGATAGCGGTGGCCGATGATCTTGCGTAAATCCCCTCCATGTGGCATTTCCACAGATCAGCATGTTTATTGCAGCTCGGACTTGTGTGAGTAGAACTATTTGTCTCGTCTTATTCCACTAGGCAATTAATATGATCATTCAACCCGCTTTCTGGAAAACCGCCGACTTTCGTAGCAGTCCAATTTGAAAGCTGTCGCAGATCTTTGTGAACTTGTGTGCTGATAAGATATATATTTAGGGCAAGGGAGACAATGCTGGCTTTTCTGTCAGTTTGTTTAAAGTAAGGAAACTTGTTGATCGACACACGCCTTTGACTTTGGCGGCGAGAAGAAAAAAGATTTTAAGATTTTCACTTCTGCATTGTAGGGCCATGGACCAGAACACATGTAGATAGCGGTGGCCGATGACCTGGCGTAAATCCCCTCCATGTGGCATTTCAACAGATCGGCATGTTAATTAGGACCAGAACACATGTAGATAGCGGTGGCCGATGATCTGACGTAAATCCCCTCCATGTGGCATTTCCACAGATCGGCATGTTTATTAGGACCAGAACACATGTAGATAGCGGTGGCCGATGATCTTGCGTAAATCCCCTCCATGTGGCATTTCCACAGATCGGCATGTTTATTGCAGCTCGGACTTGTGTGAGTAGAACTATTTGTCTCGTCTTATTCCACTAGGCAATTAATATGATCATTCAACCCGCTTTCTGGAAAACCGCCGACTTTCGTAGCAGTCCAATTTGAAAGCTGTCGCAGATCTTTGTGAACTTGTGTGCTGATAAGATATATATTTAGGGCAAGGGAGACAATGCTGGCTTTTCTGTCACAGTTTGTTTAAAGTAAGGAAACTTGTTGATCGACACACGCCTTTGACTTTGGCGGCGAGAAGAAAAAAGATTTTAAGATTTTCACTTCTGCATTGTAGGGCCATGGACCAGAACACATGTAGATAGCGGTGGCCGATGACCTGGCGTAAATCCCCTCCATGTGGCATTTCCACAGATCGGCATGTTAATTAGGACCAGAACACATGTAGATAGCGTTGGCCGATGATCTGACGTAAATCCCCTCCATGTGGCATTTCCACAGATCGGTATGTTTATTAGGACCAGAACACATGTAGATAGCGGTGGCCGATGATCTTGCGTAAATCCCCTCCATGTGGCATTTCCACAGATCGGCATGTTTATTGCAGCTCGGACTTGTGTGAGTAGAACTATTTGTCTCGTCTTATTCCACTAGGCAATTAATATGATCATTCAACCCGCTTTCTGGAAAACCGCCGACTTTCGTAGCAGTCCAATTTGAAAGCTGTCGCAGATCTTTGTGAACTTGTGTGCTGATAAGATATATATTTAGGGCAAGGGAGACAATGCTGGATTTTCTGTCACAGTTTGTTTAAAGTAAGGAAACTTGTTGATCAACACATGCCTTTGACTTTGGCGGCGAGAAGAAAAAAGATTTTAAGATTTTCACTTCTGCATTGTAGGGCCATGGACCAGAACACATGTAGATAGCGGTGGCCGATGACCTGGCGTAAATCCCCTCCATGTGGCATTTCCACAGATCGGCATGTTAATTAGGACCAGAACACATGTAGATAGCGGTGGCCGATGATCTGACGTAAATCCCCTCCATGTGGCATTTCCACAGATCGGCATGTTTATTAGGACCAGAACACATGTAGATAGCGGTGGCCGATGATCTGGCATAAATCCCCTCCATGTGGCATTTCCACAGATCGGCATGTTTATTGCAGCTCGGACTTGTGTGAGTAGAACTATTTGTCTCGTCTTATTCCACTAGGCAATTAATATGATCATTCAACCCGCTTTCTGGAAAACCGCCGACTTTCGTAGCAGTCCAATTTGAAAGCTGTCGCAGATCTTTGTGAACTTGTGTGCTGATAAGATATATATTTAGGGCAAGGGAGACAATGCTGGCTTTTCTGTCACAGTTTGTTTAAAGTAAGGAAACTTGTTGATCGACACACGCCTTTGACTTTGGCGGCAAGAAGAAAAAAGATTTTAAGATTTTCACTTCTGCATTGTAGGGCCATGGACCAGAACATATGTAGATAGCGGTGGCCGATGACCTGGCGTAAATCCCCTCCATGTGGCATTTCCACAGATCGGCATGTTAATTAGGACCAGAACACATGTAGATAGCGGTGGCCGATGATCTGACGTAAATCCCCTCCATGTGGCATTTCCACAGATCGGCATGTTTATTAGGACCAGAACACATGTAGATAGCGGTGGCCGATGATCTTGCGTAAATCCCCTCCATGTGGCATTTCCACAGATCGGCATGTTTATTGCAGCTCGGACTTGTGTGAGTAGAACTATTTGTCTCGTCTTATTCCACTAGGCAATTAATATGATCATTCAACCCGCTTTCTGGAAAACCGCCGACTTTCGTAGCAGTCCAATTTGAAAGCTGTCGCAGATCTTTGTGAACTTGTGTGCTGATAAGATATATATTTAGGGCAAGGGAGACAATGCTGGATTTTCTGTCACAGTTTGTTTAAAGTAAGGAAACTTGTTGATCGACACACGCCTTTGACTTTGGCGGCGAGAAGAAAAAAAGATTTTAAGATTTTCACTTTTGCATTGTAGGGCCATGGACCAGAACACATGTAGATAGCGGTGGCCGATGACATGGCGTAAATCCCCTCCATGTGGCATTTCCACAGATCGGCATGTTAATTAGGACCAGAACACATGTAGATAGCGGTGGCCGATGATCTGACGTAAATCCCCTCCATGTGGCATTTCCAGGGATCGGCATGTTTATTAGGACCAGAACACATGTAGATAGCGGTGGCTGATGATCTTGCGTAAATCCCCTCCATGTGGCATTTCCACAGATCGGCATGTTTATTGCAGCTCGGACTTGTGTGAGTAGAACTATTTGTCTCGTCTTACTCCACTAGGCAATTAATATGATCATTCAACCCGCTTTCTGGAAAACCGCCGACTTTCGTAGCAGTCCAATTTGAAAGCTGTCGCAGATCTTTGTGAACTTGTGTGCTGATAAGATATATATTTAGGGCAAGGGAGACAATGCTGGCTTTTCTGTCACAGTTTGTTTAAAGTAAGGAAACTTGTTGATCGACACACGCCTTTGACTTTGGCGGCGAGAAGAAAAAAGATTTTAAGATTTTCACTTCTGCATTGTAGGGCCATGGACCAGAACACATGTAGATAGCGGTGGCCGATGACCTGGCGTAAATCCCCTCCATGTGGCATTTCCACAGATCGGCATGTTAATTAGGACCAGAACACATGTAGATAGCGGTGGCAGATGATCTGACGTAAATCCCCTCCATGTGGCATTTCCACAGATCGGCATGTTTATTAGGACCAGAACACATGTAGATAGCGGTGGCCGATGATCTTGCGTAAATCCCCTCCATGTGGCATTTCCACAGATCAGCATGTTTATTGCAGCTCGGACTTGTGTGAGTAGAACTATTTGTCTCGTCTTATTCCACTAGGCAATTAATATGATCATTCAACCCGCTTTCTGGAAAACCGCCGACTTTCGTAGCAGTCCAATTTGAAAGCTGTCGCAGATCTTTGTGAACTTGTGTGCTGATAAGATATATATTTAGGGCAAGGGAGACAATGCTGGCTTTTCTGTCAGTTTGTTTAAAGTAAGGAAACTTGTTGATCGACACACGCCTTTGACTTTGGCGGCGAGAAGAAAAAAGATTTTAAGATTTTCACTTCTGCATTGTAGGGCCATGGACCAGAACACATGTAGATAGCGGTGGCCGATGACCTGGCGTAAATCCCCTCCATGTGGCATTTCCACAGATCGGCATGTTAATTAGGACCAGAACACATGTAGATAGCGGTGGCAGATGATCTGACGTAAATCCCCTCCATGTGGCATTTCCACAGATCGGCATGTTTATTAGGACCAGAACACATGTAGATAGCGGTGGCCGATGATCTGGCGTAAATCCCCTCCATGTGGCATTTCCACAGATCGGCATGTTTATTGCAGCTCGGACTTGTGTGAGTAGAACTATTTGTCTCGTCTTATTCCACTAGGCAATTAATATGATCATTCAACCCGCTTTCTGGAAAACCGCCGACTTTCGTAGCAGTCCAATTTGAAAGCTGTCGCAGATCTTTGTGAACTTGTGTGCTGATAAGATATATATTTAGGGCAAGGGAGACAATGCTGGCTTTTCTGTCACAGTTTGTTTAAAGTAAGGAAACTTGTTGATCGACACACGCCTTTGACTTTGGCGGCGAGAAGAAAAAAAGATTTTAAGATTTTCACTTCTGCATTGTAGGGCCATGGACCAGAACACATGTAGATAGCGGTGGCCGATGACCTGGCGTAAATCCCCTCCATGTGGCATTTCCACAGATCGGCATGTTAATTAGGACCAGAACACATGTAGATAGCGGTGGCCGATGATCTGACGTAAATCCCCTCCATGTGGCATTTCCACAGATCGGCATGTTTATTAGGACCAGAACACATGTAGATAGCGGTGGCCGATGATCTTGCGTAAATCCCCTCCATGTGGCATTTCCACAGATCGGCATGTTTATTGCAGCTCGGACTTGTGTGAGTAGAACTATTTGTCTCGTCTTATTCCACTAGGCAATTAATATGATCATTCAACCCGCTTTCTGGAAAACCGCCGACTTTCGTAGCAGTCCAATTTGAAAGCTGTCGCAGATCTTTGTGAACTTGTGTGCTGATAAGATATATATTTAGGGCAAGGGAGACAATGCTGGCTTTTCTGTCACAGTTTGTTTAAAGTAAGGAAACTTGTTGATCGACACACGCCTTTGACTTTGGCGGCGAGAAGAAAAAAGATTTTAAGATTTTCACTTCTGCATTGTAGGGCCATGGACCAGAACACATGTAGATAGCGGTGGCCGATGACCTGGCGTAAATCCCCTCCATGTGGCATTTCCACAGATCGGCATGTTAATTAGGACCAGAACACATGTAGATAGCGGTGGCCGATGATCTGACGTAAATCCCCTCCATGTGGCATTTCCACAGATCGGCATGTTTATTAGGACCAGAACACATGTAGATAGTGGTGGCCGATGATCTTGCGTAAATCCCCTCCATGTGGCATTTCCACAGATCGGCATGTTTATTGCAGCTCGGACTTGTGTGAGTAGAACTATTTGTCTCGTCTTATTCCACTAGGCAATTAATATGATCATTCAACCCGCTTTCTGGAAAACCGCCGACTTTCGTAGCAGTCCAATTTGAAAGCTGTCGCAGATCTTTGTGAACTTGTGTGCTGATAAGATATATATTCAGGGCAAGGGAGACAATGCTGGCTTTTCTGTCACAGTTTGTTTAAAGTAAGGAAACTTGTTGATCGACACACGCCTTTGACTTTGGCGGCGAGAAGAAAAAAGATTTTAAGATTTTCACTTCTGCATTGTAGGGCCATGGACCAGAACACATGTAGATAGCGGTGGCCGATGACCTGGCGTAAATCCCCTCCATGTGGCCTTTCCACAGATCGGCATGTTAATTAGGACCAGAACACATGTAGATCGCGATGGCCGATGATCTGACGTAAATCCCCTCCATGTGGCATTTCCACAGATCGGCATATTTATTAGGACCAGAACACATGTAGATAGCGGTGGCCGATTATCTTGCGTAAATCCCCTCCATGTGGCATTTCCACAGATCGGCATGTTTATTGCAGCTCGGACTTGTGTGAGTAGAACTATTTGTCTCGTCTTATTCCACTAGGCAATTAATATGATCATTCAACCCGCTTTCTGGAAAACCGCCGACTTTCGTAGCAGTCCAATTTGAAAGCTGTCGCAGATCTTTGTGAACTTGTGTGCTGATAAGATATATATTTAGGGCAAGGGAGACAATGCTGGCTTTTCTGTCACAGTTTGTTTAAAGTAAGGAAACTTGTTGATCGACACACGCCTTTGACTTTGGCGGCGAGAAGAAAAAAGATTTTAAGATTTTCACTTCTGCATTGTAGGGCCATGGACCAGAACACATGTAGATAGCGGTGGCCGATGACCTGGCGTAAATCCCCTCCATGTGGCATTTCCACAGATCGGCATGTTAATTAGGACCAGAACACATGTAGATAGCGGTGGCAGATGATCTGACGTAAATCCCCTCCATGTGGCATTTCCACAGATCGGCATGTTTATTAGGACCAGAACACATGTAGATAGCGGTGGCCGATGATCTTGCGTAAATCCCCTCCATGTGGCATTTCCACAGATCGGCATGTTTATTGCAGCTCGGACTTGTGTGAGTAGAACTATTTGTCTCGTCTTATTCCACTAGGCAATTAATATGATCATTCAACCCGCTTTCTGGAAAACCGCGGACTTTCGTAGGAGTCCAATTTGAAAGCTGTCGCAGATCTTTGTGAACTTGTGTGCTGATAAGATATATATTCAGGGCAAGGGAGACAATGCTGGCTTTTCTGTCACAGTTTGTTTAAAGTAAGGAAACTTGTTGATCGACACACGCCTTTGACTTTGGCGGCGAGAAGAAAAAAGATTTTAAGATTTTCACTTCTGCATTGTAGGGCCATGGACCAGAACACATGTAGATAGCGGTGGCCGATGACCTGGCGTAAATCCCCTCCATGTGGCATTTCCACAGATCGGCATGTTAATTAGGACCAGAACACATGTAGATAGCGGTGGCCGATGATCTGACGTAAATCCCCTCCATGTGGCATTTCCACAGATCGGCATGTTTATTGCAGCTCGGACTTGTGTGAGTAGAACTATTTGTCTCGTCTTATTCCACTAGGCAATTAATATGATCATTCAACCCGCTTTCTGGAAAACCGCCGACTTTCGTAGCAGTCCAATTTGAAAGCTGTCGCAGATCTTTGTGAACTTGTGTGCTGATAAGATATATATTTAGGGCAAGGGAGACAATGCTGGCTTTTCTGTCACAGTTTGTTTAAAGTAAGGAAACTTGTTGATCGACACACGCCTTTGACTTTGGCGGCGAGAAGAAAAAAGATTTTAAGATTTTCACTTCTGCATTGTAGGGCCATGGACCAGAACACATGTAGATAGCAGTGGCCGATGACCTGGCGTAAATCCCCTCCATGTGGCATTTCCACAGATCGGCATGTTAATTAGGACCAAAACACATGTAGATAGCGGTGGCCGATGATCTGACGTAAATCCCCTCCATGTGGCATTTCCACAGATCGGCACACGCCTTTGATTTTGGCGGCGAGAAGAAAAAAGATTTTAAGATTTTCACTTCTGCATTGTAGGGCCATGGACCAGAACACATGTAGATAGCGGTGGCCGATGATCTGACGTAAATCCCCTCCATGTGGCATTTCCACAGATCGGCATGTTAATTAGGACCAGAACACATGTAGATAGCAGTGGCCGATGATCTTGCGTAAATCCCCTCCATATGGCATTTCCACAGATCGGCATGTTTATTAGGACCAGAACACATGTAGATAGCGGTGGCCGATGATCTTGCGTAAATCCCCTCCATGTGGCATTTCCACAGATCAGCATGTTTATTGCAGCTCGGACTTGTGTGAGTAGAACTATTTGTCTCGTCTTATTCCACTAGGCAATTAATATGATCATTCAACCCGCTTTCTGGAAAACCGCCGACTTTCGTAGCAGTCCAATTTTAAAGCTGTGGCAGATCTTTGTGAACTTGTGTGCTGATAAGATATATATTTAGGGCAAGGGAGACAATGCTGGCTTTTCTGTCACAGTTTGTTTAAAGTAAGGAAACTTGTTGATCGACACACGCCTGTGACTTTGGCGGCGAGAAGAAAAAAGATTTTAAGATTTTCACTTCTGCATTGTAGGGCCATGGACCAGAACACATGTAGATAGCGGTGGCCGATGACCTGGCGTAAATCCCCTCCATGTGGCATTTCCACAGATCGGCATGTTAATTAGGACCAGAACACATGTAGATAGCGGTGGCCGATGATCTGACGTAAATCCCCTCCATGTGGCATTTCCACAGATCGGCATGTTTATTAGGACCAGAACACATGTAGATAGCGGTGGCCGATGATCTTGCGTAAATCCCCTCCATGTGGCATTTCCACAGATCGGCATGTTTATTGCAGCTCGGACTTGTGTGAGTAGAACTATTTGTCTCGTCTTATTCCACTAGGCAATTAATATGATCATTCAACCCGCTTTCTGGAAAACCGCCGACTTTCGTAGCAGTCCAATTTGAAAGCTGTCGCAGATCTTTGTGAACTTGTGTGCTGATAAGATATATATTTAGGGCAAGGGAGACAATGCTGGCTTTTCTGTCACAGTTTGTTTAAAGTAAGGAAACTTGTTGATCGACACACGCCTTTGACTTTGGCGGCGAGAAGAAAAAAGATTTTAAGATTTTCACTTCTGCATTGTAGGGCCATGGACCAGAACACATGTAGATAGCGGTGGCCGATGACCTGGCGTAAATCCCCTCCATGTGGCATTTCCACAGATCGGCATGTTAATTAGGACCAGAACACATGTAGATAGCGTTGGCCGATGATCTGACGTAAATCCCCTCCATGTGGCATTTCCACAGATCGGTATGTTTATTAGGACCAGAACACATGTAGATAGCGGTGGCCGATGATCTTGCGTAAATCCCCTCCATGTGGCATTTCCACAGATCGGCATGTTTATTGCAGCTCGGACTTGTGTGAGTAGAACTATTTGTCTCGTCTTATTCCACTAGGCAATTAATATGATCATTCAACCCGCTTTCTGGAAAACCGCCGACTTTCGTAGCAGTCCAATTTGAAAGCTGTCGCAGATCTTTGTGAACTTGTGTGCTGATAAGATATATATTTAGGGCAAGGGAGACAATGCTGGATTTTCTGTCAC
Organism: Fragum sueziense; assembly: GCA_963680895.1. Lineage (NCBI taxonomy): Eukaryota > Metazoa > Mollusca > Bivalvia > Cardiida > Cardiidae > Fragum > Fragum sueziense. The sequence continues at coordinate 24,416,016 of OY804601.1, forward strand.
AGTTTGTTTAAAGTAAGGAAACTTGTTGATCGACACATGCCTTTGACTTTGGCGGCGAGAAGAAAAAAGATTTTAAGATTTTCACTTCTGCATTGTAGGGCCATGGACCAGAACACATGTAGATAGCGGTGGCCGATGACCTGGCGTAAATCCCCTCCATGTGGCATTTCCACAGATCGGCATGTTAATTAGGACCAGAACACATGTAGATAGCGGTGGCCGATGATCTGACGTAAATCCCCTCCATGTGGCATTTCCACAGATCGGCATGTTTATTAGGACCAGAACACATGTAGATAGCGGTGGCCGATGATCTGGCATAAATCCCCTCCATGTGGCATTTCCACAGATCGGCATGTTTATTGCAGCTCGGACTTGTGTGAGTAGAACTATTTGTCTCGTCTTATTCCACTAGGCAATTAATATGATCATTCAACCCGCTTTCTGGAAAACCGCCGACTTTCGTAGCAGTCCAATTTGAAAGCTGTCGCAGATCTTTGTGAACTTGTGTGCTGATAAGATATATATTTAGGGCAAGGGAGACAATGCTGGCTTTTCTGTCACAGTTTGTTTAAAGTAAGGAAACTTGTTGATCGACACACGCCTTTGACTTTGGCGGCAAGAAGAAAAAAGATTTTAAGATTTTCACTTCTGCATTGTAGGGCCATGGACCAGAACATATGTAGATAGCGGTGGCCGATGACCTGGCGTAAATCCCCTCCATGTGGCATTTCCACAGATCGGCATGTTAATTAGGACCAGAACACATGTAGATAGCGGTGGCCGATGATCTGACGTAAATCCCCTCCATGTGGCATTTCCACAGATCGGCATGTTTATTAGGACCAGAACACATGTAGATAGCGGTGGCCGATGATCTTGCGTAAATCCCCTCCATGTGGCATTTCCACAGATCGGCATGTTTATTGCAGCTCGGACTTGTGTGAGTAGAACTATTTGTCTCGTCTTATTCCACTAGGCAATTAATATGATCATTCAACCCGCTTTCTGGAAAACCGCCGACTTTCGTAGCAGTCCAATTTGAAAGCTGTCGCAGATCTTTGTGAACTTGTGTGCTGATAAGATATATATTTAGGGCAAGGGAGACAATGCTGGATTTTCTGTCACAGTTTGTTTAAAGTAAGGAAACTTGTTGATCGACACACGCCTTTGACTTTGGCGGCGAGAAGAAAAAAAGATTTTAAGATTTTCACTTTTGCATTGTAGGGCCATGGACCAGAACACATGTAGATAGCGGTGGCCGATGACATGGCGTAAATCCCCTCCATGTGGCATTTCCACAGATCGGCATGTTAATTAGGACCAGAACACATGTAGATAGCGGTGGCCGATGATCTGACGTAAATCCCCTCCATGTGGCATTTCCAGGGATCGGCATGTTTATTAGGACCAGAACACATGTAGATAGCGGTGGCTGATGATCTTGCGTAAATCCCCTCCATGTGGCATTTCCACAGATCGGCATGTTTATTGCAGCTCAGACTTGTGTGAGTAGAACTATTTGTCTCGTCTTACTCCACTAGGCAATTAATATGATCATTCAACCCGCTTTCTGGAAAACCGCCGACTTTCGTAGCAGTCCAATTTGAAAGCTGTCGCAGATCTTTGTGAACTTGTGTGCTGATAAGATATATATTTAGGGCAAGGGAGACAATGCTGGCTTTTCTGTCACAGTTTGTTTAAAGTAAGGAAACTTGTTGATCGACACACGCCTTTGACTTTGGCGGCGAGAAGAAAAAAGATTTTAAGATTTTCACTTCTGCATTGTAGGGCCATGGACCAGAACACATGTAGATAGCGGTGGCCGATGACCTGGCGTAAATCCCCTCCATGTGGCATTTCCACAGATCGGCATGTTAATTAGGACCAGAACACATGTAGATAGCGGTGGCAGATGATCTGACGTAAATCCCCTCCATGTGGCATTTCCACAGATCGGCATGTTTATTAGGACCAGAACACATGTAGATAGCGGTGGCCGATGATCTTGCGTAAATCCCCTCCATGTGGCATTTCCACAGATCAGCATGTTTATTGCAGCTCGGACTTGTGTGAGTAGAACTATTTGTCTCGTCTTATTCCACTAGGCAATTAATATGATCATTCAACCCGCTTTCTGGAAAACCGCCGACTTTCGTAGCAGTCCAATTTGAAAGCTGTCGCAGATCTTTGTGAACTTGTGTGCTGATAAGATATATATTTAGGGCAAGGGAGACAATGCTGGCTTTTCTGTCAGTTTGTTTAAAGTAAGGAAACTTGTTGATCGACACACGCCTTTGACTTTGGCGGCGAGAAGAAAAAAGATTTTAAGATTTTCACTTCTGCATTGTAGGGCCATGGACCAGAACACATGTAGATAGCGGTGGCCGATGACCTGGCGTAAATCCCCTCCATGTGGCATTTCCACAGATCGGCATGTTAATTAGGACCAGAACACATGTAGATAGCGGTGGCAGATGATCTGACGTAAATCCCCTCCATGTGGCATTTCCACAGATCGGCATGTTTATTAGGACCAGAACACATGTAGATAGCGGTGGCCGATGATCTGGCGTAAATCCCCTCCATGTGGCATTTCCACAGATCGGCATGTTTATTGCAGCTCGGACTTGTGTGAGTAGAACTATTTGTCTCGTCTTATTCCACTAGGCAATTAATATGATCATTCAACCCGCTTTCTGGAAAACCGCCGACTTTCGTAGCAGTCCAATTTGAAAGCTGTCGCAGATCTTTGTGAACTTGTGTGCTGATAAGATATATATTTAGGGCAAGGGAGACAATGCTGGCTTTTCTGTCACAGTTTGTTTAAAGTAAGGAAACTTGTTGATCGACACACGCCTTTGACTTTGGCGGCGAGAAGAAAAAAAGATTTTAAGATTTTCACTTCTGCATTGTAGGGCCATGGACCAGAACACATGTAGATAGCGGTGGCCGATGACCTGGCGTAAATCCCCTCCATGTGGCATTTCCACAGATCGGCATGTTAATTAGGACCAGAACACATGTAGATAGCGGTGGCCGATGATCTGACGTAAATCCCCTCCATGTGGCATTTCCACAGATCGGCATGTTTATTAGGACCAGAACACATGTAGATAGCGGTGGCCGATGATCTTGCGTAAATCCCCTCCATGTGGCATTTCCACAGATCGGCATGTTTATTGCAGCTCGGACTTGTGTGAGTAGAACTATTTGTCTCGTCTTATTCCACTAGGCAATTAATATGATCATTCAACCCGCTTTCTGGAAAACCGCCGACTTTCGTAGCAGTCCAATTTGAAAGCTGTCGCAGATCTTTGTGAACTTGTGTGCTGATAAGATATATATTTAGGGCAAGGGAGACAATGCTGGCTTTTCTGTCACAGTTTGTTTAAAGTAAGGAAACTTGTTGATCGACACACGCCTTTGACTTTGGCGGCGAGAAGAAAAAAGATTTTAAGATTTTCACTTCTGCATTGTAGGGCCATGGACCAGAACACATGTAGATAGCGGTGGCCGATGACCTGGCGTAAATCCCCTCCATGTGGCATTTCCACAGATCGGCATGTTAATTAGGACCAGAACACATGTAGATAGCGGTGGCCGATGATCTGACGTAAATCCCCTCCATGTGGCATTTCCACAGATCGGCATGTTTATTAGGACCAGAACACATGTAGATAGTGGTGGCCGATGATCTTGCGTAAATCCCCTCCATGTGGCATTTCCACAGATCGGCATGTTTATTGCAGCTCGGACTTGTGTGAGTAGAACTATTTGTCTCGTCTTATTCCACTAGGCAATTAATATGATCATTCAACCCGCTTTCTGGAAAACCGCCGACTTTCGTAGCAGTCCAATTTGAAAGCTGTCGCAGATCTTTGTGAACTTGTGTGCTGATAAGATATATATTCAGGGCAAGGGAGACAATGCTGGCTTTTCTGTCACAGTTTGTTTAAAGTAAGGAAACTTGTTGATCGACACACGCCTTTGACTTTGGCGGCGAGAAGAAAAAAGATTTTAAGATTTTCACTTCTGCATTGTAGGGCCATGGACCAGAACACATGTAGATAGCGGTGGCCGATGACCTGGCGTAAATCCCCTCCATGTGGCCTTTCCACAGATCGGCATGTTAATTAGGACCAGAACACATGTAGATCGCGATGGCCGATGATCTGACGTAAATCCCCTCCATGTGGCATTTCCACAGATCGGCATATTTATTAGGACCAGAACACATGTAGATAGCGGTGGCCGATTATCTTGCGTAAATCCCCTCCATGTGGCATTTCCACAGATCGGCATGTTTATTGCAGCTCGGACTTGTGTGAGTAGAACTATTTGTCTCGTCTTATTCCACTAGGCAATTAATATGATCATTCAACCCGCTTTCTGGAAAACCGCCGACTTTCGTAGCAGTCCAATTTGAAAGCTGTCGCAGATCTTTGTGAACTTGTGTGCTGATAAGATATATATTTAGGGCAAGGGAGACAATGCTGGCTTTTCTGTCACAGTTTGTTTAAAGTAAGGAAACTTGTTGATCGACACACGCCTTTGACTTTGGCGGCGAGAAGAAAAAAGATTTTAAGATTTTCACTTCTGCATTGTAGGGCCATGGACCAGAACACATGTAGATAGCGGTGGCCGATGACCTGGCGTAAATCCCCTCCATGTGGCATTTCCACAGATCGGCATGTTAATTAGGACCAGAACACATGTAGATAGCGGTGGCCGATGATCTGACGTAAATCCCCTCCATGTGGCATTTCCACAGATCGGCATGTTTATTAGGACCAGAACACATGTAGATAGCGGTGGCCGATGATCTTGCGTAAATCCCCTCCATGTGGCATTTCCACAGATCGGCATGTTTATTGCAGCTCGGACTTGTGTGAGTAGAACTATTTGTCTCGTCTTATTCCACTAGGCAATTAATATGATCATTCAACCCGCTTTCTGGAAAACCGCGGACTTTCGTAGGAGTCCAATTTGAAAGCTGTCGCAGATCTTTGTGAACTTGTGTGCTGATAAGATATATATTCAGGGCAAGGGAGACAATGCTGGCTTTTCTGTCACAGTTTGTTTAAAGTAAGGAAACTTGTTGATCGACACACGCCTTTGACTTTGGCGGCGAGAAGAAAAAAGATTTTAAGATTTTCACTTCTGCATTGTAGGGCCATGGACCAGAACACATGTAGATAGCGGTGGCCGATGACCTGGCGTAAATCCCCTCCATGTGGCATTTCCACAGATCGGCATGTTAATTAGGACCAGAACACATGTAGATAGCGGTGGCCGATGATCTGACGTAAATCCCCTCCATGTGGCATTTCCACAGATCGGCATGTTTATTGCAGCTCGGACTTGTGTGAGTAGAACTATTTGTCTCGTCTTATTCCACTAGGCAATTAATATGATCATTCAACCCGCTTTCTGGAAAACCGCCGACTTTCGTAGCAGTCCAATTTGAAAGCTGTCGCAGATCTTTGTGAACTTGTGTGCTGATAAGATATATATTTAGGGCAAGGGAGACAATGCTGGCTTTTCTGTCACAGTTTGTTTAAAGTAAGGAAACTTGTTGATCGACACACGCCTTTGACTTTGGCGGCGAGAAGAAAAAAGATTTTAAGATTTTCACTTCTGCATTGTAGGGCCATGGACCAGAACACATGTAGATAGCAGTGGCCGATGACCTGGCGTAAATCCCCTCCATGTGGCATTTCCACAGATCGGCATGTTAATTAGGACCAAAACACATGTAGATAGCGGTGGCCGATGATCTGACGTAAATCCCCTCCATGTGGAATTTCCACAGATCGGCACACGCCTTTGATTTTGGCGGCGAGAAGAAAAAAGATTTTAAGATTTTCACTTCTGCATTGTAGGGCCATGGACCAGAACACATGTAGATAGCGGTGGCCGATGATCTGACGTAAATCCCCTCCATGTGGCATTTCCACAGATCGGCATGTTAATTAGGACCAGAACACATGTAGATAGCAGTGGCCGATGATCTTGCGTAAATCCCCTCCATATGGCATTTCCACAGATCGGCATGTTTATTAGGACCAGAACACATGTAGATAGCGGTGGCCGATGATCTTGCGTAAATCCCCTCCATGTGGCATTTCCACAGATCAGCATGTTTATTGCAGCTCGGACTTGTGTGAGTAGAACTATTTGTCTCGTCTTATTCCACTAGGCAATTAATATGATCATTCAACCCGCTTTCTGGAAAACCGCCGACTTTCGTAGCAGTCCAATTTTAAAGCTGTCGCAGATCTTTGTGAACTTGTGTGCTGATAAGATATATATTTAGGGCAAGGGAGACAATGCTGGCTTTTCTGTCACAGTTTGTTTAAAGTAAGGAAACTTGTTGATCGACACACGCCTGTGACTTTGGCGGCGAGAAGAAAAAAGATTTTAAGATTTTCACTTCTGCATTGTAGGGCCATGGACCAGAACACATGTAGATAGCGGTGGCCGATGACCTGGCGTAAATCCCCTCCATGTGGCATTTCCACAGATCGGCATGTTAATTAGGACCAGAACACATGTAGATAGCGGTGGCCGATGATCTGACGTAAATCCCCTCCATGTGGCATTTCCACAGATCGGCATGTTTATTAGGACCAGAACACATGTAGATAGCGGTGGCCGATGATCTTGCGTAAATCCCCTCCATGTGGCATTTCCACAGATCGGCATGTTTATTGCAGCTCGGACTTGTGTGAGTAGAACTATTTGTCTCGTCTTATTCCACTAGGCAATTAATATGATCATTCAACCCGCTTTCTGGAAAACCGCCGACTTTCGTAGCAGTCCAATTTGAAAGCTGTCGCAGATCTTTGTGAACTTGTGTGCTGATAAGATATATATTTAGGGCAAGGGAGACAATGCTGGCTTTTCTGTCACAGTTTGTTTAAAGTAAGGAAACTTGTTGATCGACACACGCCTTTGACTTTGGCGGCGAGAAGAAAAAAGATTTTAAGATTTTCACTTCTGCATTGTAGGGCCATGGACCAGAACACATGTAGATAGCGGTGGCCGATGACCTGGCGTAAATCCCCTCCATGTGGCATTTCCACAGATCGGCATGTTAATTAGGACCAGAACACATGTAGATAGCGGTGGCCGATGATCTGACGTAAATCCCCTCCATGTGGCATTTCCACAGATCGGCATGTTTATTAGGACCAGAACACATGTAGATAGCGGTGGCCGATGATCTTGCGTAAATCCCCTCCATGTGGCATTTCCACAGATTGGCATGTTTATTGCAGCTCGGACTTGTGTGAGTAGAACTATTTGTCTCGTCTTATTCCACTAGGCAATTAATATGATCATTCAACCCGCTTTCTGGAAAACCGCCGACTTTTGTAGCAGTCCAATTTGAAAGCTGTCGCAGATCTTTGTGAACTTGTGTGCTGATAAGATATATATTTAGGGCAAGGGAGACAATGCTGGCTTTTCTGTCACAGTTTGTTTAAAGTAAGGAAACTTGTTGATCGACACACGCCTTTGACTTTGGCGGCGAGAAGAAAAAAGATTTTAAGATTTTCACTTCTGCATTGTAGGGCCATGGACGAGAACACATGTAGATAGCGGTGGCCAATGACCTGGCGTAAATCCCCTCCATGTGGCATTTCCACAGAGCGGCATGTTAATTAGGACCAGAACACATGTAGATAGCGGTGGCCGATGATCTGACGTAAATCCCCTCCATGTGGCATTTCCACAGATCGGCATGTTTATTAGGACCAGAACACATGTAGATAGCGGTGGCCGATGATCTGGCGTAAATCCCCTCCATGTGGCATTTCCACAGATCGGCATGTTTATTGCAGCTCGGACTTGTGTGAGTAGAACTATTTGTCTCGTCTTATTCCACTAGGCAATTAATATGATCATTCAACCCGCTTTCTGGAAAACCGCCGACTTTCGTAGCAGTCCAATTTGAAAGCTGTCGCAGATCTTTGTGAACTTGTGTGCTGATAAGATATATATTTAGGGCAAGGGAGACAATGCTGGCTTTTCTGTCACAGTTTGTTTAAAGTAAGGAAACTTGTTGATCGACACACGCCTTTGACTTTGGCGGTGAGAAGAAAAAAGATTTTAAGATTTTCACTTCTGCATTGTAGGGCCATGGACCAGAACACATGTAGATAGCGGTGGCCGATGACCTGGCGTAAATCCCCTCCATGTGGCATTTCCACAGATCGGCATGTTAATTAGGACCAGAACACATGTAGATAGCGGTGGCCGATGATCTGACGTAAATCCCCTCCATGTGGCATTTCCACAGATCGGCATGTTTATTAGGACCAGAACACATGTAGATAGCGGTGGCCGATGATCTTGCGTAAATCCCCTCCATGTGGCATTTCCACAGATCGGCATGTTTATTGCAGCTCGGACTTGTGTGAGTAGAACTATTTGTCTCGTCTTATTCCACTAGGCAATTAATATGATCATTCAACCCGCTTTCTGGAAAACCGCCGACTTTCGTAGCAGTCCAATTTGAAAGCTGTCGCAGATCTTTGTGAACTTGTGTGCTGATAAGATATATATTTAGGGCAAGGGAGACAATGCTGGCTTTTCTGTCACAGTTTGTTTAAAGTAAGGAAACTTGTTGATCGACACACGCCTTTGACTTTGGCGGCGAGAAGAAAAAAGATTTTAAGATTTTCACTTCTGCATTGTAGGGCCATGGACCAGAACACATGTAGATAGCGGTGGCCGATGACCTGGCGTAAATCCCCTCCATGTGGCATTTCCACAGATCGGCATGTTAATTAGGACCAGAACACATGTAGATAGCGGTGGCCGATGATCTGACGTAAATCCCCTCCATGTGGCATTTCCACAGATCGGCATGTTTATTAGGACCAGAACACATGTAGATAGCGGTGGCCGATGATCTTGCGTAAATCCCCTCCATGTGGCATTTCCACAGATTGGCATGTTTATTGCAGCTCGGACTTGTGTGAGTAGAACTATTTGTCTCGTCTTATTCCACTAGGCAATTAATATGATCATTCAACCCGCTTTCTGGAAAACCGCGGACTTTTGTAGCAGTCCAATTTGAAAGCTGTCGCAGATCTTTGTGAACTTGTGTGCTGATAAGATATATATTTAGGGCAAGGGAGACAATGCTGGCTTTTCTGTCACAGTTTGTTTAAAGTAAGGAAACTTGTTGATCGACACACGCCTTTGACTTTGGCGGCGAGAAGAAAAAAGATTTTAAGATTTTCACTTCTGCATTGTAGGGCCATGGACCAGAACACATGTAGATAGCGGTGGCCGATGACCTGGCGTAAATCCCCTCCATGTGGCATTTCCACAGAGCGGCATGTTAATTAGGACCAGAACACATGTAGATAGCGGTGGCCGATGATCTGACGTAAATCCCCTCCATGTGGCATTTCCACAGATCGGCATGTTTATTAGGACCAGAACACATGTAGATAGCGGTGGCCGATGATCTTGCGTAAATCCCCTCCATGTGGCATTTCCACAGATCGGCATGTTTATTGCAGCTCGGACTTGTGTGAGTAGAACTATTTGTCTCGTCTTATTCCACTAGGCAATTAATATGATCATTCAACCCGCTTTCTGGAAAACCGCCGACTTTCGTAGCAGTCCAATTTGAAAGCTGTCGCAGATCTTTGTGAACTTGTGTGCTGATAAGATATATATGGGTATGTTCAAAAATAATGAAGCAAGATTTAATTTTTTTGATGAATTTTAGATGTTAAAATAGAACAAAATCTTTGTTTGCATCATCAAAGAAAATGGTTCAAATTTGATAAATTACTAGGGCCGTGATGATAAGTGCAAACATAAATTCACAGCTAATGCTTTGCTTTAAACTTTTAGTTAAATTTTGTGAAAAAAATGACAGTTTTTGGAACTTTATGAACACCAAATATAACATTTAATCAGTGTTTTTTCATTATTTCAAATGAAAACAGGTATTATTCAAAGCTTGCAAAGCCAAAAAACTTTGCGTACCTATAAACAATTTTGAAAAATTGAGATTTTTAACTTTTTTTACCTCCTTTTTTCAAATGTGCACCTTTAAAAGTTTTGTTCATGTTTGTCTGGAGTGGAGAAGGATTGAAAAACTAAATGTTTACTAGAATTTGTGATATTTCTAAACTAAAGATGAAGTATCGTAAGTGTATGTCAAAAGTTGCCTCAGATATTGCTTGTTAAAAATGGTGCATAAACTGGAGATATTTCGTACACTTGGGACAATTGATCAAGATAAGAACAATGATTCAAAAATTATACATATACAAGCAACTATAACACACAAAATTTACATTATTTACACTAGGCATTAAAAAACTATGTTCCCATTTTCAAATAATGGAATTAGCAGTTGTGCTAGGAAATCTTAGAACTAATAACAAGAACATCATGTTTTCTTGAAAATTGAAAAATGTATTCATCTTTCACTAAAGCTGCAATCAGCAATTAAGTGTAAATTTGAAATATTTACTCATCTTAATCGTTATTATGCTAAAACAATTAAACATAGGAAATCTTAAACTATTTTTTCAAGAATAATCAACCATTTTTGTACATTTGGGACATTCTATGTATGGAAAAGCATAAAACACCTAATTTAAAACTAAAATGTATTAATTACCCTTTTGTGATTTAAATCTCTGAAAATAATGCAGATAGACTTACATATACATGGAATAGTGCTTTTTTATTCACTTTTGAAACATCGGGATGTTTGAATCATATCATGAGAAAAAACGAAGGCACAGATCATCCATGAAATAGTTGCCTGACTATAGATAATAAGCACCTTTGATTAAATTTGCAACTTACTAGATAGCTTTAACTATACTATCCCTATTTTCTTATTGATCTGACCCTTTTAAACCTCTTCCCTAAAAATTGCTGTACACATGTACAGCCTGGATTGTGTCCAATGTGGTAGGAAACCCAGACTACAAGTTCTCTCTCAAATATCACATAAACAAGACTAAAATTTAAAAAAAAATCACAATCTCCTGTTTCTTTTGACTTCACGGCTCTCCTAAAACTTTTTTGTCCCTTAATAAGATATTCAATCAGCATTCATCAATAGATTTGAGTATAAGATATTTAACAAGAACTTGCCAACAGTTCTAAAATAAATACAAATCCACAATTCTCTGTGCTCGGCAAAAGGTGTATTGACCAAATACAAGTCAATGTTCACAACAAAGGAGGTGCATCTCTGAACTGATTCCCCTGAGCTTGATTCCTTTCCCTGGAAAAGTTCTGATTGTTTAACAATCACAACAATTATTATCATGGACTTGAGGTATGTTTGTCAAATTGATCTTGGAATGGTAAGTTAAGACAGCTTTGGAGTGTAGAAGTGGTACACATATCTTTCGTATTGTGCTCTAAAACATACAGATTGTTTTATTTACTAGTCAGAACTGCACATGTCAGACTATTCTAACAAGAATCCGCAATTTACTAAAACAAAATATTATTATTTTAGGACTGAAAATTTCATTTTTGCAACCAAATAAATTCCATTCATACTTGCAAATTAAGGCATTTTTTTTAATGTGAATAGGGTTTCGAAAGCATGTACATATTTTTATTCTAAACAAGGATTGTGGTTATTTAGAACCAAATTGTTATAGCAGCTCTTAAATGTAGACATCTTCTTAAATAATGATAATATCAATTGTTTTCACAGAAATATGCAACTTTGGGAGCTAAAAAAGAAAATACATTGACATGTTGTTGTAATGATACCTAATTCTGATTTTTTGTCCCAAGTGTACAACAGTTATCAACCTTTATAAGTATCATATAAATGCAAGATATTTATATATTCTGTTGACAAACTGATATAATTTGAGGAAGAGAATGTTGTTTTCTGTAATGGACACATTCTTTAGTCAAATATCGTTAATTTAAGATATTTCTGGTCTATTTTACCTCATACTTGAAATATCAATACAAGATGTTTCAGCAATACAAATTATCAAGTAACCAGGAATGACAAATTTACTGTTTGATGTGTAATTTTGTTCATTTCTGTCAATTTGTTAAAAAATGTGTGCCTGAAGCTTATATATTTAGAAATTAGAAGCTGTCAATCAAATGTGACTGAATTCCGTACACTTGGGACAACACAAGATAGCATCTTTTATGAAAAGTACAGGCTACTATTGCATCAGGGTTAATTACAACTTGTTCTGGGTGACCATATTGTGATTTTGAAAGTGTAAAACATTAAATAAATCAATCATTGAAAAAAATATCTGAAATTTAAAGCAAAATGTACACTTGGGACAAATTCAGAGTCCATCAGGTATATAGCTTATATTTATGGACTGTTACAGAGTATCACACCAAAACTGGGAAAACTTTGAAGAATAAACATGTGTCTGCTGAAATGTGCAATTTATTCTAGTAAATATTCAATCACATTGTATTACTGCATCTTTATTTGTAGACAATGACAAAATTTATTGCATGAAAATGACAAGCACCTTAATGCTTCAAACCTGTATAACAAGAAAACGAAATGCTGAAAAACTTTGAAATTTCATTTTTCTGAACCTTAATATATCTGCCTACTTGATAAGCAATGATAATTTTGTGAACTCCTTCACCTTATAACATAGTATAGCATTGAAGTTAAGGCTTAAGTTAAAATGTCACGCAAAAACCGTACACTTGGGACATTTTTGGGGTGTTTTTTCGGAATATCTTTTTACCTAAATGAGATATCATGATGAAACTTTGCACTCAAGTTTGCCATATGGGAACACATCTTTTAGACCTAAAATCAATTCTATAAAGCCTCATGCTTAAGAAATATACTGAGAGGCAAAAGAAAGTATACACTTTTCTTTTGTCAATATCTCTCTTAATTTTGATCATATCAACTCGAAATTTTGTATACTTTCTTTCTAAGCATAGAGCAATAATACAGTAATCTTAAATTCAAACCGAAATTGCTCCACTATTCTTAATCTTGCTACATGCTGATTTTGCAAACTTTGCACGTGAGACTTAGTGGAGCATCAAATTTTGCTGTTAATCCGTATTTGATTTCTTTATTCCTTATTACAACAAATCACAAGTTTAAATTTTCTGAAACGTTATAACACAATTTTGGTGGCTGGCATAAATCGATCAACATGCGACTTTTTGCATTAGGGCCCATTATCTATGACGCAGCATAATATGAAAGAAACGTGGCACTTTAAAGATTTAGACAGGTGAGCATGAACATTCTATGCAATTCAATCAAAATCCGTCGATAAATTTAAAAGGGATCATGCCAGTTTACTTGTTTGCATCAAGCCCCCTTTTGCCATGACGCATTGTAATATGGAAAAGCACTAACAATTTACGCATGGTACTAGGTGCCTAGGCACTTTCTGTGAAAATTCTATCCAAATTCCTATATAAATGCAGAGTTGTATCAACGTTAATGATTGCATTAATTAATTGATTAAGTCCCCTTTTTCGATGGCGCTATGCGATAAGAAAAAAACTTCGCAACGGAAGGAAGGACATACAGACGGATAGACAGAGAAGGTTACATCAATAAACGACCATCTTCGGCGGATTTAAAAATCGTACATAGTCTATAAATCATTTTCTCAGAAAACGTGGAAGAACTAGGGTGTATACTTATTTTTGCCTCTCAGTATATATGGATGTTTTACTTTTGCTTCATTATTTTTGAACATACCCATATTTAGGGCAAGGGAGACAATGCTGGCTTTTCTGTCACAGTTTGTTTAAAGTAAGGAAACTTGTTGATCGACACACGCCTTTGACTTTGGCGGCGAGAAGAAAAAAGATTTTAAGATTTTCACTTCTGCATTGTAGGGCCATGGACCAGAACACATGTAGATAGCGGTGGCCGATGACCTGGCGTAAATCCCCTCCATGTGGCATTTCCACAGATCAGCATGTTAATTAGGACCAGAACACATGTAGATAGCGGTGGCCGATGATCTGACGTAAATCCCCTCCATGTGGCATTTCCACAGATCGGCATGTTTATTAGGACCAGAACACATGTAGATAGCGGTGGCCGATGATCTTGCGTAAATCCCCTCCATGTGGCATTTCCACAGATCGGCATGTTTATTGCAGCTCGGACTTGTGTGAGTAGAACTATTTGTCTCGTCTTATTCCACTAGGCAATTAATATGATCATTCAACCCGCTTTCTGGAAAACCGCCGACTTTCGTAGCAGTCCAATTTGAAAGCTGTCGCAGATCTTTGTGAACTTGTGTGCTGATAAGATATATATTTAGGGCAAGGGAGACAATGCTGGCTTTTCTGTCACAGTTTGTTTAAAGTAAGGCAACTTGTTGATCGACACACGCCTTTGACTTTGGCGGCGAGAAGAAAAAAGATTTTAAGATTTTCACTTCTGCATTGTAGGGCCATGGACCAGAACACATGTAGATAGCGGTGGCCGATGACCTGGCGTAAATCCCCTCCATGTGGCATTTCCACAGATCGGCATGTTAATTAGGACCAGAACACATGTAGATAGCGGTGGCCGATGATCTGACGTAAATCCCCTCCATGTGGCATTTCCACAGATCGGCATGTTTATTAGGACCAGAACACATGTAGATAGCGGTGGCCGATGATCTTGCGTAAATCCCCTCCATGTGGCATTTCCACAGATCGGCATGTTTATTGCAGCTTGGACTTGTGTGAGTAGAACTATTTGTCTCGTCTTATTCCACTAGGCAATTAATATGATCATTCAACCCGCTTTCTGGAAAACCGCCGACTTTCGTAGCAGTCCAATTTGAAAGCTGTCGCAGATCTTTGTGAACTTGTGTGCTGATAAGATATATATTTAGGGCAAGGGAGGCAATGCTGGCTTTTCTGTCACAGTTTGTTTAAAGTAAGGAAACTTGTTGATCGACACACGCCTTTGACTTTGGCGGCGATAAGAAAAAAGATTTTAAGATTTTCACTTCTGCATTGTAGGGCCATGGACCAGAACACATGTAGATAGCGGTGGCCGATGACCTGGCGTAAATCCCCTCCATGTGGCATTTCCACAGATCGGCATGTTAATTAGGACCAGAACACATGTAGATAGCGGTGGCCGATGATCTGACGTAAATCCCCTCCATGTGGCATTTCCACAGATCGGCATGTTTATTAGGACCAGAACACATGTAGATAGTGGTGGCCGATGATCTTGCGTAAATCCCCTCCATGTGGCATTTCCACAGATCGGCATGTTTATTGCAGCTCGGACTTGTGTGAGTAGAACTATTTGTCTCGTCTTATTCCACTAGGCAATTAATATGATCATTCGACCCGCTTTCTGGAAAACCGCGGACTTTCTTAGCAGTCCAATTTGAAAGCTGTCGCAGATCTTTGTGAACTTGTGTGCTGATAAGATATATATTTAGGGCAAGGGAGACAATGCTGGCTTTTCTGTCACAGTTTGTTTAAAGTAAGCAAACTTGTTGATCGACACACGCCTTTGACTTTGGCGGCGAGAAGAAAAAAGATTTTAAGATTTTCACTTCTGCATTGTAGGGCCATGGACCAGAACACATGTAGATAGCGGTGGCCGATGACCTGGCGTAAATCCCCTCCATGTGACATTTTCACAGATCGGCATGTTAATTAGGACCAGAACACATGTAGATAGCGGTGGCCGATGATCTGACGTAAATCCCCTCCATGTGGCATTTCCACAGATCGGCATGTTTATTAGGACCAGAACACATGTAGATAGATGTGGCCGATGATTTTGCGTAAATCCCCTCCATGTGGCATTTCCACAGATCGGCATGTTTATTGCAGCTCGGACTTGTGTGAGTAGAACTATTTGTCTCGTCTTATTCCACTAGGCAATTAATATGATCATTCAACCCTCTTTCTGGAAAACCGCCGACTTTCGTAGCAGTCCAATTTGAAAGCTGTCGCAGATCTTTGTGAACTTGTGTGCTGATAAGATATATATTTAGGGCAAGGGAGACAATGCTGGCTTTTCTGTCACAGTTTGTTTAAAGTAAGGAAACTTGTTGATCGACACACGCCTTTGACTTTGGCGGCGAGAAGAAAAAAGATTTTAAGATTTTCACTTCTGCATTGTAGGGCCATGGACCAGAACACATGTAGATAGCGGTGGCCGATGACCTTGCGTAAATCCCCTCCATGTGGCATTTCCACAGATTGGCATGTTAATTAGGACCAGAACACATGTAGATAGCAGTGGCCAATGATCTGACGTAAATCCCCTCCATGTGGCATTTCCCCAGATCGGCATGTTTATTAGGACCAGAACACATGTAGATAGTGGTGGCCGATGATCTTGCGTAAATCCCCTCCATGTGGCATTTCCACAGATCGGCATGTTTATTGCAGCTCGGACTTGTGTGAGTAGAACTATTTGTCTCGTCTTATTCCACTAGGCAATTAATATGATCAT
Organism: Fragum sueziense; assembly: GCA_963680895.1. NCBI lineage: Eukaryota > Metazoa > Mollusca > Bivalvia > Cardiida > Cardiidae > Fragum > Fragum sueziense. Next base: position 24,432,481 of record OY804601.1, read on the forward strand.
TCAACCCGCTTTCTGGAAAACCGCCGACTTTCGTAGCAGTCCAATTTGAAAGCTGTCGCAGATCTTTGTGAACTTGTGTGCTGATAAGATATATATTTAGGGCAAGGGAGACAATGCTGGCTTTTCTGTCACAGTTTGTTTAAAGTAAGGAAACTTGTTGATCGACACACGCCTTTGACTTTTGCGGCGAGAAGAAAAAAGATTTTAAGATTTTCACTTCTGCATTGTAGGGCCATGGACCAGAACACATGTAGATAGCGGTGGCCGATGACCTGGCGTAAATCCCCTCCATGTGGTATTTCCACAGATCGGCATGTTAATTAGGACCAGAACACATGTAGATAGCGGTGGCCGATGATCTGACGTAAATCCCCTCCATGTGGCATTTCCACAGATCGGCATGTTTATTAGGACCAGAACACATGTAGATAGCGGTGGCCGATGATCTTGCGTAAATCCCCTCCATGTGGCATTTCCACAGATCGGCATGTTTATTGCAGCTCGGACTTGTGTGAGTAGAACTATTTGTCTCGTCTTATTCCACTAGGCAATTAATATGATCATTCAACCCGCTTTCTGGAAAACCGCCGACTTTCGTAGCAGTCCAATTTGAAAGCTGTCGCAGATCTTTGTGAACTTGTGTGCTGATAAGATATATATTTAGGGCAAGGGAGACAATGCTGGCTTTTCTGTCACAGTTTGTTTAAAGTAAGGAAACTTGTTGATCGACACACGCCTTTGACTTTGGCGGCGAGAAGAAAAAAGATTTTAAGATTTTCACTTCTGCATTGTAGGGCCATGGACCAGAACACATGTAGATAGCGGTGGCCGATGACCTGGCGTAAATCCCCTCCATGTGGCATTTCCACAGATCGGCATGTTAATTAGGACCAGAACACATGTAGATAGCGGTGGCCGATGATCTGACGTAAATCCCCTCCATGTGGCATTTCCACAGATCGGCATGTTTATTAGGACCAGAACACATGTAGATAGCGGTGGCCGATGATCTTGCGTAAATCCCCTCCATGTGGCATTTCCACAGATCGGCATGTTTATTGCAGCTCGGACTTGTGTGAGTAGAACTATTTGTCTCGTCTTATTCCACTAGGCAATTAATATGATCATTCAACCCGCTTTCTGGAAAACCGCCGACTTTCCTAGCAGTCCAATTTGAAAGCTGTCGCAGATCTTTGTGAACTTGTGTGCTGATAAGATATATATTTAGGGCAAGGGAGACAATGCTGGCTTTTCTGTCACAGTTTGTTTAAAGTAAGGAAACTTGTTGATCGACACACGCCTTTGACTTTGGCGGCGAGAAGAAAAAAGATTTTAAGATTTTCACTTCTGCATTGTAGGGCCATGGACCAGAACACATGTAGATAGCGGTGGCCGATGACCTGGCGTAAATCCCCTCCATGTGGCATTTCCACAGATCGGCATGTTAATTAGGACCAGAACACATGTAGATAGCGGTGGCCGATGATCTGACGTAAATCCCCTCCATGTGGCATTTCCACAGATCGGCATGTTTATTAGGACCAGAACACATGTAGATAGCGGTGGCCGATGATCTTGCGTAAATCCCCTCCATGTGGCATTTCCACAGATCGGCATGTTTATTGCAGCTCGGACTTGTGTGAGTAGAACTATTTGTCTCGTCTTATTCCACTAGGCAATTAATATGATCATTCAACCCGCTTTCTGGAAAACCGCCGACTTTCGTAGCAGTCCAATTTGAAAGCTGTCGCAGATCTTTGTGAACTTGTGTGCTGATAAGATATATATTTAGGGCAAGGGAGACAATGCTGGCTTTTCTGTCACAGTTTGTTTAAAGTAAGGAAACTTGTGGATCGACACACGCCTTTGACTTTGGCGGCGAGAAGAAAAAAGATTTTAAGATTTTCACTTCTGCATTGTAGGGCCATGGACCAGAACACATGTAGATAGCGGTGGCCGATGACCTGGCGTAAATCCCCTCCATGTGGCATTTCCACAGATCGGCATGTTAATTAGGACCAGAACACATGTAGATAGCGGTGGCCGATGATCTGACGTAAATCCCCTCCATGTGGCATTTCCACAGATCGGCATGTTTATTAGGACCAGAACACATGTAGATAGCGGTGGCCGATGATCTTGCGTAAATCCCCTCCATGTGGCATTTCCACAGATCGGCATGTTTATTAGGACCAGAACACATGTAGATAGCGGTGGTCGATGATCTTGCGTAAATCCCCTCCATGTGGCATTTCCACAGATCGGCATGTTTATTGCAGCTCGGACTTGTGTGAGTAGAACTATTTGTCTCGTCTTATTCCACTAGGCAATTAATATGATCATTCAACCCGCTTTCTGGAAAACCGCAGACTTTCGTAGCAGTCCAATTTGAAAGCTGTCGCAGATCTTTGTGAACTTGTGTGCTGATAAGATATATATTTAGGGCAAGGGAGACAATGCTGGCTTTTCTGTCACAGTTTGTTTAAAGTAAGGAAACTTGTTGATCGACACACGCCTTTGACTTTGGCGGCGAGAAGAAAAAAGATTTTAAGATTTTCACTTCTGCATTGTAGGGCCATGGACCAGAACACATGTAGATAGCGGTGGCCGATGACCTGGCGTAAATCCCCTCCATGTGGCATTTCCACAGATCGGCATGTTAATTAGGACCAGAACACATGTAGATAGCGGTGGCCGATGATCTGACGTAAATCCCCTCCATGTGGCATTTCCACAGATCGGCATGTTTATTAGGACCAGAACACATGTAGATAGCGATGGCCGATGATCTTGCGTAAATCCCCTCCATGTGGCATTTCCACAGATCGGCATGTTTATTGCAGCTCGGACTTGTGTGAGTAGAACTATTTGTCTCGTCTTATTCCACTAGGCAATTAATATGATCATTCAACCCGCTTTCTGGAAAACCGCCGACTTTCGTAGCAGTCCAATTTGAAAGCTGTCGCAGATCTTTGTGAACTTGTGTGCTGATAAGATATATATTTAGGGCAAGGGAGACAATGCTGGCTTTTCTGTCACAGTTTGTTTAAAGTAAGCAAACTTGTTGATCGACACACGCCTTTGACTTTGGCGGCGAGAAGAAAAAAGATTTTAAGATTTTCACTTCTGCATTGTAGGGCCATGGACCAGAACACATGTAGATAGCGGTGGCCGATGACCTGGCGTAAATCCCCTCCATGTGACATTTTCACAGATCGGCATGTTAATTAGGACCAGAACACATGTAGATAGCGGTGGCCGATGATCTGACGTAAATCCCCTCCATGTGGCATTTCCACAGATCGGCATGTTTATTAGGACCAGAACACATGTAGATAGATGTGGCCGATGATTTTGCGTAAATCCCCTCCATGTGGCATTTCCACAGATCGGCATGTTTATTGCAGCTCGGACTTGTGTGAGTAGAACTATTTGTCTCGTCTTATTCCACTAGGCAATTAATATGATCATTCAACCCTCTTTCTGGAAAACCGCCGACTTTCGTAGCAGTCCAATTTGAAAGCTGTCGCAGATCTTTGTGAACTTGTGTGCTGATAAGATATATATTTAGGGCAAGGGAGACAATGCTGGCTTTTCTGTCACAGTTTGTTTAAAGTAAGGAAACTTGTTGATCGACACACGCCTTTGACTTTGGCGGCGAGAAGAAAAAAGATTTTAAGATTTTCACTTCTGCATTGTAGGGCCATGGACCAGAACACATGTAGATAGCGGTGGCCGATGACCTTGCGTAAATCCCCTCCATGTGGCATTTCCACAGATTGGCATGTTAATTAGGACCAGAACACATGTAGATAGCAGTGGCCAATGATCTGACGTAAATCCCCTCCATGTGGCATTTCCCCAGATCGGCATGTTTATTAGGACCAGAACACATGTAGATAGCGGTGGCCGATGATCTTGCGTAAATCCCCTCCATGTGGCATTTCCACAGATCGGCATGTTTATTGCAGCTCGGACTTGTGTGAGTAGAACTATTTGTCTCGTCTTATTCCACTAGGCAATTAATATGATCATTCAACCCGCTTTCTGGAAAACCGCCGACTTTCGTAGCAGTCCAATTTGAAAGCTGTCGCAGATCTTTGTGAACTTGTGTGCTGATAAGATATATATTTAGGGCAAGGGAGACAATGCTGGCTTTTCTGTCACAGTTTGTTTAAAGTAAGGAAACTTGTTGATCGACACACGCCTTTGACTTTTGCGGCGAGAAGAAAAAAGATTTTAAGATTTTCACTTCTGCATTGTAGGGCCATGGACCAGAACACATGTAGATAGCGGTGGCCGATGACCTGGCGTAAATCCCCTCCATGTGGTATTTCCACAGATCGGCATGTTAATTAGGACCAGAACACATGTAGATAGCGGTGGCCGATGATCTGACGTAAATCCCCTCCATGTGGCATTTCCACAGATCGGCATGTTTATTAGGACCAGAACACATGTAGATAGCGGTGGCCGATGATCTTGCGTAAATCCCCTCCATGTGGCATTTCCACAGATCGGCATGTTTATTGCAGCTCGGACTTGTGTGAGTAGAACTATTTGTCTCGTCTTATTCCACTAGGCAATTAATATGATCATTCAACCCGCTTTCTGGAAAACCGCCGACTTTCGTAGCAGTCCAATTTGAAAGCTGTCGCAGATCTTTGTGAACTTGTGTGCTGATAAGATATATATTTAGGGCAAGGGAGACAATGCTGGCTTTTCTGTCACAGTTTGTTTAAAGTAAGGAAACTTGTTGATCGACACACGCCTTTGACTTTGGCGGCGAGAAGAAAAAAGATTTTAAGATTTTCACTTCTGCATTGTAGGGCCATGGACCAGAACACATGTAGATAGCGGTGGCCGATGACCTGGCGTAAATCCCCTCCATGTGGCATTTCCACAGATCGGCATGTTAATTAGGACCAGAACACATGTAGATAGCGGTGGCCGATGATCTGACGTAAATCCCCTCCATGTGGCATTTCCACAGATCGGCATGTTTATTAGGACCAGAACACATGTAGATAGCGGTGGCCGATGATCTTGCGTAAATCCCCTCCATGTGGCATTTCCACAGATCGGCATGTTTATTGCAGCTCGGACTTGTGTGAGTAGAACTATTTGTCTCGTCTTATTCCACTAGGCAATTAATATGATCATTCAACCCGCTTTCTGGAAAACCGCCGACTTTCCTAGCAGTCCAATTTGAAAGCTGTCGCAGATCTTTGTGAACTTGTGTGCTGATAAGATATATATTTAGGGCAAGGGAGACAATGCTGGCTTTTCTGTCACAGTTTGTTTAAAGTAAGGAAACTTGTTGATCGACACACGCCTTTGACTTTGGCGGCGAGAAGAAAAAAGATTTTAAGATTTTCACTTCTGCATTGTAGGGCCATGGACCAGAACACATGTAGATAGCGGTGGCCGATGACCTGGCGTAAATCCCCTCCATGTGGCATTTCCACAGATCGGCATGTTAATTAGGACCAGAACACATGTAGATAGCGGTGGCCGATGATCTGACGTAAATCCCCTCCATGTGGCATTTCCACAGATCGGCATGTTTATTAGGACCAGAACACATGTAGATAGCGGTGGCCGATGATCTTGCGTAAATCCCCTCCATGTGGCATTTCCACAGATCGGCATGTTTATTGCAGCTCGGACTTGTGTGAGTAGAACTATTTGTCTCGTCTTATTCCACTAGGCAATTAATATGATCATTCAACCCGCTTTCTGGAAAACCGCCGACTTTCGTAGCAGTCCAATTTGAAAGCTGTCGCAGATCTTTGTGAACTTGTGTGCTGATAAGATATATATTTAGGGCAAGGGAGACAATGCTGGCTTTTCTGTCACAGTTTGTTTAAAGTAAGGAAACTTGTTGATCGACACACGCCTTTGACTTTGGCGGCGAGAAGAAAAAAGATTTTAAGATTTTCACTTCTGCATTGTAGGGCCATGGACCAGAACACATGTAGATAGCGGTGGCCGATGACCTGGCGTAAATCCCCTCCATGTGGCATTTCCACAGATCGGCATGTTAATTAGGACCAGAACACATGTAGATAGCGGTGGCTGATGATCTGACGTAAATCCCCTCCATGTGGCATTTCCACAGATCGGCATGTTTATTAGGACCAGAACACATGTAGATAGCGGTGGCCGATGATCTTGCGTAAATCCCCTCCATGTGGCATTTCCACAGATCGGCATGTTTATTAGGACCAGAACACATGTAGATAGCGGTGGTCGATGATCTTGCGTAAATCCCCTCCATGTGGCATTTCCACAGATCGGCATGTTTATTGCAGCTCGGACTTGTGTGAGTAGAACTATTTGTCTCGTCTTATTCCACTAGGCAATTAATATGATCATTCAACCCGCTTTCTGGAAAACCGCAGACTTTCGTAGCAGTCCAATTTGAAAGCTGTCGCAGATCTTTGTGAACTTGTGTGCTGATAAGATATATATTTAGGGCAAGGGAGACAATGCTGGCTTTTCTGTCACAGTTTGTTTAAAGTAAGGAAACTTGTTGATCGACACACGCCTTTGACTTTGGCGGCGAGAAGAAAAAAGATTTTAAGATTTTCACTTCTGCATTGTAGGGCCATGGACCAGAACACATGTAGATAGCGGTGGCCGATGACCTTGCGTAAATCCCCTCCATGTGGCATTTCCACAGATTGGCATGTTAATTAGGACCAGAACACATGTAGATAGCAGTGGCCAATGATCTGACGTAAATCCCCTCCATGTGGCATTTCCCCAGATCAGCATGTTTATTAGGACCAGAACACATGTAGATAGCGGTGGCCGATGATCTTGCGTAAATCCCCTCCATGTGGCATTTCCACAGATCGGCATGTTTATTGCAGCTCGGACTTGTGTGAGTAGAACTATTTGTCTCGTCTTATTCCACTAGGCAATTAATATGATCATTCAACCCGCTTTCTGGAAAACCGCTGACTTTCGTAGCAGTCCAATTTGAAAGCTGTCGCAGATCTTTGTGAACTTGTGTGCTGATAAGATATATATTTAGGGCAAGGGAGACAATGCTGGCTTTTCTGTCACAGTTTGTTTAAAGTAAGGAAACTTGTTGATCGACACACGCCTTTGACTTTTGCGTGCGAAGAAAAAAGATTTTAAGATTTTCACTTCTGCATTGTAGGGCCATGGACCAGAACACATGTAGATAGCGGTGGCCGATGACCTGGCGTAAATCCCCTCCATGTGGTATTTCCACAGATCGGCATGTTAATTAGGACCAGAACACATGTAGATAGCGGTGGCCGATGATCTGACGTAAATCCCCTCCATGTGGCATTTCCACAGATCGGCATGTTTATTAGGACCAGAACACATGTAGATAGCGGTGGCCGATGATCTTGCGTAAATCCCCTCCATGTGGCATTTCCACAGATCGGCATGTTTATTGCAGCTCGGACTTGTGTGAGTAGAACTATTTGTCTCGTCTTATTCCACTAGGCAATTAATATGATCATTCAACCCGCTTTCTGGAAAACCGCCGACTTTCGTAGCAGTCCAATTTGAAAGCTGTCGCAGATCTTTGTGAACTTGTGTGCTGATAAGATATATATTTAGGGCAAGGGAGACAATGCTGGCTTTTCTGTCACAGTTTGTTTAAAGTAAGGAAACTTGTTGATCGACACACGCCTTTGACTTTGGCGGCGAGAAGAAAAAAGATTTAAGATTTTCACTTCTGCATTGTAGGGCCATGGACCAGAACACATGTAGATAGCGGTGGCCGATGACCTGGCGTAAATCCCCTCCATGTGGCATTTCCACAGATCGGCATGTTAATTAGGACCAGAACACATGTAGATAGCGGTGGCCGATGATCTGACGTAAATCCCCTCCATGTGGCATTTCCACAGATCGGCATGTTTATTAGGACCAGAACACATGTAGATAGCGGTGGCCGATGATCTTGCGTAAATCCCCTCCATGTGGCATTTCCACAGATCGGCATGTTTATTGCAGCTCGGACTTGTGTGAGTAGAACTATTTGTCTCGTCTTATTCCACTAGGCAATTAATATGATCATTCAACCCGCTTTCTGGAAAACCGCCGACTTTCCTAGCAGTCCAATTTGAAAGCTGTCGCAGATCTTTGTGAACTTGTGTGCTGATAAGATATATATTTAGGGCAAGGGAGACAATGCTGGCTTTTCTGTCACAGTTTGTTTAAAGTAAGGAAACTTGTTGATCGACACACGCCTTTGACTTTGGCGGCGAGAAGAAAAAAGATTTTAAGATTTTCACTTCTGCATTGTAGGGCCATGGACCAGAACACATGTAGATAGCGGTGGCCGATGACCTGGCGTAAATCCCCTCCATGTGGCATTTCCACAGATCGGCATGTTAATTAGGACCAGAACACATGTAGATAGCGGTGGCCGATGATCTGACGTAAATCCCCTCCATGTGGCATTTCCACAGATCGGCATGTTTATTAGGACCAGAACACATGTAGATAGCGGTGGCCGATGATCTTGCGTAAATCCCCTCCATGTGGCATTTCCACAGATCGGCATGTTTATTGCAGCTCGGACTTGTGTGAGTAGAACTATTTGTCTCGTCTTATTCCACTAGGCAATTAATATGATCATTCAACCCGCTTTCTGGAAAACCGCCGACTTTCGTAGCAGTCCAATTTGAAAGCTGTCGCAGATCTTTGTGAACTTGTGTGCTGATAAGATATATATTTAGGGCAAGGGAGACAATGCTGGCTTTTCTGTCACAGTTTGTTTAAAGTAAGGAAACTTGTTGATCGACACACGCCTTTGACTTTGGCGGCGAGAAGAAAAAAGATTTTAAGATTTTCACTTCTGCATTGTAGGGCCATGGACCAGAACACATGTAGATAGCGGTGGCCGATGACCTGGCGTAAATCCCCTCCATGTGGCATTTCCACAGATCGGCATGTTAATTAGGACCAGAACACATGTAGATAGCGGTGGCCGATGATCTGACGTAAATCCCCTCCATGTGGCATTTCCACAGATCGGCATGTTTATTAGGACCAGAACACATGTAGATAGCGGTGGCCGATGATCTTGCGTAAATCCCCTCCATGTGGCATTTCCACAGATCGGCATGTTTATTAGGACCAGAACACATGTAGATAGCGGTGGTCGATGATCTTGCGTAAATCCCCTCCATGTGGCATTTCCACAGATCGGCATGTTTATTGCAGCTCGGACTTGTGTGAGTAGAACTATTTGTCTCGTCTTATTCCACTAGGCAATTAATATGATCATTCAACCCGCTTTCTGGAAAACCGCAGACTTTCGTAGCAGTCCAATTTGAAAGCTGTGGCAGATCTTTGTGAACTTGTGTGCTGATAAGATATATATTTAGGGCAAGGGAGACAATGCTGGCTTTTCTGTCACAGTTTGTTTAAAGTAAGGAAACTTGTTGATCGACACACGCCTTTGACTTTGGCGGCGAGAAGAAAAAAGATTTTAAGATTTTCACTTCTGCATTGTAGGGCCATGGACCAGAACACATGTAGATAGCGGTGGCCGATGACCTGGCGTAAATCCCCTCCATGTGGCATTTCCACAGATCGGCATGTTAATTAGGACCAGAACACATGTAGATAGCGGTGGCCGATGATCTGACGTAAATCCCCTCCATGTGGCATTTCCACAGATCGGCATGTTTATTAGGACCAGAACACATGTAGATAGCGATGGCCGATGATCTTGCGTAAATCCCCTCCATGTGGCATTTCCACAGATCGGCATGTTTATTGCAGCTCGGACTTGTGTGAGTAGAACTATTTGTCTCGTCTTATTCCACTAGGCAATTAATATGATCATTCGACCCGCTTTCTGGAAAACCGCGGACTTTCTTAGCAGTCCAATTTGAAAGCTGTCGCAGATCTTTGTGAACTTGTGTGCTGATAAGATATATATTTAGGGCAAGGGAGACAATGCTGGCTTTTCTGTCACAGTTTGTTTAAAGTAAGCAAACTTGTTGATCGACACACGCCTTTGACTTTGGCGGCGAGAAGAAAAAAGATTTTAAGATTTTCACTTCTGCATTGTAGGGCCATGGACCAGAACACATGTAGATAGCGGTGGCCGATGACCTGGCGTAAATCCCCTCCATGTGACATTTTCACAGATCGGCATGTTAATTAGGACCAGAACACATGTAGATAGCGGTGGCCGATGATCTGACGTAAATCCCCTCCATGTGGCATTTCCACAGATCGGCATGTTTATTAGGACCAGAACACATGTAGATAGATGTGGCCGATGATTTTGCGTAAATCCCCTCCATGTGGCATTTCCACAGATCGGCATGTTTATTGCAGCTCGGACTTGTGTGAGTAGAACTATTTGTCTCGTCTTATTCCACTAGGCAATTAATATGATCATTCAACCCTCTTTCTGGAAAACCGCCGACTTTCGTAGCAGTCCAATTTGAAAGCTGTCGCAGATCTTTGTGAACTTGTGTGCTGATAAGATATATATTTAGGGCAAGGGAGACAATGCTGGCTTTTCTGTCACAGTTTGTTTAAAGTAAGGAAACTTGTTGATCGACACACGCCTTTGACTTTGGCGGCGAGAAGAAAAAAGATTTTAAGATTTTCACTTCTGCATTGTAGGGCCATGGACCAGAACACATGTAGATAGCGGTGGCCGATGACCTTGCGTAAATCCCCTCCATGTGGCATTTCCACAGATTGGCATGTTAATTAGGACCAGAACACATGTAGATAGCAGTGGCCAATGATCTGACGTAAATCCCCTCCATGTGGCATTTCCCCAGATCGGCATGTTTATTAGGACCAGAACACATGTAGATAGCGGTGGCCGATGATCTTGCGTAAATCCCCTCCATGTGGCATTTCCACAGATCGGCATGTTTATTGCAGCTCGGACTTGTGTGAGTAGAACTATTTGTCTCGTCTTATTCCACTAGGCAATTAATATGATCATTCAACCCGCTTTCTGGAAAACCGCCGACTTTCGTAGCAGTCCAATTTGAAAGCTGTCGCAGATCTTTGTGAACTTGTGTGCTGATAAGATATATATTTAGGGCAAGGGAGACAATGCTGGCTTTTCTGTCACAGTTTGTTTAAAGTAAGGAAACTTGTTGATCGACACACGCCTTTGACTTTTGCGGCGAGAAGAAAAAAGATTTTAAGATTTTCACTTCTGCATTGTAGGGCCATGGACCAGAACACATGTAGATAGCGGTGGCCGATGACCTGGCGTAAATCCCCTCCATGTGGTATTTCCACAGATCGGCATGTTAATTAGGACCAGAACACATGTAGATAGCGGTGGCCGATGATCTGACGTAAATCCCCTCCATGTGGCATTTCCACAGATCGGCATGTTTATTAGGACCAGAACACATGTAGATAGCGGTGGCCGATGATCTTGCGTAAATCCCCTCCATGTGGCATTTCCACAGATCGGCATGTTTATTGCAGCTCGGACTTGTGTGAGTAGAACTATTTGTCTCGTCTTATTCCACTAGGCAATTAATATGATCATTCAACCCGCTTTCTGGAAAACCGCCGACTTTCGTAGCAGTCCAATTTGAAAGCTGTCGCAGATCTTTGTGAACTTGTGTGCTGATAAGATATATATTTAGGGCAAGGGAGACAATGCTGGCTTTTCTGTCACAGTTTGTTTAAAGTAAGGAAACTTGTTGATCGACACACGCCTTTGACTTTGGCGGCGAGAAGAAAAAAGATTTTAAGATTTTCACTTCTGCATTGTAGGGCCATGGACCAGAACACATGTAGATAGCGGTGGCCGATGACCTGGCGTAAATCCCCTCCATGTGGCATTTCCACAGATCGGCATGTTAATTAGGACCAGAACACATGTAGATAGCGGTGGCCGATGATCTGACGTAAATCCCCTCCATGTGGCATTTCCACAGATCGGCATGTTTATTAGGACCAGAACACATGTAGATAGCGGTGGCCGATGATCTTGCGTAAATCCCCTCCATGTGGCATTTCCACAGATCGGCATGTTTATTGCAGCTCGGACTTGTGTGAGTAGAACTATTTGTCTCGTCTTATTCCACTAGGCAATTAATATGATCATTCAACCCGCTTTCTGGAAAACCGCCGACTTTCCTAGCAGTCCAATTTGAAAGCTGTCGCAGATCTTTGTGAACTTGTGTGCTGATAAGATATATATTTAGGGCAAGGGAGACAATGCTGGCTTTTCTGTCACAGTTTGTTTAAAGTAAGGAAACTTGTTGATCGACACACGCCTTTGACTTTGGCGGCGAGAAGAAAAAAGATTTTAAGATTTTCACTTCTGCATTGTAGGGCCATGGACCAGAACACATGTAGATAGCGGTGGCCGATGACCTGGCGTAAATCCCCTCCATGTGGCATTTCCACAGATCGGCATGTTAATTAGGACCAGAACACATGTAGATAGCGGTGGCCGATGATCTGACGTAAATCCCCTCCATGTGGCATTTCCACAGATCGGCATGTTTATTAGGACCAGAACACATGTAGATAGCGGTGGCCGATGATCTTGCGTAAATCCCCTCCATGTGGCATTTCCACAGATCGGCATGTTTATTGCAGCTCGGACTTGTGTGAGTAGAACTATTTGTCTCGTCTTATTCCACTAGGCAATTAATATGATCATTCAACCCGCTTTCTGGAAAACCGCCGACTTTCGTAGCAGTCCAATTTGAAAGCTGTCGCAGATCTTTGTGAACTTGTGTGCTGATAAGATATATATTTAGGGCAAGGGAGACAATGCTGGCTTTTCTGTCACAGTTTGTTTAAAGTAAGGAAACTTGTTGATCGACACACGCCTTTGACTTTGGCGGCGAGAAGAAAAAAGATTTTAAGATTTTCACTTCTGCATTGTAGGGCCATGGACCAGAACACATGTAGATAGCGGTGGCCGATGACCTGGCGTAAATCCCCTCCATGTGGCATTTCCACAGATCGGCATGTTAATTAGGACCAGAACACATGTAGATAGCGGTGGCCGATGATCTGACGTAAATCCCCTCCATGTGGCATTTCCACAGATCGGCATGTTTATTAGGACCAGAACACATGTAGATAGCGGTGGCCGATGATCTTGCGTAAATCCCCTCCATGTGGCATTTCCACAGATCGGCATGTTTATTAGGACCAGAACACATGTAGATAGCGGTGGTCGATGATCTTGCGTAAATCCCCTCCATGTGGCATTTCCACAGATCGGCATGTTTATTGCAGCTCGGACTTGTGTGAGTAGAACTATTTGTCTCGTCTTATTCCACTAGGCAATTAATATGATCATTCAACCCGCTTTCTGGAAAACCGCAGACTTTCGTAGCAGTCCAATTTGAAAGCTGTCGCAGATCTTTGTGAACTTGTGTGCTGATAAGATATATATTTAGGGCAAGGGAGACAATGCTGGCTTTTCTGTCACAGTTTGTTTAAAGTAAGGAAACTTGTTGATCGACACACGCCTTTGACTTTGGCGGCGAGAAGAAAAAAGATTTTAAGATTTTCACTTCTGCATTGTAGGGCCATGGACCAGAACACATGTAGATAGCGGTGGCCGATGACCTGGCGTAAATCCCCTCCATGTGGCATTTCCACAGATCGGCATGTTAATTAGGACCAGAACACATGTAGATAGCGGTGGCCGATGATCTGACGTAAATCCCCTCCATGTGGCATTTCCACAGATCGGCATGTTTATTAGGACCAGAACACATGTAGATAGCGATGGCCGATGATCTTGCGTAAATCCCCTCCATGTGGCATTTCCACAGATCGGCATGTTTATTGCAGCTCGGACTTGTGTGAGTAGAACTATTTGTCTCGTCTTATTCCACTAGGCAATTAATATGATCATTCAACCCGCTTTCTGGAAAACCGCCGACTTTCGTAGCAGTCCAATTTGAAAGCTGTCGCAGATCTTTGTGAACTTGTGTGCTGATAAGATATATATTTAGGGCAAGGGAGACAATGCTGGCTTTTCTGTCACAGTTTGTTTAAAGTAAGGAAACTTGTTGATCGACACACGCCTTTGACTTTGGCGGCGAGAAGAAAAAAGATTTTAAGATTTTCACTTCTGCATTGTAGGGCCATGGACCAGAACACATGTAGATAGCGGTGGCCGATGACCTGGCGTAAATCCCCTCCATGTGGCATTTCCACAGATCGGCATGTTAATTAGGACCAGAACACATGTAGATAGCGGTGGCCGATGATCTGACGTAAATCCCCTCCATGTGGCATTTCCACAGATCGGCATGTTTATTAGGACCAGAACACATGTAGATAGCGGTGGCCGATGATCTTGCGTAAATCCCTTCCATGTGGCATTTCCACAGATCGGCATGTTTATTGCAGCTCGGACTTGTGTGAGTAGAACTATTTGTCTCGTCTTATGCCACTAGGCAATTAATATGATCATTCAACCCGCTTTCTGGAAAACCGCGGACTTTCTTAGCAGTCCAATTTGAAAGCTGTTGCAGATCTTTGTGAACTTGTGTGCTGATAAGATATATATTTAGGGCAAGGGAGACAATGCTGGCTTTTCTGTCACAGTTTGTTTAAAGTAAGGAAACTTGTTGATCGACACACGCCTTTGACTTTGGCGGCGAGAAGAAAAAAGATTTTAAGATTTTCACTTCTGCATTGTAGGGCCATGGACCAGAACACATGTAGATAGCGGTGGCCGATGACCTGGCGTAAATCCCCTCCATGTGGCATTTCCACAGATCGGCATGTTAATTAGGACCAGAACACATGTAGATAGCGGTGGCCGATGATCTGACGTAAATCCCCTCCATGTGGCATTTCCACAGATCGGCATGTTTATTAGGACCAGAACACATGTAGATAGCGGTGGCCGATGATCTTGCGTAAATCCCCTCCATGTGGCATTTCCACAGATCGGCATGTTTATTGCAGCTCGGACTTGTGTGAGTAGAACTATTTGTCTCGTCTTATTCCAATAGGCAATTAATATGATCATTCAACCCGCTTTCTGGAAAACCGCCGACTTTCGTAGCAGTCCAATTTGAAAGCTGTCGCAGATCTTTGTGAACTTGTGTGCTGATAAGATATATATTTAGGGCAAGGGAGACAATGCTGGCTTTTCTGTCACAGTTTGTTTAAAGTAAGGAAACTTGTTGATCGACATACGCCTTTGACTTTGGCGGCGAGAAGAAAAAAGATTTTAAGATTTTCACTTCTGCATTGTAGGGCCATGGACCAGAACACATGTAGATAACGGTGGCCGATGACCTGGCGTAAATCCCCTCCATGTGGCATTTCCACAGATCGGCATGTTAATTAGGACCAGAACACATGTAGATAGCGGTGGCCTATGATCTGACGTAAATCCCCTCCATGTGGCATTTCCACAGATCGGCATGTTTATTAGGACCAGAACACATGTAGATAGCGGTGGCCGATGATCTGGCGTAAATCCCCTCCATGTGGCATTTCCACAGATCGGCATGTTTATTGCAGCTCGGACTTGTGTGAGTAGAACTATTTGTCTCGTCTTATTCCACTAGGCAATTAATATGATCATTCAACTCGCTTTCTGGAAAACCGCCGACTTTCGTAGCAGTCCAATTTGAAAGCTGTCGCAGATCTTTGTGAACTTGTGTGCTGATAAGATATATATTTAGGGCAAGGGAGACAATGCTGGCTTTTCTGTCACAGTTTGTTTAAAGTAAGGAAACTTGTTGATCGACACACGCCTTTGACTTTGGCGGCGAGAAGAAAAAAGATTTTAAGATTTTCACTTCTGCATTGTAGGGCCATGGACCAGAACACATGTAGATAGCGGTGGCCGATGACCTGGCGTAAATCCCCTCCATGTGGCATTTCCACAGATCGGCATGTTAATTAGGACCAGAACACATGTAGATAGCGGTGGCCAATGATCTGACGTAAATCCCCTCCATGTGGCATTTCCACAGATCGGCATGTTTATTAGGACCAGAACACATGTAGATAGCGGTGGCCGATGATCTTGCGTAAATCCCCTCCATGTGGCATTTCCACAGATCGGCATGTTTATTGCAGCTCGGACTTGTGTGAGTAGAACTATTTGTCTCGTCTTATTCCACTAGGCAATTAATATGATCATTCAACCCGCTTTCTGGAAAACCGCCGACTTTCGTAGCAGTCCAATTTGAAAGCTGTCGCAGATCTTTGTGAACTTGTGTGCTGATAAGATATATATTTAGGGCAAGGGAGACAATGCTGGCTTTTCTGTCACAGTTTGTTTAAAGTATGGAAACTTGTTGATCGACACACGCCTTTGACTTTGGCGGCGAGAAGAAAAAAGATTTTAAGATTTTCACTTCTGCATTGTAGGGCCATGGACCAGAACACATGTAGATAGCGGTGGCCGATGACCTGGCGTAAATCCCCTCCATGTGGCATTTCCACAGATCGGCATGTTAATTAGGACCAGAACACATGTAGATAGCGGTGGCCGATGATCTGACGTAAATCCCCTCCATGTGGCATTTCCACAGATCGGCATGTTTATTAGGACCAGAACACATGTAGATAGTGGTGGCCGATGATCTGGCATAAATCCCCTGCATGTGGCATTTCCACAGATCGGCATGTTTATTGCAGCTCGGACTTGTGTGAGTAGAACTATTTGTCTCGTCTTATTCCACTAGGCAATTAATATGATCATTCAACCCGCTTTCTGGAAAACCGCCGACTTTCGTAGCAGTCCAATTTGAAAGCTGTCGCAGATCTTTGTGAACTTGTGTGCTGATAAGATATATATTTAGGGCAAGGGAGACAATGCTGGCTTTTCTGTCACAGTTTGTTTAAAGTAAGGAAACTTGTTGATCGACACACGCCTTTGACTTTGGCGGCGAGAAGAAAAAAGATTTTAAGATTTTCACTTCTGCATTGTAGGGCCATGGACCAGAACACATGTAGATAGCGGTGGCCGATGACCTGGCGTAAATCCCCTCCATGTGGCATTTCCACAGATCGGCATGTTAATTAGGACCAGAACACATGTAGATAGCGGTGGCCGATGATCTGACGTAAATCCCCTCCATGTGGCATTTCCACAGATCGGCATGTTTATTATGACCAGAACACATGTAGATAGCGGTGGCCGATGATCTTGCGTAAATCCCCTCCATGTGGCATTTCCACAGATCGGCATGTTTATTGCAGCTCGGACTTGTGTGAGTAGAACTATTTGTCTCGTCTTATTCCACTAGGCAATTAATATGATCATTCAACCCGCTTTTTGGAAAACCGCCGACTTTCGTAGCAGTCCAATTTGAAAGCTGTCGCAGATCTTTGTGAACTTGTGTGCTGATAAGATATATATTTAGGGCAAGGGAGACAATGCTGGCTTTTCTGTCACAGTTTGTTTAAAGTAAGGAAACTTGTTGATCGACACACGCCTTTGACTTTTGCGGCGAGAAGAAAAAAGATTTTAAGATTTTCACTTCTGCATTGTAGGGCCATGGACCAGAACACATGTAGATAGCGGTGGCCGATGACCTGGCGTAAATCCCCTCCATGTGGCATTTCCACAGATCGGCATGTTAATTAGGACCAGAACACATGTAGATAGCGGTGGCCGATGATCTGACGTAAATCCCCTCCATGTGGCATTTCCACAGATCGGCATGTTTATTAGGACCAGAACACATGTAGATAGCGGTGGCCGATGATCTGGCGTAAATCCCCTCCATGTGGCATTTCCACAGATCGGCATGTTTATTGCAGCTCGGACTTGTGTGAGTAGAACTATTTGTCTCGTCTTATTCCACTAGGCAATTAATATGATCATTCAACTGCTTTCTGGAAAACCGCCGACTTTCGTAGCAGTCCAATTTGAAAGCTGTCGCAGATCTTTGTGAACTTGTGTGCTGATAAGATATATATTTAGGGCAAGGGAGACAATGCTGGCTTTTCTGTCACAGTTTGTTTAAAGTAAGGAAACTTGTTGATCGACACACGCCTTTGACTTTGGCGGCGAGAAGAAAAAAGATTTTAAGATTTTCACTTCTGCATTGTAGGGCCATGGACCAGAACACATGTAGATAGCGGTGGCCGATGACCTGGCGTAAATCCCCTCCATGTGGCATTTCCACAGATCGGCATGTTTATTGCAGCTCGGACTTGTGTGAGTAGAACTATTTGTCTCGTCTTATTCCACTAGGCAATTAATATGATCATTCAACCCGCTTTCTGGAAAACCGCCGACTTTCGTAGCAGTCCAATTTGAAAGCTGTCGCAGATCTTTGTGAACTTGTGTGCTGATAAGATATATATTTAGGGCAAGGGAGACAATGCTGGCTTTTCTGTCACAGTTTGTTTAAAGTAAGGAAACTTGTTGATCGACACACGCCTTTGACTTTGGCGGCGAGAAGAAAAAAGATTTTAAGATTTTCACTTCTGCATTGTAGGGCCATGGACCAGAACACATGTAGATAGCGGTGGCCGATGACCTGGCGTAAATCCCCTCCATGTGGCATTTCCACAGATCGGCATGTTAATGAGGACCAGAACACATGTAGATAGCGGTGGCCGATGATCTGACGTAAATCCCCTCCATGTGGCATTTCCACAGATCGGCATGTTTATTAGGACCAGAACACATGTAGATAGCGGTGGCCGATGATCTTGCGTAAATCCCCTCCATGTGGCATTTCCACAGATCGGCATGTTTATTGCAGCTCGGACTTGTGTGAGTAGAACTATTTGTCTCGTCTTATTCCACTAGGCAATTAATATGATCATTCAACCCGCTTTCTGGAAAACCGCGGACTTTCGTAGGAGTCCAATTTGAAAGCTGTCGCAGATCTTTGTGAACTTGTGTGCTGATAAGATATATATACTAAACAAAAATGAAAACTTTACACTTCAAGATTTCTTGTTTCTGGAAAACTATCGAACTAAAAGTCTGAAATATATTTTGACGTTATTTCCCAGGCTTTCAGCAATCGTTTTGTCGAAATCTCATTGCCTTGTGTCCTTTAATGTCAGAGTTACGGCCCTTAATGCGTTTAGAGCTAATTACATCTAATTTCACTTATGCGCATGCGCAGGAAACGATTCACTATTTTTTCGGAATTTGTCGTATCTGGGTTGCCAGAAAAACACAACAAATCTTTCTTATCACTAGTAGCAAGCTCTAGAATAAAGGTCTAATCTGTCAATTTTGTGAATTACCTCCCTTTGACATAAACAAATAGGGAATTTAAAATGTTTGATATTCATAAATTTATCACGGTTTTCGATTGATTTTTTGAAAACATCATGCAGGCTTTACATGGGATTTTTGAACCCTTTTTTCGACTAGGACTTTTCCCAGATGTTCATGCAATAGCGATTTCAATTTCCTGTGGAGATTGCATTGTAAAATTTTCAAGCTTTGCAACATAATGAAATTTCTGCTTTTCAAACATCGTTTTTTAAAAGCTCAAACAATGTTATGCAAGCTTCTTTACATTTTCTGACTGATAACTTGTCAGACTACCATTCCGTACAGTCTGACATGGTTTGAATTCTTCTGCCCGGATTTTCGAGGGTTTAAATTATGTAAAAATCTGTTAAAATTGAACACCTGAAAAAACGGACCCCTGTCACACTTAAAGGGTGCGTTTTCCATCCCTGTGATTAAGATCAACAAAACGTTTAGTGTTTGGCAAACCAAGTCAATGAACAATACGAAGCACATTCACTTGATTTCTTTACTTGTTGTATTTAGAAGAAATATGACAAGCAGTGTAGGTGTAAAGTTTTCATTTTTGTTCAGTATATTTAGGGCAAGGGAGACAATGCTGGCTTTTCTGTCACAGTTTGTTTAAAGTAAGGAAACTTGTTGATCGACACACGCCTTTGACTTTGGCGGCGAGAAGAAAAAAGATTTTAAGATTTTCACTTCTGCATTGTAGGGCCATTAGTCTGTGATAATCGGTAATCCGTGTGCATTTGAGTATTAAGAATGCCAACAACGCATATCAGAAAAACAATTCCTTGGCAATGATGAAACTGCTTGTTGGCATATCTGTAGACGCGTCGTTTTCCTGTGACGTTAGGTCAAAAACAATAATAATAAACAATAAAATTGAGATAAACAGTCGATTACAGGGGTATTATACAGAAAGAGTATAAGAAAATAACTCAAATCTTTTGATATAATTGTTTTAAAGAAAACGCATCATTTTGTAAAACCTGTAAAATACGTTTTAGTATTCAGACGTCACGCTGACGTCAAATTACAAACATACATGCTTATTGCTTATATGAATGGTTTTAGCAATATTTTGTACATAATCACACACAATAAAGGTAACATAATGAAAATGTTATATCAAGAGTCACAACGTATGATTACGTCAAAAGATAAATGACGTCCAAGATAGGTCAATTTTATTGGATACATATATCCATTGTATAACGATTGCAAAGTGATAAAACCCTTAAACTTTTTAATGTTCCATTATGTGATTTCCCTTCGATATTTTTGCTCTGACGCCTTAATGTCAACAACGTCATTGTAACGTCGTTACTAATAATCATAAAATTTACATACAAACATCCTGATGATTAATATTTGTGAAACCAGTACATGATCATTAAAAAGTTTAAACTTATAAAGCTGGTTATTCACTTTTCAAGTTCAATTTAGGTATTTACCGTAATGTAGAATATTTATTCCACTTACCACTATTTCATTTTTTTATTTGATTTTCCTTTATAAGTTTAAAGTTGTGTGCGAAAATGTAATATACTTTATTTCAAGAGCCGTTTCTCTACTTGTTAGTGCTTTTCCAAAGAAAGCATTATCCTAAAACTATATACTAGTCTAGTAGATTTCGATTATGTTAAGGTTGAACTTTAAGTTTTCTGGCATAAATGAATCGTGGCGTACAACTATGAATAAAAACAGAATACCCATCGAGCAAGAAGAGATCAGACAACGATTCTTAAAAGAAATTAAAGTATGATAAAATATATGATGTACAAATCGAAAAAAATAGATCTCTATTTATAAAGGTAGCCTACACCATAATTAGCTGAAGTACGGTAGAAGACTGAAAACATTTATCAATCTATCAATTGTTCTGGATTCAAACAAGCATCTTTGTCCGCTCCTTTTTACCAGTACAGACCAGCCCGTTTGACTTAAATGTACGCCTTAATGGCCGACACATTGTCTTGATACAAGTTCCCAGAGTGCATATCGGTCAAATGTATAAGGAACCTCTTTGTAACCTTCAAATTCCGATTGTGTTACAATTACAAAGTGTTTAGGTTGATCTCTGCCTGATTTAATGATTCTAGTTTTTTGAAGGCACTGCAACAAAATCATTGCACCAAGAAATGTAATTTCTTTGTTTCAAGGTCAAAAAGACACCAGTGCCATGCTTAATATTGCCTTTTCTCTGAGTATGGCCGTGAGTAGTGTTTCATGGTGTTTGTATGCTCGTTCTTTCACAGTCTTTTTTGTAGCACCACTGTTTTACTGTCTTCATTTTTTTTGACATTTATAACTGTCATCAAACATGCTGAAACGTTGAGCAATTTCAGGTTTTGTCCCCATACTGGTACATGATATCTACACCCTGGAGTAAAATTTCACAGGAATCTTTTGTTGGTTCACTGACTAGAGTTCGATCTAGAACTTGACATGATACAATACACTGCCAAGTCTTACTCTGAGACAAATGGCTCCATTGGGAAGATATCCTTGGCTTCTTCGACAGATAATCTGCTCGGCATTATATTTACAATACAAAAAACTAATGCACATGGGTATGAATATCACCCACAATAATGTACGCAATACACCTTTTTGTACAACAACCATGTAGTTGTAAATTATTTTGTACATATTAAGAACTAAATAGTAATGTAATTGAATACTGAACGTAAAAAATATAAACTAGATACATAATATTTGGGATTCAATACATGTACGCTCGCATGAGGACAGTTTCGACTGACAAAATTATAATATAATATACTGGTCTTCTCAAAAAATGACCAAAATATGCCCTCGTGATTCCCGAGACACAAAATTACACAATATGTTCACAATTCTTTTTATTGCATTTCATTGTGTAAAAGGGAATGTGACAATTGTCAATAAAAAGGAGACTGTTTGGAAATTAAAACACCATGATTTACCTCAATCTTCTCTTATTGCTGTACTCATCAGCAACACAAACGTGCCATTCATATTTTTGTTTTTCTCCATTGATTGGGTTCTGCTAAAAATCCATGTAACTTGAAACCATTATAAATGCATTATAATATTATGAAGCTCTACGACGATTTAGTGCTTTTTAAGCGTTAATCATATAACATCCTCAAATTCAATGATAATTGACAACAAATCGTGCAAAATAATCTAATTGGTACTCATTAATTCACATATAAAATTTTATAAAGATATGATAATTATTTAAATAGTTATAGTCATTTGTAATATGGCGCTCTAGAACTTTCGATCAGTATACCACACACACGTGGATCAAGTGCATGTACGGCTCGTGAAATCTATGAAATCGATATTTATTCACTCGATATATCGTCTAAGACGTCCGATCAATAAGGTTATAACCACTACAACGCCCGCACGATTAAACTTAAATGTCAAGATAGATGTCAAGTAGTGCAAAAGTAAAGAACGTTGAATACGTCAATATTTGTCTCAATATTGTTAGCGACGGCATGTCGATGCATCATACGGGGTATTCGTATATCTATATCCATATTTTTGTTAACAGAAACACATATAAACAAAAAACAACATCATTTTCATATGTTTTACTAAACTCGGTTTGCAATTAAGCAAATTGACAACGTTACGTAATCGGCGGAAAACGACGTAATGACGCGTTTCCAGATATGTCAACAAGTGGATCATGAAAGTTCAGATGTTGATGCACATAACTGCAGTTGTTGGCATGCTTAATACTCTAATGCATACGGGACGTGATTTCCGGACATACCATCACAGACTACATGGACCAGAACACATGTAATTAGCGGTGGCCGATGACCTGGCGTAAATCCCCTTCATGTGGCATTTCCACAGATCGGCATGTTAATTAGGACCAGAACACATGTAGATAGCGGTGGCCGATGATCTGACGTAAATCCCCTCCATGTGGCATTTCCACAGATCGGCATTTTTATTTGGACCAGAACACATGTAGATAGCGGTGGCCAATGACCTGGCGTAAATCCCCTCCATGTGGCATTTCCACAGATCGGCATGTTAATTAGGACCAGAACACATGTAGATAGAGGTGGCCGATGATCTTGCGTAAATCCCCTCCATGTGGCATTTCCACAGATCGGCATGTTTATTGCAGCTCGGACTTGTGTGAGTAGAACTATTTGTCTCGTCTTATTCCACTAGGCAATTAATATGATCATTCAACCGGCTTTCTGGAAAACCGCCGACTTTCGTAGCAGTCCAATTTGAAAGCTGTCGCAGATCTTTGTGAACTTGTGTGCTGATAAGATATATATTTAGGGCAAGGGAGACAATGCTGGCTTTTCTGTCACAGTTTGTTTAAAGTAAGGAAACTTGTTGATCGACACACGACTTTGACTTTGGCGGCGAGAAGAAAAAAGATTTTAAGATTTTCACTTCTGCATTGTAGGGTCATGGACCAGAACACATGTAGATAGCGGTGGCCGATGACCTGGCGTAAATCCCCTCCATGTGGCATTTCCACAGATCGGCATGTTAATTAGGACCAGAACACATGTAGATAGCGGTGGCCGATGATCTGACGTAAATCCCCTCCATGTGGCATTTCCACAGATTGGCATGTTTATTAGGACCAGAACACATGTAGATAGCGGTGGCCGATGATCTTGCGTAAATCCCCTCCATGTGGCATTTCCACAGATCGGCATGTTTATTGCAGCTCGGACTTGTGTGAGTAGAACTATTTGTCTCGTCTTATTCCACTAGGCAATTAATATGATCATTCAACTGGCTTTCTGGAAAACCGCCGACTTTCGTAGCAGTCCAATTTGAAAGCTGTCGCAGATCTTTGTGAACTTGTGTGCTGATAAGATATATATTTAGGGCAAGGGAGACAATGCTGGCTTTTCTGTCACAGTTTGTTTAAAGTAAGGAAACTTGTTGATCGACACACGCCTTTGACTTTTGCGGCGAGAAGAAAAAAGATTTTAAGATTTTCACTTCTGCATTGTAGGGCCATGGACCAGAACACATGTAGATAGCGGTGGCCGATCACCTGGCGTAAATCCCCTCCATGTGGCATTTCCACAGATCGGCATGTTAATTAGGACCAGAACACATGTAGATAGCGGTGGCCGATGATCTGACGTAAATCCCCTCCATGTGGCATTTCCACAGATCGGCATGTTTATTAGGACCAGAACACATGTAGATAGCGGTGGCCGATGATCTGGCGTAAATCCCCTCCATGTGGCATTTCCACAGATCGGCATGTTTATTGCAGCTCGGACTTGTGTGAGTAGAACTATTTGTCTCGTCTTATTCCACTAGGCAATTAATAAGATCATTCAACCCGCTTTCTGGAAAACCGCCGACTTTCGTAGCAGTCCAATTTGAAAGCTGTCGCAGATCTTTGTGAACTTGTGTGCTGATAAGATATATATTTAGGGCAAGGGAGACAATGCTGGCTTTTCTGTCACAGTTTGTTTAAAGTAAGGAAACTTGTTGATCGACACACGCCTTTGACTTTGGCGGCGAGAAGAAAAAAGATTTTAAGATTTTCACTTCTGCATTGTAGGGCCATGGACCAGAACACATGTAGATAGCGGTGGCCGATGACCTGGCGTAAATCCCCTCCATGTGGCATTTCCACAGATCAGCATGTTAATTAGGACCAGAACACATGTAGATAGCGGTGGCCGATGATCTTGCGTAAATCCCCTCCATGTGGCATTTCCACAGATCGGCATGTTTATTGCAGCTCGGACTTGTGTGAGTAGAACTATTTGTCTCGTCTTATTCCACTAGGCAATTAATATGATCATTCAACCCGCTTTCTGGAAAACCGCCGACTTTCGTAGCAGTCCAATTTGAAAGCTGTCGCAGATCTTTGTGAACTTGTGTGCTGATAAGATATATATTTAGGGCAAGGGAGACAATGCTGGCTTTTCTGTCACAGTTTGTTTAAAGTAAGGAAACTTGTTGATCGACACACGCCTTTGACTTTGGCGGCGAGAAGAAAAAAGATTTTAAGATTTTCACTTCTGCATTGTAGGGTCATGGACCAGAACACATGTAGATAGCGGTGGCCGATGACCTGGCGTAAATCCCCTCCATGTGGCATTTCCACAGATCGGCATGTTAATTAGGACCAGAACACATGTAGATAGCGGTGGCCGATGATCTGACGTAAATCCCCTCCATGTGGCATTTCCACAGATTGGCATGTTTATTAGGACCAGAACACATGTAGATAGCGGTGGCCGATGATCTTGCGTAAATCCCCTCCATGTGGCATTTCCACAGATCGGCATGTTTATTGCAGCTCGGACTTGTGTGAGTAGAACTATTTGTCTTGTCTTATTCCACTAGGCAATTAATATGATCATTCAACCCGCTTTCTGGAAAACCGCCGACTTTCGTAGCAGTCCAATTTGAAAGCTGTCGCAGATCTTTGTGAACTTGTGTGCTGATAAGATATATATTTAGGGCAAGGGAGACATTGCTGGCTTTTCTGTCACAGTTTGTTTAAAGTAAGGAAACTTGTTGATCGACACACGCCTTTGACTTTTGTGGCGAGAAGAAAAAAGATTTTAAGATTTTCACTTCTGCATTGTAGGGCCATGGACCAGAACACATGTAGAAAGCGGTGGCCGATGACCTGGCGTAAATCCCCTCCATGTGGCATTTCCACAGATCGGCATGTTAATTAGGACCAGAACACATGTAGATAGCGGTGGCCGATGATCTGACGTAAATCCCCTCCATGTGGCATTTCCACAGATCGGCATGTTTATTAGGACCAGAACACATGTAGATAGCGGTGGCCGATGATCTTGCGTAAATCCCCTCCATGTGGCATTTCCACAGATCGGCATGTTTATTGCAGCTCGGACTTGTGTGATTAGAACTATTTGTCTCGTCTTATTCCACTAGGCAATTAATATGATCATTCAACCCGCTTTCTGGAAAACCGCCGACTTTCGTAGGAGTCCAATTTGAAAGCTGTCGCAGATCTTTGTGAACTTGTGTGCTGATAAGATATATATTTAGGGCAAGGGAGACAATGCTGGCTTTTCTGTCACAGTTTGTTTAAAGTAAGGAAACTTGTTGATCGACACACGCCTTTGACTTTGGCGACGAGAAGAAAAAAGATTTTAAGATTTTCACTTCTGCATTGTAGGGCCATGGACCAGAACACATGTAGATAGCGGTGGCCGATGACCTGGTGTAAATCCCCTCCATGTGGCATTTCCACAGATCGGCATGTTAATTAGGACCAGAACACATGTAGATAGCGGTGGCCGATGATCTGACGTAAATCCCCTCCATGTGGCATTTCCACAGATCGGCATGTTTATTAGGACCAGAACACATGTAGATAGCGGTGGCCGATGATCTTGCATAAATCCTCTCCATGTGGCATTTCCACAGATCGGCATGTTTATTGCAGCTCGGACTTGTGTGATTAGAACTATTTGTCTCGTCTTATTCCACTAGGCAATTAATATGATCATTCAACCCGCTTTCTGGAAAACCGCCGACTTTCGTAGCAGTCCAATTTGAAAGCTGTCGCAGATCTTTGTGAACTTGTGTGCTGATAAGATATATATTTAGGGCAAGGGAGACAATGCTGGCTTTTCTGTCACAGTTTGTTTAAAGTAAGGAAACTTGTTGATCGACACACGCCTTTGACTTTGGCGGCGAGAAGAAAAAAGATTTAAAGATTTTCAGTTCTGCATTGTAGGGTCATTGACCAGAACACATGTAGATAGCGGTGGCCGATGACCTAGCGTAAATCCCCTCCATGTGGCATTTCCACAGATCGGCATGTTAATTAGGACCAGAACACATGTAGATAGCGGTGGCCGATGATCTGACGTAAATCCCCTCCATGTGGCATTTCCACAGATTGGCATGTTTATAAGAACCAGAACACATGTAGATAGCGGTGGCCGATGATCTTGCGTAAATCCCCTCCATGTGGCATTTCCACATATCGGCATGTTTATTGCAGCTCGGACTTGTGTGAGTAGAACTATTTGTCTCATCTTATTCCACTAGGCAATTAATATGATCATTCAACCCGCTTTCTGGAAAACCGCCGACTTTCGTAGCAGTCCAATTTGAAAGCTGTCGCAGATCTTTGTGAACTTGTGTGCTGATAAGATATATATTTAGGGCAAGGGAGACAATGCTGGCTTTTCTGTCAGTTTGTTTAAAGTAAGGAAACTTGTTGATCGACACACGCCTTTGACTTTGGCGGCGAGAAGAAAAAAGATTTTAAGATTTTCACTTCTGCATTGTAGGGTCATGGACCAGAACACATGTAGATAGCGGTGGCCGATGACCTAGCGTAAATCCCCTCCATGTGGCATTTCCACAGATCGGCATGTTAATTAGGACCAGAACACATGTAGATAGCGGTGGCCGATGATCTGACGTAAATCCCCTCCATGTGGCATTTCCACAGATTGGCATGTTTATTAGGACCAGAACACATGTAGATAGCGGTGGCCGATGATCTGGCGTAAATCCCCTCCATGTTGCATTTCCACAGATCGGCATGTTTATTGCAGCTCGGACTTGTGTGAGTAGAACTATTTGTCTTGTCTTATTCCACTAGGCAATTAATATGATCATTCAACCCGCTTTCTGGAAAACCGCCGACTTTCGTAGCAGTCCAATTTGAAAGCTGTCGCAGATCTTTGTGAACTTGTGTGCTGATAAGATATATATTTAGGGCAAGGGAGACAATGCTGGCTTTTCTGTCACAGTTTGTTTAAAGTAAGGAAACTTGTTGATCGACACACGCCTTTGACTTTTGCGGCGAGAAGAAAAAAGATTTTAAGATTTTCACTTCTGCATTGTAGGGCCATGGACCAGAACACATGTAGATAGCGGTGGCCGATGACCTGGCGTAAATCCCCTCCATGTGGCATTTCCACAGATCGGCATGTTAATTAGGACCAGAACACATGTAGATAGCGGTGACCGATGATCTGACGTAAATCCCCTCCATGTTACATTTCCACAGATCGGCATGTTTATTAGGACCAGAACACATGTAGATAGCGGTGGCCGATGATCTGGCGTAAATCCCCTCCATGTGGCATTTCCACAGATCGGCATGTTTATTGCAGCTCGGACTTGTGTGAGTAGAACTATTTGTCTCGTCTTATTCCACTAGGCAATTAATATGATCATTCAACCCGCTTTCTGGAAAACCGCCGACTTTCGTAGCAGTCCAATTTGAAAGCTGTCGCAGATCTTTGTGAACTTGTGTGCTGATAAGATATATATTTAGGGCAAGGGAGACAATGCTGGCTTTTCTGTCACAGTTTGTTTAAAGTAAGGAAACTTGTTGATCGACACACGCCTTTGACTTTGGCGGCGAGAAGAAAAAAGATTTTAAGATTTTCACTTCTGCATTGTAGGGCCATGGACCAGAACACATGTAGATAGCGGTGGCCGATGACCTGGCGTAAATCCCCTCCATGTGGCATTTCCACAGATCGGCATGTTAATTAGGACCAGAACACATGTAGATAGCGGTGGCCGATGATCTGACGTAAATCCCCTCCATGTGGCATTTCCACAGATCGGCATGTTTATTAGGACCAGAACACATGTAGATAGCGGTGGCCGATGATCTGGCGTAAATCCCCTCCATGTGGCATTTCCACAGATGGGCATGTTTATTGCAGCTCGGACTTGTGTGAGTAGAACTATTTGTCTCGTCTTATTCCACTAGGCAATTAATATGATCATTCAACCCGCTTTCTGGAAAACTGCCGACTTTCGTAGCAGTCCAATTTGAAAGCTGTCGCAGATCTTTGTGAACTTGTGTGCTGATAAGATATATATTTAGGGCAAGGGAGACAATGCTGGCTTTTCTGTCACAGTTTGTTTAAAGTAAGGAAACTTGTTGATCGACACACGCCTTTGACTTTTGCGGCGAGAAGAAAAAAGATTTTAAGATTTTCACTTCTGCATTGTAGGGCCATGGACCAGAACACATGTAGATAGCGGTGGCCGATGACCTGGCGTAAATCCCCTCCATGTGGCATTTCCACAGATCGGCATGTTAATTAGGACCAGAACACATGTAGATAGCGGTGGCCGATGATCTGACGTAAATCCCCTCCATGTGGCATTTCCACAGATCGGCATGTTTATTAGGAGAAGAACACATGTAGATAGCGGTGGCCAATGATCTGGCGTAAATCCCCTCCATGTGGCATTTCCACAGATCGGCATGTTTATTGCAGCTCGGACTTGTGTGAGTAGAACTATTTGTCTCGTCTTATTCCACTAGGCAATTAATATGATCATTCAACCCGCTTTCTGGAAAACCGCCGACTTTCGTAGCAGTCCAATTTGAAAGCTGTCGCAGATCTTTGTGAACTTGTGTGCTGATAAGATATATATTTAGGGCAAGGGAGACATTGCTGGCTTTTCTGTCACAGTTTGTTTAAAGTAAGGAAACTTGTTGATCGACACACGCCTTTGACTTTGGCGGTGAGAAGAAAAAAGATTTTAAGATTTTCACTTCTGCATTGTAGGGCCATGGACCAGAACACATGTAGATAGCGGTGGTCGATGACCTGGCATAAATCCCCTCCATGTGGCATTTCCACAGATCGGCATGTTAATTAGGACCAGAACACATGTAGATAGCGGTGGCCGATGATCTGACGTAAATCCCCTCCATGTAGCATTTCCACAGATCGGCATGTTTATTAGGACCAGAACACATGTAGATAGCGGTGGCCGATGATCTTGCGTAAATCCCCTCCATGTGGCATTTCCACAGATCGGCATGTTTATTGCAGCTCGGACTTGTGTGAGTAGAACTATTTGTCTCGTCTTATTCCACTAGGCAATTAATATGATCATTCAACCCGCTTTCTGGAAAACCGCCGACTTTCGTGGCAGTCCAATTTGAAAGCTGTCGCAGATCTTTGTGAACTTGTGTGCTGATAAGATATATATTTAGGGCAAGGGAGACAATGCTGGCTTTTCTGCCACAGTTTGTTTAAAGTAAGGAAACTTGTTGATCGACACACGCCTTTGACTTTGGCGGCGAGAAGAAAAAAGATTTTAAGATTTTCACTTCTGCATTGTAGGGCCAAGGACCAGAACACATGTAGATAGCGGTGGCCGATGACCTGGCGTAAATCCCCTCCATGTGGCATTTCCACAGATCGGCATGTTAATTAGGACCAGAACACATGTAGATAGCGGTGGCCGATGATCTGACGTAAATCCCCTCCATGTTGCATTTCCACAGATCGGCATGTTTATTAGGACCAGAACACATGTAGATAGCGGTGGCCGATGATCTGGCGTAAATCCCCTCCATGTGGCATTTCCACAGATCGGCATGTTTATTGCAGCTCGGACTTGTGTGAGTAGAACTATTTGTCTCGTCTTATTCCACTAGGCAATTAATATGATCATTCAACCCGCTTTCTGGAAAACCGCCGACTTTCGTAGCAGTCCAATTTGAAAGCTGTCGCAGATCTTTGTGAACTTGTGTGCTGATAAGATATATATTTAGGGCAAGGGAGACAATGCTGGCTTTTCTGTCACAGTTTGTTTAAAGTAAGGAAACTTGTTGATCGACACACGCCTTTGACTTTGGCGGCGAGAAGAAAAAAGATTTTAAGATTTTCACTTCTGCATTGTAGGGCCATGGACCAGAACACATGTAGATAGCGGTGGCCGATGACCTGGCGTAAATCCCCTCCATGTGGCATTTCCACAGATCGGCATTTTAATTAGGACCAGAACACATGTAGATAGCGGTGGCCGATGATCTGGCGTAAATCCCCTCCATGTGGCATTTCCACAGATTGGCATGATTATTGCAGCATGGACTTGTGTGAGTAGAACTATTTGTCTCGTCTTATTCCACTAGGCAATTAATATGATCATTCAACACGCTTTCTGGAAAACCGCCGACTTTCGTAGCAGTCCAATTTGAAAGCTGTCGCAGATCTTTGTGAACTTGTGTGCTGATAAGATATATATTTAGGGCAATGGAGACAATGCTGGCTTTTCTGTCACAGTTTGTTTAAAGTAAGGAAACTTGTTGATCGACACACGCCTTTGACTTTTGCGGCGAGAAGAAAAAAGATTTTAAGATTTTCACTTCTGCATTGTAGGGCCATGGACCAGAACACATGTAGATAGCGGTGGCCGATCACCTGGCGTAAATCCCCTCCATGTGGCATTTCCACAGATCGGCATGTTAATTAGGACCAGAACACATGTAGATAGCGGCGGATGATGATCTGGCGTAAATCCCCTCCATGTGGCATTTCCACAGATCGGCATGTTTATTAGGACCAGAACACATGTAGATAGCGGTGGCCGATGATCTTGCGTAAATCCCCTCCATGTGGCATTTCCACAGATCGGCATGTTTATTGCAGCTCGGACTTGTGTGAGTAGAACTATTTGTCTCGTCTTATTTCACTAGGCAATTAATATGATCATTCAACCCGCTTTCTGGAAAACCGCTGACTTTCGTAGCAGTCCAATTTGAAAGCTGTCGCAGATCTTTGTGAACTTGTGTGCTGATAAGATATATATTTAGGGCAAGGGAGACAATGCTGGCTTTTCTGTCACAGTTTGTTTAAAGTAAGGAAACTTGTTGATCGACACACCCCTTTGACTTTGGCGGCGAGAAGAAAAAAGATTTTAAGATTTTCACTTCTGCATTGTAGGGCCATGGACCAGAACACATGTAGATAGCGGTGGCCGATGACCTGGCGTAAATCCCCTCCATGTGGCATTTCCACAGATCGGCATGTTAATTAGGACCAGAACACATGTAGATAGCGGTGGCCGATGATCTGGCGTATATCCCCTCCATGTGGCATTTCCACAGATGGGCATGTTTATTAGGACCAGAACACATGTAGATAGCGGTGGCCGATGATCTGGCGTAAATCCCCTCCATGTGGCATTTCCACAGATCGGCATGTTTATTGCAGCTCGGACTTGTGTGAGTAGAACTATTTGTCTCGTCTTATTCCACTAGGCAATTAATATGATCATTCAACACGCTTTCTGGAAAACCGCCGACTTTCGTAGCAGTCCAATTTGAAAGCTGTCGCAGATCTTTGTGAACTTGTGTGCTGATAAGATATATATTTAGGGCAAGGGAGACAATGCTGGCTTTTCTGTCACAGTTTGTTTAAAGTAAGGAAACTTGTTGATCGACACACGCCTTTGACTTTGGCGGCGAGAAGAAAAAAGATTTTAAGATTTTCACTTCTGCATTGTAGGGCCATGGACCAGAACACATGTAGATAGCGGTGGCCGATGACCTGGTGTAAATCCCCTCCATGTGGCATTTCCACAGATCGGCATGTTTATTAGGACCAGAACACATGTAGATAGCGGTGGCCGATGATCTGGCGTAAATCCCCTCCATGTGGCATTTCCACAGATCGGCATGTTTATTGCAGCTCGGACTTGTGTGAGTAGAAGTATTTGTCTCGTCTTATTCTACTAGCCAATTAATATGATCATTCAACCCGCTTTCTGGAAAACCGCCGACTTTCGTAGCAGTCCAATTTGAAAGCTGTCGCAGATCTTTGTGAACTTGTGTGCTGATAAGATATATATTTAGGGCAAGGGAGACAATGCTGGCTTTTCTGTCACAGTTTGTTTAAAGTAAGGAAACTTGTTGATCGACACACGCCTTTGACTTTGGCGGCGAGAAGAAAAAAGATTTTAAGATTTTCACTTCTGCATTGTAGGGCCATGGACCAGAACACATGTAGATAGCGGTGGCCGATGACCTGGCGTAAATCCCCACCATGTGGCATTTCCACAGATCGGCATGTTAATTAGGACCAGAACACATGTAGATAGCAGTGCCCGATGATCTGACGTAAATCCCCTCCATGTGGCATTTCCACAGATCGGCATGTTTATTAGGACCAGAACACATGTAGATAGCGGTGGCCGATGATCTTGCGTATATCTCCTCCATGTGGCATTTCCACAGATCGGCATGTTTATTGCAGCTCGGACTTGTGTGAGTAGAACTATTTGTCTCGTCTTATTCCACTAGGCAATTAATATGATCATTCAACCCGCTTTCTGGAAAACCGCCGACTTTCGTAGCAGTCCAATTTGAAAGCTGTCGCAGATCTTTGTGAACTTGTGTGCTGATAAGATATATATTTAGGGCAAGGGAGACAATGCTGGCTTTTCTGTCACAGTTTGTTTAAAGTAAGGAAACTTGTTGATCGACACACGCCTTTGACTTTGGCGGCGGAAGAAAAAATATTTTAAGATTTTCACTTCTGCATTGTAGGGCCATGGACCAGAACACATGTAGATAGCGGTGGCCGATGACCTGGCGTAAATCCCCTCCATGTGGCATTTCCACAGATCGGCATATTAATTAGGACCAGAACACATGTAGATAGCGGTGGCCGATGATCTGGCGTAAATCCCCTCCATGTGGCATTTCCACAGATCGGCATGTTTATTAGGACCAGAACACATGTAGATAGCGGTGGCCGATGATCTTGCGTAAATCCCCTCCATGTGGCATTTCCACAGATCGGCATGTTTATTGCAGCTCGGACTTGTGTGAGTAGAACTATTTGTCTCGTCTTATTCCACTAGGCAATTAATATGATCATTCAACCCGCTTTCTGGAAAACCGCCGACTTTCGTAGCAGTCCAATTTGAAAGCTGTCGCAGATCTTTGTGAACTTGTGTGCTGATAAGATATATATTTAGGGCAAGGGAGACAATGCTGGCTTTTCTGTCACAGTTTGTTTAAAGTAAGGAAACTTGTTGATCGACACACGCCTTTGACTTTGGCGGCGAGAAGAAAAAAGATTTTAAGATTTTCACTTCTGCATTGTAGGGCCATGGACCAGAACACATGTAGATAGCGGTGGCCGATGACCTGGCGTAAATCCCCTCCATGTGGCATTTCCACAGATCGGCATTTTAATTAGGACCAGAACACATGTAGATAGCGGTGGCCGATGTTCTGGCGTAAATCCCCTCCATGTGGCATTTCCACAGATTGGCATGATTATTGCAGCATGGACTTGTGTGAGTAGAACTATTTGTCTCGTCTTATTCCACTAGGCAATTAATATGATCATTCAACACGCTTTCTGGAAAACCGCCGACTTTCGTAGCAGTCCAATTTGAAAGCTGTCGCAGATCTTTGTGAACTTGTGTGCTGATAAGATATATATTTAGGGCAATGGAGACAATGCTGGCTTTTCTGTCACAGTTTGTTTAAAGTAAGGAAACTTGTTGATCGACACACGCCTTTGACTTTGGCGGCGAGAAGAAAAAAGATTTTAAGATTTTCACTTCTGCATTGTAGGGCCATGGACCAGAACACATGTAGATAGCAGTGGCCGATGACCTGGCGTAAATCCCCTCCATGTGGCATTTCCACAGATCGGCATGTTAATTAGGACCAGAACACATGTAGATAGCGGCGGATGATGATCTGGCGTAAATCCCCTCCATGTGGCATTTCCACAGATCGGCATGTTTATTAGGACCAGAACACATGTAGATAGCGGTGGCCGATGATCTTGCGTAAATCCCCTCCATGTGGCATTTCCACAGATCGGCATGTTTATTGCAGCTCGGACTTGTGTGAGTAGAACTATTTGTCTCGTCTTATTTCACTAGGCAATTAATATGATCATTCAACCCGCTTTCTGGAAAACCGCCGACTTTCGTAGCAGTCCAATTTGAAAGCTGTCGCAGATCTTTGTGAACTTGTGTGCTGATAAGATATATATTTAGGGCAAGGGAGACAATGCTGGCTTTTCTGTCACAGTTTGTTTAAAGTAAGGAAACTTGTTGATCGACACACGCCTTTGACTTTGGCGGCGAGAAGAAAAAAGATTTTAAGATTTTCACTTCTGCATTGTAGGGCCATGGACCAGAACACATGTAGATAGCGGTGGCCGATGACCTGGCGTAAATCCCCTCCATGTGGCATTTCCACAGATCGGCATGTTAATTAGGACCAGAACACATGTAGATAGCGGTGGCCGATGATCTGGCGTATATCCCCTCCATGTGGCATTTCCACAGATGGGCATGTTTATTAGGACCAGAACACATGTAGATAGCGGTGGCCGATGATCTGGCGTAAATCCCCTCCATGTGGCATTTCCACAGATCGGCATGTTTATTGCAGCTCGGACTTGTGTGAGTAGAACTATTTGTCTCGTCTTATTCCACTAGGCAATTAATATGATCATTCAACACGCTTTCTGGAAAACCGCCGACTTTCGTAGCAGTCCAATTTGAAAGCTGTCGCAGATCTTTGTGAACTTGTGTGCTGATAAGATATATATTTAGGGCAAGGGAGACAATGCTGGCTTTTCTGTCACAGTTTGTTTAAAGTAAGGAAACTTGTTGATCGACACACGCCTTTGACTTTGGCGGCGAGAAGAAAAAAGATTTTAAGATTTTCACTTCTGCATTGTAGGGCCATGGACCAGAACACATGTAGATAGCGGTGGCCGATGACCTGGCGTAAATCCCCTCCATGTGGCATTTCCACAGATCGGCATGTTAATTAGGACCAGAACACATGTAGATAGCGGCGGCCGATGATCTGGCGTAAATCCCCTCCATGTGGCATTTCCACAGATCGGCATGTTTTTTAGGACCAGAACACATGTAGATAGCGGTGGCCGATGATCTTGCGTAAATCCCCTCCATGTGGCATTTCCACAGATCGGCATGTTTATTGCAGCTCGGACTTGTGTGAGTAGAACTATTTGTCTCGTCTTATTTCACTAGGCAATTAATATGATCATTCAACACGCTTTCTGGAAAACCGCCGACTTTCGTAGCAGTCCAATTTGAAAGCTGTCGCAGATCTTTGTGAACTTATGTGCTGATAAGATATATATTTAGGGCAAGGGAGACAATGCTGGCTTTTCTGTCACAGTTTGTTTAAAGTAAGGAAACTTGTTGATCGACACACGCCTTTGACTTTGGCAGCGAGAAGAAAAAAGATTTTAAGATTTTCACTTCTGCATTGTAGGGCCATGGACCAGAACACATGTAGATAGCGGTGGCCGATGACCTGGCGTAAATCCCCTCCATGTGGCATTTCCACAGATCGGCATGTTAATTAGGACCAGAACACATGTAGATAGCGGTGGCCGATGATCTGGCGTAAATCCCCTCCATGTGGCATTTCCACAGATCGGCATGTTTATTAGGACCAGAACACATGTAGATAGCGGTGGCCGATGATCTTGCGTAAATCCCCTCCATGTGGCATTTCCACAGATCGGCATGTTTATTGCAGCTCGGACTTGTGTGAGTAGAACTATTTGTCTCGTCTTATTCCACTAGGCAATTAATATGATCATTCAACCCGCTTTCTGGAAAACCGCCGACTTTCGTAGCAGTCCAATTTGAAAGCTGTCGCAGATCTTTGTGAACTTGTGTGCTGATAAGATATATATTTAGGGCAAGGGAGACAATGCTGGCTTTTCTGTCACAGTTTGTTTAAAGTAAGGAAACTTGTTGATCGACACACGCCTTTGACTTTGGCGGCGAGAAGAAAAAAGATTTTAAGATTTTCACTTCTGCATTGTAGGGCCATGGACCAGAACACATGTAGATAGCGGTGGCCGATGACCTGGCGTAAATCCCCTCCATGTGGCATTTCCACAGATCGGCATGTTAATTAGGCCCAGAACACATGTAGATAGCGGTGGCCGATGATCTGACGTAAATCCCCTCCATGTGGCATTTCCACAGATCGGCATGTTTATTAGGACCAGAACACATGTAGATAGCGGTGGCCGATGATCTGGCGTAAATCCCCTCCATGTGGCATTTCCACAGATCGGCATGTTTATTGCAGCTCGGACTTGTGTGAGTAGAACTATTTGTCTCGTCTTATTCCACTAGGCAATTAATTTGATCATTCAACCCGCTTTCTGGAAAACCGCTGACTTTCGTAGCAGTCCAATTTGAAAGCTGTCGCAGATCTTTGTGAACTTGTGTGCTGATAAGATATATATTTAGGGCAAGGGAGACAATGCTGGCTTTTCTGTCACAGTTTGTTTAAAGTAAGGAAACTTGTTGATCGACACACGCCTTTGACTTTGGCGGCGAGAAGAAAAAAGATTTTAAGATTTTCACTTCTGCATTGTAGGGCCATGGACCAGAACACATGTAGATAGCGGTGGCCGATGACCTGGCGTAAATCCCCTCCATGTGGCATTTCCACAGATCGGCATGTTAATTAGGACCAGAACACATGTAGATAGCGTTGCCCGATGATCTGACGTAAATCCCCTCCATGTGGCATTTCCACAGATCGGCATGTTTATTAGGACCAGAACACATGTAGATAGCGGTGGCCGATGATCTTGCATAAATCCTCTCCATGTGGCATTTCCACAGATCGGCATGTTTATTGCAGCTCGGACTTGTGTGATTAGAACTATTTGTCTCGTCTTATTCCACTAGGCAATTAATATGATCATTCAACCCGCTTTCTGGAAAACCGCCGACTTTCGTAGCAGTCCAATTTGAAAGCTGTCGCAGATCTTTGTGAACTTGTGTGCTGATAAGATATATATTTAGGGCAAGGGAGACAATGCTGGCTTTTCTGTCACAGTTTGTTTAAAGTAAGGAAACTTGTTGATCGACACACGCCTTTGACTTTGGCGGCGAGAAGAAAAAAGATTTAAAGATTTTCACTTCTGCATTGTAGGGTCATGGACCAGAACACATGTAGATAGCGGTGGCCGATGACCTAGCGTAAATCCCCTCCATGTGGCATTTCCACAGATCGGCATGTTAATTAGGACCAGAACACATGTAGATAGCGGTGGCCGATGATCTGACGTAAATCCCCTCCATGTGGCATTTCCACAGATTGGCATGTTTATAAGAACCAGAACACATGTAGATAGCGGTGGCCGATGATCTTGCGTAAATCCCCTCCATGTGGCATTTCCACATATCGGCATGTTTATTGCAGCTCGGACTTGTGTGAGTAGAACTATTTGTCTCATCTTATTCCACTAGGCAATTAATATGATCATTCAACCCGCTTTCTGGAAAACCGCCGACTTTCGTAGCAGTCCAATTTGAAAGCTGTCGCAGATCTTTGTGAACTTGTGTGCTGATAAGATATATATTTAGGGCAAGGGAGACAATGCTGGCTTTTCTGTCAGTTTGTTTAAAGTAAGGAAACTTGTTGATCGACACACGCCTTTGACTTTGGCGGCGAGAAGAAAAAAGATTTTAAGATTTTCACTTCTGCATTGTAGGGTCATGGACCAGAACACATGTAGATAGCGGTGGCCGATGACCTAGCGTAAATCCCCTCCATGTGGCATTTCCACAGATCGGCATGTTAATTAGGACCAGAACACATGTAGATAGCTGTGGCCGATGATCTGACGTAAATCCCCTCCATGTGGCATTTCCACAGATTGGCATGTTTATTAGGACCAGAACACATGTAGATAGCGGTGGCCGATGATCTGGCGTAAATCCCCTCCATGTGGCATTTCCACAGATCGGCATGTTTATTGCAGCTCGGACTTGTGTGAGTAGAACTATTTGTCTTGTCTTATTCCACTAGGCAATTAATATGATCATTCAACCCGCTTTCTGGAAAACCGCCGACTTTCGTAGCAGTCCAATTTGAAAGCTGTCGCAGATCTTTGTGAACTTGTGTGCTGATAAGATATATATTTAGGGCAAGGGAGACAATGCTGGCTTTTCTGTCACAGTTTGTTTAAAGTAAGGAAACTTGTTGATCGACACACGCCTTTGACTTTGGCGGCGAGAAGAAAAAAGATTTTAAGATTTTCACTTCTGCATTGTAGGGCCATGGACCAGAACACATGTAGATAGCGGTGGCCGATGACCTGGCGTAAATCCCCTCCATGTGGCATTTCCACAGATCGGCATGTTAATTAGGACCAGAACACATGTAGATAGCGGTGGCCGATGATCTGACGTAAATCCCCTCCATGTGGCATTTCCACAGATCGGCATGTTTATTAGGACCAGAACACATGTAGATAGCGGTCGCCGATGATCTGGCGTAAATCCCCTCCATGTGGCATTTCCACAGATGGGCATGTTTATTGCAGCTCGGACTTGTGTGAGTAGAACTATTTGTCTCGTCTTATTCCACTAGGCAATTAATATGATCATTCAACCCGCTTTCTGGAAAACCGCCGACTTTCGTAGCAGTCCAATTTGAAAGCTGTCGCAGATCTTTGTGAACTTGTGTGCTGATAAGATATATATTTAGGGCAAGGGAGACAATGCTGGCTTTTCTGTCACAGTTTGTTTAAAGTAAGGAAACTTGTTGATCGACACACGCCTTTGACTTTTGCGGCGAGAAGAAAAAAGATTTTAAGATTTTCACTTCTGCATTGTAGGGCCATGGACCAGAACACATGTAGATAGCGGTGGCCGATGACCTGGCGTAAATCCCCTCCATGTGGCATTTCCACAGATCGGCATGTTAATTAGGACCAGAACACATGTAGATAGCGGTGGCCGATGATCTGACGTAAATCCCCTCCATGTGGCATTTCCACAGATCGGCATGTTTATTGCAGCTCGGACTTGTGTGAGTAGAACTATTTGTCTTGTCTTATTCCACTAGGCAATTAATATGATCATTCAACCCGCTTTCTGGAAAACCGCCGACTTTCGTAGCAGTCCAATTTGAAAGCTGTCGCAGATCTTTGTGAACTTGTGTGCTGATAAGATATATATTTAGGGCAAGGGAGACAATGCTGGCTTTTCTGTCACAGTTTGTTTAAAGTAAGGAAACTTGTTGATCGACACACGCCTTTGACTTTGGCGGCGAGAAGAAAAAAGATTTTAAGATTTTCACTTCTGCATTGTAGGGCCATGGACCAGAACACATGTAGATAGCGGTGGCCGATGACCTGGCGTAAATCCCCTCCATGTGGCATTTCCACAGATCGGCATGTTAATTAGGACCAGAACACATGTAGATAGCGGTGGCCGATGATCTGACGTAAATCCCCTCCATGTGGCATTTCCACAGATCGGCATGTTTATTAGGACCAGAACACATGTAGATAGCGGTGGCCGATGATCTGGCGTAAATCCCCTCCATGTGGCATTTCCACAGATGGGCATGTTTATTGCAGCTCGGACTTGTGTGAGTAGAACTATTTGTCTCGTCTTATTCCACTAGGCAATTAATATGATCATTCAACCCGCTTTCTGGAAAACCGCCGACTTTCGTAGCAGTCCAATTTGAAAGCTGTCGCAGATCTTTGTGAACTTGTGTGCTGATAAGATATATATTTAGGGCAAGGGAGACAATGCTGGCTTTTCTGTCACAGTTTGTTTAAAGTAAGGAAACTTGTTGATCGACACACGCCTTTGACTTTTGCGGCGAGAAGAAAAAAGATTTTAAGATTTTCACTTCTGCATTGTAGGGCCATGGACCAGAACACATGTAGATAGCGGTGGCCGATGACCTGGCGTAAATCCCCTCCATGTGGCATTTCCACAGATCGGCATGTTAATTAGGACCAGAACACATGTAGATAGCGGTGGCCGATGATCTGACGTAAATCCCCTCCATGTAGCATTTCCACAGATCGGCATGTTTATTAGGACCAGAACACATGTAGATAGCGGTGGCCGATGATCTTGCGTAAATCCCCTCCATGTGGCATTTCCACAGATCGGCATGTTTATTGCAGCTCGGACTTGTGTGAGTAGAACTATTTGTCTCGTCTTATTCCACTAGGCAATTAATATGATCATTCAACCCGCTTTCTGGAAAACCGCCGACTTTCGTGGCAGTCCAATTTGAAAGCTGTCGCAGATCTTTGTGAACTTGTGTGCTGATAAGATATATATTTAGGGCAAGGGAGACAATGCTGGCTTTTCTGCCACAGTTTGTTTAAAGTAAGGAAACTTGTTGATCGACACACGCCTTTGACTTTGGCGGCGAGAAGAAAAAAGATTTTAAGATTTTCACTTCTGCATTGTAGGGCCAAGGACCAGAACACATGTAGATAGCGGTGGCCGATGACCTGGCGTAAATCCCCTCCATGTGGCATTTCCACAGATCGGCATGTTAATTAGGACCAGAACACATGTAGATAGCGGTGGCCGATGATCTGACGTAAATCCCCTCCATGTTGCATTTCCACAGATCGGCATGTTTATTAGGACCAGAACACATGTAGATAGCGGTGGCCGATGATCTGGCGTAAATCCCCTCCATGTGGCATTTCCACAGATCGGCATGTTTATTGCAGCTCGGACTTGTGTGAGTAGAACTATTTGTCTCGTCTTATTCCACTAGGCAATTAATATGATCATTCAACCCGCTTTCTGGAAAACCGCCGACTTTCGTAGCAGTCCAATTTGAAAGCTGTCGCAGATCTTTGTGAACTTGTGTGCTGATAAGATATATATTTAGGGCAAGGGAGACAATGCTGGCTTTTCTGTCACAGTTTGTTTAAAGTAAGGAAACTTGTTGATCGACACACGCCTTTGACTTTGGCGGCGAGAAGAAAAAAGATTTTAAGATTTTCACTTCTGCATTGTAGGGCCATGGACCAGAACACATGTAGATAGCGGTGGCCGATGACCTGGCGTAAATCCCCTCCATGTGGCATTTCCACAGATCAGCATTTGAATTAGGACCAGAACACATGTAGATAGCGGTGGCCGATGATCTGGCGTAAATCCCCTCCATGTGGCATTTCCACAGATTGGCATGATTATTGCAGCATGGACTTGTGTGAGTAGAACTATTTGTCTCGTCTTATTCCACTAGGCAATTAATATGATCATTCAACACGCTTTCTGGAAAACCGCCGACTTTCGTAGCAGTCCAATTTGAAAGCTGTCGCAGATCTTTGTGAACTTGTGTGCTGATAAGATATATATTTAGGGCAATGGAGACAATGCTGGCTTTTCTGTCACAGTTTGTTTAAAGTAAGGAAACTTGTTGATCGACACACGCCTTTGACTTTGGCGGCGAGAAGAAAAAAGATTTTAAGATTTTCACTTCTGCATTGTAGGGCCATGGACCAGAACACATGTAGATAGCAGTGGCCGATGACCTGGCGTAAATCCCCTCCATGTGGCATTTCCACAGATCGGCATGTTAATTAGGACCAGAACACATGTAGATAGCGGCGGATGATGATCTGGCGTAAATCCCCTCCATGTGGCATTTCCACAGATCGGCATGTTTATTAGGACCAGAACACATGTAGATAGCGGTGGCCGATGATCTTGCGTAAATCCCCTCCATGTGGCATTTCCACAGATCGGCATGTTTATTGCAGCTCGGACTTGTGTGAGTAGAACTATTTGTCTCGTCTTATTTCACTAGGCAATTAATATGATCATTCAACCCGCTTTCTGGAAAACCGCCGACTTTCGTAGCAGTCCAATTTGAAAGCTGTCGCAGATCTTTGTGAACTTGTGTGCTGATAAGATATATATTTAGGGCAAGGGAGACAATGCTGGCTTTTCTGTCACAGTTTGTTTAAAGTAAGGAAACTTGTTGATCGACACACGCCTTTGACTTTGGCGGCGAGAAGAAAAAAGATTTTAAGATTTTCACTTCTGCATTGTAGGGCCATGGACCAGAACACATGTAGATAGCGGTGGCCGATGACCTGGCGTAAATCCCCTCCATGTGGCATTTCCACAGATCGGCATGTTAATTAGGACCAGAACACATGTAGATAGCGGTGGCCGATGATCTGGCGTATATCCCCTCCATGTGGCATTTCCACAGATGGGCATGTTTATTAGGACCAGAACACATGTAGATAGCGGTGGCCGATGATCTGGCGTAAATCCCCTCCATGTGGCATTTCCACAGATCGGCATGTTTATTGCAGCTCGGACTTGTGTGAGTAGAACTATTTGTCTCGTCTTATTCCACTAGGCAATTAATATGATCATTCAACACGCTTTCTGGAAAACTGCCGACTTTCGTAGCAGTCCAATTTGAAAGCTGTCGCAGATCTTTGTGAACTTGTGTGCTGATAAGATATATATTTAGGGCAAGGGAGACAATGCTGGCTTTTCTGTCACAGTTTGTTTAAAGTAAGGAAACTTGTTGATCGACACACGCCTTTGACTTTGGCGGCGAGAAGAAAAAAGATTTTAAGATTTTCACTTCTGCATTGTAGGGCCATGGACCAGAACACATGTAGATAGCGGTGGCCGATGACCTGGTGTAAATCCCCTCCATGTGGCATTTCCACAGATCGGCATGTTTATTAGGACCAGAACACATGTAGATAGCGGTGGCCGATGATCTGGCGTAAATCCCCTCCATGTGGCATTTCCACAGATCGGCATGTTTATTGCAGCTCGGACTTGTGTGAGTAGAAGTATTTGTCTCGTCTTATTCTACTAGGCAATTAATATGATCATTCAACCCGCTTTCTGGAAAACCGCCGACTTTCGTAGCAGTCCAATTTGAAAGCTGTCGCAGATCTTTGTGAACTTGTGTGCTGATAAGATATATATTTAGGGCAAGGGAGACAATGCTGGCTTTTCTGTCACAGTTTGTTTAAAGTAAGGAAACTTGTTGATCGACACACGCCTTTGACTTTGGCGGCGAGAAGAAAAAAGATTTTAAGATTTTCACTTCTGCATTGTAGGGCCATGGACCAGAACACATGTAGATAGCGGTGGCCGATGACCTGGCGTAAATCCCCACCATGTGGCATTTCCACAGATCGGCATGTTAATTAGGACCAGAACACATGTAGATAGCGGTGCCCGATGATCTGACGTAAATCCCCTCCATGTGGCATTTCCACAGATCGGCATGTTTATTAGGACCAGAACACATGTAGATAGCGGTGGCCGATGATCTTGCGTATATCTCCTCCATGTGGCATTTCCACAGATCGGCATGTTTATTGCAGCTCGGACTTGTGTGAGTAGAACTATTTGTCTCGTCTTATTCCACTAGGCAATTAATATGATCATTCAACCCGCTTTCTGGAAAACCGCCGACTTTCGTAGCAGTCCAATTTGAAAGCTGTCGCAGATCTTTGTGAACTTGTGTGCTGATAAGATATATATTTAGGGCAAGGGAGACAATGC
Source organism: Fragum sueziense (assembly GCA_963680895.1). Taxonomy (NCBI): domain Eukaryota; kingdom Metazoa; phylum Mollusca; class Bivalvia; order Cardiida; family Cardiidae; genus Fragum; species Fragum sueziense. The sequence goes on from OY804601.1 coordinate 24,476,852, forward strand.
TGGCTTTTCTGTCACAGTTTGTTTAAAGTAAGGAAACTTGTTGATCGACACACGCCTTTGACTTTGGCGGCAAGAAGAAAAAATATTTTAAGATTTTCACTTCTGCATTGTAGGGCCATGGACCAGAACACATGTAGATAGCGGTGGCCGATGACCTGGCGTAAATCCCCTCCATGTGGCATTTCCACAGATCGGCATATTAATTAGGACCAGAACACATGTAGATAGCGGTGGCCGATGATCTGGCGTAAATCCCCTCCATGTGGCATTTCCACAGATCGGCATGTTTATTAGGACCAGAACACATGTAGATAGCGGTGGCCGATGATCTTGCGTAAATCCCCTCCATGTGGCATTTCCACAGATCGGCATGTTTATTGCAGCTCAGACTTGTGTGAGTAGAACTATTTGTCTCGTCTTATTCCACTAGGCAATTAATATGATCATTCAACCCGCTTTCTGGAAAACCGCCGACTTTCGTAGCAGTCCAATTTGAAAGCTGTCGCAGATCTTTGTGAACTTGTGTGCTGATAAGATATATATTTAGGGCAAGGGAGACAATGCTGGCTTTTCTGTCACAGTTTGTTTAAAGTAAGGAAACTTGTTGATCGACACACGCCTTTGACTTTGGCGGCGAGAAGAAAAAAGATTTTAAGATTTTCACTTCTGCATTGTAGGGCCATGGACCAGAACACATGTAGATAGCGGTGGCCGATGACCTGGCGTAAATCCCCTCCATGTGGCATTTCCACAGATCGGCATTTTAATTAGGACCAGAACACATGTAGATAGCGGTGGCCGATGATCTGGCGTAAATCCCCTCCATGTGGCATTTCCACAGATTGGCATGATTATTGCAGCATGGACTTGTGTGAGTAGAACTATTTGTCTCGTCTTACACCACTAGGCAATTAATATGATCATTCAACATGCTTTCTGGAAAACCGCCGACTTTCGTAGCAGTCCAATTTGAAAGCTGTCGCAGATCTTTGTGAACTTGTGTGCTGATAAGATATATATTTAGGGCAATGGAGACAATGCTGGCTTTTCTGTCACAGTTTGTTTAAAGTAAGGAAACTTGTTGATCGACACACGCCTTTGACTTTGGCGGCGAGAAGAAAAAAGATTTTAAGATTTTCACTTCTGCATTGTAGGGCCATGGACCAGAACACATGTAGATAGCAGTGGCCGATGACCTGGCGTAAATCCCCTCCATGTGGCATTTCCACAGATCGGCATGTTAATTAGGACCAGAACACATGTAGATAGCGGCGGATGATGATCTGGCGTAAATCCCCTCCATGTGGCATTTCCACAGATCGGCATGTTTATTAGGACCAGAACACATGTAGATAGCGGTGGCCGATGATCTTGCGTAAATCCCCTCCATGTGGCATTTCCACAGATCGGCATGTTTATTGCAGCTCGGACTTGTGTGAGTAGAACTATTTGTCTCGTCTTATTTCACTAGGCAATTGATATGATCATTCAACCCGCTTTCTGGAAAACCGCCGACTTTCGTAGCAGTCCAATTTGAAAGCTGTCGCAGATCTTTGTGAACTTGTGTGCTGATAAGATATATATTTAGGGCAAGGGAGACAATGCTGGCTTTTCTGTCACAGTTTGTTTAAAGTAAGGAAACTTGTTGATCGACACACGCCTTTGACTTTGGCGGCGAGAAGAAAAAAGATTTTAAGATTTTCACTTCTGCATTGTAGGGCCATGGACCAGAACACATGTAGATAGCGGTGGCCGATGACCTGGCGTAAATCCCCTCCATGTGGCATTTCCACAGATCGGCATGTTAATTAGGACCAGAACACATGTAGATAGCGGTGGCCGATGATCTGGCGTATATCCCCTCCATGTGGCATTTCCACAGATGGGCATGTTTATTAGGACCAGAACACATGTAGATAGCGGTGGCCGATGATCTGGCGTAAATCCCCTCCATGTGGCATTTCCACAGATCGGCATGTTTATTGCAGCTCGGACTTGTGTGAGTAGAACTATTTGTCTCGTCTTATTCCACTAGGCAATTAATATGATCATTCAACACGCTTTCTGGAAAACCGCCGACTTTCGTAGCAGTCCAATTTGAAAGCTGTCGCAGATCTTTGTGAACTTGTGTGCTGATAAGATATATATTTAGGGCAAGGGAGACAATGCTGGCTTTTCTGTCACAGTTTGTTTAAAGTAAGGAAACTTGTTGATCGACACACGCCTTTGACTTTGGCGGCGAGAAGAAAAAAGATTTTAAGATTTTCACTTCTGCATTGTAGGGCCATGGACCAGAACACATGTAGATAGCGGTGGCCGATGACCTGGCGTAAATCCCCTCCATGTGGCATTTCCACAGATCGGCATGTTAATTAGGACCAGAACACATGTAGATAGCGGCGGCCGATGATCTGGCGTAAATCCCCTCCATGTGGCATTTCCACAGATCGGCATGTTTTTTAGGACCAGAACACATGTAGATAGCGGTGGCCGATGATCTTGCGTAAATCCCCTCCATGTGGCATTTCCACAGATCGGCATGTTTATTGCAGCTCGGACTTGTGTGAGTAGAACTATTTGTCTCGTCTTATTTCACTAGGCAATTAATATGATCATTCAACACGCTTTCTGGAAAACCGCCGACTTTCGTAGCAGTCCAATTTGAAAGCTGTCGCAGATCTTTGTGAACTTGTGTGCTGATAAGATATATATTTAGGGCAAGGGAGACAATGCTGGCTTTTCTGTCACAGTTTGTTTAAAGTAAGGAAACTTGTTGATCGACACACGCCTTTGACTTTGGCAGCGAGAAGAAAAAAGATTTTAAGATTTTCACTTCTGCATTGTAGGGCCATGGACCAGAACACATGTAGATAGCGGTGGCCGATGACCTGGCGTAAATCCCCTCCATGTGGCATTTCCACAGATCGGCATGTTAATTAGGACCAGAACACATGTAGAAAGCGGTGGCCGATGATCTGGCGTAAATCCCCTCCATGTGGCATTTCCACAGATCGGCATGTTTATTAGGACCAGAACACATGTAGATAGCGGTGGCCGATGATCTTGCGTAAATCCCCTCCATGTGGCATTTCCACAGATCGGCATGTTTATTGCAGCTCGGACTTGTGTGAGTAGAACTATTTGTCTCGTCTTATTCCACTAGGCAATTAATATGATCATTCAACCCGCTTTCTGGAAAACCGCCGACTTTCGTAGCAGTCCAATTTGAAAGCTGTCGCAGATCTTTGTGAACTTGTGTGCTGATAAGATATATATTTAGGGCAAGGGAGACAATGCTGGCTTTTCTGTCACAGTTTGTTTAAAGTAAGGAAACTTGTTGATCGACACACGCCTTTGACTTTGGCGGCGAGAAGAAAAAAGATTTTAAGATTTTCACTTCTGCATTGTAGGGCCATGGACCAGAACACATGTAGATAGCGGTGGCCGATGACCTGGCGTAAATCCCCTCCATGTGGCATTTCCACAGATCGGCATGTTAATTAGGCCCAGAACACATGTAGATAGCGGTGGCCGATGATCTGACGTAAATCCCCTCCATGTGGCATTTCCACAGATCGGCATGTTTATTAGGACCAGAACACATGTAGATAGCGGTGGCCGATGATCTGGCGTAAATCCCCTCCATGTGGCATTTCCACAGATCGGCATGTTTATTGCAGCTCGGACTTGTGTGAGTAGAACTATTTGTCTCGTCTTATTCCACTAGGCAATTAATATGATCATTCAACCCGCTTTCTGGAAAACCGCTGACTTTCGTAGCAGTCCAATTTGAAAGCTGTCGCAGATCTTTGTGAACTTGTGTGCTGATAAGATATATATTTAGGGCAAGGGAGACAATGCTGGCTTTTCTGTCACAGTTTGTTTAAAGTAAGGAAACTTGTTGATCGACACACGCCTTTGACTTTGGCGGTGAGAAGAAAAAAGATTTTAAGATTTTCACTTCTGCATTGTAGGGCCATGGACCAGAACACATGTAGATAGCGGTGGCCGATGACCTGGCGTAAATCCCCTCCATGTGGCATTTCCACAGATCGGCATGTTAATTAGGACCAGAACACATGTAGATAGCGGTGCCCGATGATCTGACGTAAATCCCCTCCATGTGGCATTTCCACAGATCGGCATGTTTATTAGGACCAGAACACATGTAGATAGCGGTGGCCGATGATCTTGCGTATATCTCCTCCATGTGGCATTTCCACAGATCGGCATGTTTATTGCAGCTCGGACTTGTGTGAGTAGAACTATTTGTCTCGTCTTATTCCACTAGGCAATTAATATGATCATTCAACCCGCTTTCTGGAAAACCGCCGACTTTCGTAGCAGTCCAATTTGAAAGCTGTCGCAGATCTTTGTGAACTTGTGTGCTGATAAGATATATATTTAGGGCAAGGGAGACAATGCTGGCTTTTCTGTCACAGTTTGTTTAAAGTAAGGAAACTTGTTGATCGACACACGCCTTTGACTTTGGCGGCGAGAAGAAAAAAGATTTTAAGATTTTCACTTCTGCATTGTAGGGCCATGGACCAGAACACATGTAGATAGCGGTGGCCGATGACCTGGCGTAAATCCCCTCCATGTGGCATTTCCACAGATCGGCATGTTAATTAGGACCAGAACACATGTAGATAGTGGTGGCCGATGATCTGGCGTAAATCCCCTCCATGTGGCATTTCCACAGATCGGCATGTTTATTAGGACCAGAACACATGTAGATAGCGGTGGCCGATGATCTTGCGTAAATCCCCTCCATGTGGCATTTCCACAGATCGGCATGTTTATTGCAGCTCGGACTTGTGTGAGTAGAACCATTTGTCTCATCTTATTCCACTAGGCAATTAATATGATCATTCAACCCGCTTTCTGGAAAACCGGCGACTTTCGTAGCAGTCCAATTTGAAAGCTGTCGCAGATCTTTGTGAACTTGTGTGCTGATAAGATATATATTCAGGGCAAGGGAGACAATGCTGGCTTTTCTGTCACAGTTTGTTTAAAGTAAGGAAACTTGTTGATCGACACACGCCTTTGACTTTGGCGGTGAGAAGAAAAAAGATTTTAAGATTTTCACTTCTGCATTGTAGGGCCATGGACCAGAACACATGTAGATAGCGGTGGCCGATGACCTGGCGTAAATCCCCTCCATGTGGCATTTCCACAGATCGGCATGTTTATTGCAGCTCGGACTTGTGTGAGTAGAACTATTTGTCTCGTCTTATTCCACTAGGCAATTAATATGATCATTCAACCCGCTTTCTGGAATACCGCCGACTTTCGTAGCAGTCCAATTTGAAAGCTGTCGCAGATCTTTGTGAACTTGTGTGCTGATAAGATATATATTTAGGGCAAGGGAGACAATGCTGGCTTTTCTGTCACAGTATGTTTAAAGTAAGGAAACTTGTTGATTGACACACGCCTTTGACTTTGGCGGCGAGAAGAAAAAAGATTTTAAGATTTTCACTTCTGCATTGTAGGGCCATGGACCAGAACACATGTAGATAGCGGTGGCCGATGACCTGGCGTAAATCCCCTCCATGTGGCATTTCCACAGATCGGCATGTTAATTAGGACCAGAACACATGTAGATAGCGGTGGCCGATGATCTGACGTAAATCCCCTCCATGTGGCATTTCCACAGATCGGCATGTTTATTAGGACCAGAACACATGTTGATAGCGGTGGCCGATGATCTGGCGTAAATCCCCTCCATGTGGCATTTCCACAGATCGGCATATTTATTGCAGCTCGGACTTGTGTGAGTAGAACTATTTGTCTCGTCTTATTCCACAAGGCAATTAATATGATCATTCAACCCGCTTTCTGGAAAACCGCCGACTTTCGTAGCAGTCCAATTTGAAAGCTGTCGCAGATCTTTGTGAACTTGTGTGCTGATAAGATATATATTTAGGGCAAGGGAGACAATGATGGCTTTTCTGTCACAGTTTGTTTAAAGTAAGGAAACTTGTTGATCGACACACGCCTTTGACTTTGGCGGCGAGAAGAAAAAAGATTTTAAGATTTTCACTTCTGCATTGTAGGGCCATGGACCAGAACACATGTAGATAGCGGTGGCTGATGACCTGGCGTAAATCCCCTCCATGTGGCATTTCCACAGATCGGCATGTTAATTAGGACCAGAACACATGTAGATAAGGGTGGCCGATGATCTGGCGTAAATCCCCTCCATGTGGCATTTCCACAGATCGGCATGTTTATTAGGACCAGAACACATGTAGATAGCGGTGGCCGATGATCTGGCGTAAATCCCCTCCATGTGGCATTTCCACAGATCGGCATGTTAATTAGGACCAGAACACATGTAGATAGCGGTGGCCGATGATCTGGCGTAAATCCCCTCCATGTGGCATTTCCACAGATCGGCATGTTTATTAGGACCAGAACACATGTAGATAGCGGTGGCCGATGATCTGGCGTAAATCCCCTCCATGTGGCATTTCCACAGATCGGCATGTTTATTGCAGCTCGGACTTGTGTGAGTAGAACTTTTTGTCTCGTCTTATTCCACTAGGCAATTAATATGATCATTCAACCCGCTTTCTGGAAAACCGCCGACTTTTGTAGCAGTCCAATTTGAATTCTGTCGCAGATCTTTGTGAACTTGTGTGCTGATAAGATATATATTTAGGGCAAGGGAGACAATGCTGGCTTTTCTGTCAGTTTGTTTAAAGTAAGGAAACTTGTTGAACGACACACGCCTTTGACTTTGGCGGCGAGAAGAAAAAAGATTTTAAGATTTTCACTTCTGCATTGTAGGGCCATGGACCAGAACACATGTAGATAGCGGTGGCCGATGACCTGGCGTAAATCCCCTCCATGTGGCATTTCCACAGATCGGCATGTTAATTAGGACCAGAACACATGTAGATAGCAGTGGCCTATGATCTGGCGTAAATCCCCTCCATGTGGCATTTCCACAGATCGGCATGTTTATTAGGACCAGAACACATGTAGATAGCGGTGGCCGATGATCTGGCGTAAATCCCCTCCATGTGGCATTTCCACAGATCGGCATGTTTATTGCAGCTCGGACTTGTGTGAGTAGAACTATTTGTCTCGTCTTATTCCACTAGGCAATTAATATGATCATTCAACCCGCTTTCTGGAAAACCGCTGACTTTCGTAGCAGTCCAATTTGAAAGCTGTCGCAGATCTTTGTGAACTTGTGTGCTGATAAGATATATATTTAGGGCAAGGGAGACAATGCTGGCTTTTCTGTCACAGTTTGTTTAAAGTAAGGAAACTTGTTGAACGACACACGCCTTTGACTTTGGCGGCGAGAAGAAAAAAGAGTTTAAGATTTTCACTTCTGCTTTGTAGGGCCATGGACCAGAACACATGTAGATAGCGGTGGCCGATGACCTGGCGTAAATCCCCTCCATGTGGCATTTCCACAGATCGGCATGTTAATTAGGACCAGAACACATGTAGATAGCGGTGGCCGATGATCTGGGGTAAATCCCCTCCATGTGGCATTTCCACAGATCGGCATGTTTATTAGGACCAGAACACATATAGATAGCGGTGGCCGATGATCTGGCGTAAATCCCCTCCATGTGGCATTTCCACAGATCGGCATGTTTATTGCAGCTCGGACTTGTGTGAGTAGAACTATTTGTCTCGTCTTATTCCACTAGGCAATTAATATGATCATTCAACCCGCTTTCTGGAAAACCGCCGACTTTCGTAGCAGTCCAATTTGAAAGCTGTCGCAGATCTTTGTGAACTTGTGTGCTGATAAGATATATATTTAGGGCAAGGGAGACAATGCTGGCTTTTCTGTCACAGTTTGTTTAAAGTAAGGAAACTTGTTGATCGACACACGCCTTTGACTTTGGCGGCGAGAAGAAAAAAGATTTTAAGATTTTCACTTCTGCATTGTAGGGCCATGGACCAGAACACATGTAGATAGCGGTGGCCGATGACTTGGCGTAAATCCCCTCCATGTGGCATTTCCACAGATCGGCATGTTAATTAGGACCAGAACACATGTAGATAGCGGTGGCCGATGATCTGGCGTAAATCCCCTCCATGTGGCATTTCCACAGATCGGCATGTTTATTAGGACCAGAACACATGTAGATAGCGGTGGCCGATGATCTGGCGTAAATCCCCTCCATGTGGCATTTCCACAGATCGGCATGTTTATTGCAGCTCGGACTTGTGTGAGTAGAACTATTTGTCTCGTCTTATTCCACTAGGCAATTAATATGATCATTCAACCCGCTTTCTGGAAAACCGCCGACTTTCGTAGCAGTCCAATTTGAAAGCTGTCGCAGATCTTTGTGAACTTGTGTGCTGATAAGATATATATTGAGGGCAAGGGAGACAATGCTGGCTTTTCTGTCACAGTTTGTTTAAAGTAAGGAAACTTGTTGATCGACACACGCCTTTGACTTTGGCGGCGAGAAGAATAAAGATTTTAAGATTTTCACTTCTGCATTGTAGGGCCATGGACCAGAACACATGTAGATAGCGGTGGCCGATGACCTGGCGTAAATCCCCTCCATGTGGCATTTCCACAGATCGGCATGTTAATTAGGACCAGAACACATGTAGATAGCGGTGGCCGATGATCTTGCGTAAATCCCCTCCATGTGGCATTTCCACAGATCGGCATGTTTATTAGGACCAGAACACATGTAGATAGCGGTGGCCGATGATCTTGCGTAAATCCCCTCCATGTGGCATTTCCACAGATCGGCATGTTTATTGCAGCTCGGACTTGTGTGAGTAGAACTATTTGTCTCGTCTTATTCCACTAGGCAATTAATATGATCATTCAACCCGCTTTCTGGAAAACCGCCGACTTTCGTAGCAGTCCAATTTGAAAGCTGTCGCAGATCTTTGTGAACTTGTGTGCTGATAAGATATATATTTAGGGCAAGGGAGACAATGCTGGCTTTTCTGTCACAGTTTGTTTAAAGTAAGGAAACTTGTTGATCGACACACGCCTTTGACTTTGGCGGCGAGAAGAAAAAAGATTTTAAGATTTTCACTTCTGCATTGTAGGGCCATGGACCAGAACACATGTAGATAGTGGTGGCCGATGACCTGGCGTAAATCCCCTCTATGTGGCATTTCCACAGATCGGCATGTTAATTAGGACCAGAACACATGTAGATAGCGGTGGCCGATGATCTGGCGTAAATCCCCTCCATGTGGCATTTCCACAGATCGGCATGTTTATTAGGACCAGAACACATGTAGATAGCGGTGGCCGATGATCTGGCGTAAATCCCCTCCATGTGGCATTTCCACAGATCGGCATGTTTATTGCAGCTCAGACTTGTGTGAGTAGAACTATTTGTCTCGTCTTATTCCACTAGGCAATTAATATGATCATTCAACCCGCTTTCTGGAAAACCGCCGACTTTCGTAGCAGTCCAATTTGAAAGCTGTCGCAGATCTTTGTGAACTTGTGTGCTGATAAGATATATATTTAGGGCAAGGGAGACAATGCTGGCTTTTCTGTCACAGTTTGTTTAAAGTAAGGAAACTTGTTGATCGACACACGCCTTTGACTTTGGCGGCAAGAAGAAAAAAGATTTTAAGATTTTCACTTCTGCATTGTAGGGCCATGGACCAGAACACATGTAGATAGCGGTGGCCGATGACCTGGCGTAAATCCCCTCCATGTGGCATTTCCACAGATCGGCATGTTAATTAGGACCAGAACACATGTAGATAGCGGTGGCCGATGATCTGGCGTAAATCCCCTCCATGTGGCATTTCCACAGATCGGCATGTTTATTAGGACCAGAACACATGTAGATAGCGGTGGCCGATGATCTGGCGTAAATCCCCTCCATGTGGCATTTCCACAGATCGGCATGTTTATTGCAGCTCAGACTTGTGTGAGTAGAACTATTTGTCTCGTCTTATTCCACTAGGCAATTAATATGATCATTCAACCCGCTTTCTGGAAAACCGCCGACTTTCGTAGCAGTCCAATTTGAAAGCTGTCGCAGATCTTTGTGAACTTGTGTGCTGATAAGATATATATTTAGGGCAAGGGAGACAATGCTGGCTTTTCTGTCACAGTTTGTTTAAAGTAAGGAAACTTGTTGATCGACACACGCCTTTGACTTTGGCGGCAAGAAGAAAAAAGATTTTAAGATTTTCACTTCTGCATTGTAGGGCCATGGACCAGAACACATGTAGATAGCGGTGGCCGATGACCTGGCGTAAATCCCCTCCATGTGGCATTTCCACAGATCGGCATGTTAATTAGGACCAGAACACATGTAGATAGCGGTGGCCGATGATCTGGCGTAAATCCCCTCCATGTGGCATTTCCACAGATCGGCATGTTTATTAGGACCAGAACACATGTAGATAGCGGTGGCCGATGATCTGGCGTAAATCCCCTCCATGTGGCATTTCCACAGATCGGCATGTTTATTGCAGCTCGGACTTGTGTGAGTAGAACTATTTGTCTCGTCTTATTCCACTAGGCAATTAATATGATCATTCAACCCGCTTTCTGGAAAACCGCCGACTTTCGTAGCAGTCCAATTTTACAGCCTTTGCAGATCTTTGTGAACTTGTGTGCTGATAAGATATATATTTAGGGCAAGGGAGACAATGCTGGCTTTTCTGTCACAGTTTGTTTAAAGTAAGGAAACTTGTTGATCGACACACGCCTTTGACTTTGGCGACGAGAAGAAAAAAGATTTTAAGATTTTCACTTCTGCATTGTAGGGCCATGGACCAGAACACATGTAGATAGCGATGGCCGATGACCTGGCGTAAATCCCCTCCATGTGGCATTTCCACAGATCGGCATGTTAATTAGGGCCAGAACACATGTAGATAGCGGTGGCCGATGATCTGACGTAAATCCCTTCCATGTGGCATTTCCACAGATCGGCATGTTTATTAGGACCAGAACACATGTAGATAGCGGTGGCCGATGATCTTGCGTAAATCCCCTCCATGTGGTATTTCCACAGATCGGCATGTTTATTGCAGCTCGGACTTGTGTGAGTAGAACTATTTGTCTCGTCTTATTCCACTAGGCAATTAATATGATCATTCAACCCGCTTTCTGGAAAACCGCCGACTTTCGTAGCAGTCCAATTTGAAAGCTGTCGCAGATCTTTGTGAACTTGTGTGCTGATAAGATATATATTTAGGGCAAGGGAGACAATGCTGGCTTTTCTGTCACAGTTTGTTTAAAGTAAGGAAACTTGTTGATCGACACACGCCTTTGACTTTGGCGGCGAGAAGAAAAAAGATTTTAAGATTTTCACTTCTGCATTGTAGGGCCATGGACCAGAACACATGTAGATAGCGGTGGCCGATGACCTGGCGTAAATCCCCTCCATGTGGCATTTCCACAGATCGGCATGTTAATTAGGACCAGAACACATGTAGATAGCGGTGGCCGATGATCTGGCGTAAATCCCCTCCATGTGGCATTTCCACAGATCGGCATGTTTATTAGGACCAGAACACATGTAGATAGCGGTGGCCGATGATCTGGCGTAAATCCCCTCCATGTGGCATTTCCACAGATCGGCATGTTTATTGCAGCTCGGACTTGTGTGAGTAGGACTATTTGTCTCGTCTTATTCCACTAGGCAATTAATATGATCATTCAACCCACTTTCTGGAAAACCGCCGACTTTCGTAGCAGTCCAATTTGAAAGCTGTCGCAGATCTTTGTGAACTTGTGTGCTGATAAGATATATATTTAGGGCAAGGGAGACAATGCTGGCTTTTTTGTCACAGTTTGTTTAAAGTAAGGAAACTTGTTGATCGACACACGCCTTTGACTTTGGCGGCGAGAAGAAAAAAGATTTTAAGATTTTCTCTTCTGCATTGTAGGGCCATGGACCAGAACACATGTAGATAGCGGTGGCCGATGACCTGGCGTAAATCCCCTCCATGTGGCATTTCCACAGATCGGCATGTTAATTAGGACCAGAACACATGTAGATAGCGGTGGCCGATGATCTGGCGTAAATCCCCTCCATGTGGCATTTCCACAGATCGGCATGTTTATTAGGACCAGAACACATGTAGATAGCGGTGGCCGATGATCTGGCGTAAATCCCCTCCATGTGGCATTTCCACAGATCGGCATGTTTATTGCAGCTCGGACTTGTGTGAGTAGAACTATTTGTCTCGTCTTATTCCACTAGGCAATTAATATGATCATTCAACCTGCTTTCTGGAAAACCGCCGACTTTCGTAGCAGTCCAATTTGAAAGCTGTCGCAGATCTTTGTGAACTTGTGTGCTGATAAGATATATATTTAGGGCAAGGGAGACAATGCTGGCTTTTCTGTCACAGTTTGTTTAAAGTAAGGAAACTTGTTGATCGACACACGCCTTTGACTTTGGCGACGAGAAGAAAAAAGATTTTAAGATTTTCACTTCTGCATTGTAGGGCCATGGACCAGAACACATGTAGATAGCGGTGGCCGATGACCTGGCGTAAATCCCCTCCATGTGGCATTTCCACAGATCGGCATGTTTATTAGGACCAGAACATATGTAGATAGCGGTGGCCGATGATCTGGCGTAAATCCCCTCCATGTGGCATTTCCACAGATCGGCATGTTTATTAGGACCAGAACACATGTAGATAGCGGTGACCGATGATCTTGCGTAAATCCCCTCCATGTGGCATTTCCACAGATCGGCATGTTTATTGCAGCTCGGACTTGTGTGAGTAGAACTATTTGTCTCGTCTTATTCCACTAGGCAATTAATATGATCATTCAACCTGCTTTCTGGAAAACCGCCGACTTTCGTAGCAGTCCAATTTGAAAGCTGTCGCAGATCTTTGTGAACTTGTGTGCTGATAAGATATATATTTAGGGCAAGGGAGACAATGCTGGCTTTTCTGTCACAGTTTGTTTAAAGTAAGGAAACTTGTTGATCGACACACGCCTTTGACTTTGGCGGCGAGAAGAAAAAAGATTTTAAGATTTTCACTTCTGCATTGTAGGGCCATGGACCAGAACACATGTAGATAGCGGTGGCCGATGACCTGGCGTAAATCCCCTCCATGTGGCATTTCCACAGATCAGCATGTTAATTAGGACCAGAACACATGTAGATAGCGGTGGCCGATGATCTGGCGTAAATCCCCTCCATGTGGCATTTCCACAGATCGGCATGTTTATTAGGACCAGAACACATGTAGATAGCGGTGGCCGATGATCTGGCGTAAATCCCCTCCATGTGGCATTTCCACAGATCGGCATGTTTATTGCAGCTCGGACTTGTGTGAGTAGAACTATTTGTCTCGTCTTATTCCACTAGGCAATTAATATGATCATTCAACCCGCTTTCTGGAAAACCGCCGACTTTCGTAGCAGTCCAATTTTACAGCTGTGGCAGATCTTTGTGAACTTGTGTGCTGATAAGATATATATTTAGGGCAAGGGAGACAATGCTGGCTTTTCTGTCACAGTTTGTTTAAAGTAAGGAAACTTGTTGATCGACACACGCCTTTGACTTTGGCGGCGAGAAGAAAAAAGATTTTAAGATTTTCACTTCTGCATTCTAGGGCCATGGACCAGAACACATGTAGATAGCGGTGGCCGATGACCTGGCGTAAATCCCCTCCATGTGGCATTTCCACAGATCGGCATGTTAATTAGGACCAGAACACATGTAGATAGTGGTGGCCGATGATCTGGCGTAAATCCCCTCCATGTGGCATTTCCACAGATCGGCATGTTTATTAGGACCAGAACACATGTAGATAGCGGTGGCCGATGATCTGGCGTAAATCCCCTCCATGTGGCATTTCCACAGATCGGCATGTTTATTGCAGCTCGGACTTGTGTGAGTAGAACTATTTGTCTCGTCTTATTCCACTAGGCAATTAATATGATCATTCAACCTGCTTTTTGGAAAACCGCCGACTTTCGTAGCAGTCCAATTTGAAAGCTGTCGCAGATCTTTGTGAACTTGTGTGCTGATAAGATATATATTTAGGGCAAGGGAGACAATGCTGGCTTTTCTGTCACAGTTTGTTTAAAGTAAGGAAACTTGTTGATCGACACATGCCTTTGACTTTGGCGGCGAGAAGAAAAAAGATTTTAAGATTTTCACTTCTGCATTGTAGGGCCATGGACCAGAACACATGTAGATAGCGGTGGCCGATGACCTGGCGTAAATCCCCTCCATGTGGCATTTCCACAGATCGGCATGTTAATTAGGACCAGAACATATGTAGATAGCGGTGGCCGATGATCTGGCGTAAATCCCCTCCATGTGGCATTTCCACAGATCGGCATGTTTATTAGGACCAGAACACATGTAGATAGCGGTGGCCGATGATCTTGCGTAAATCCCCTCCATGTGGCATTTCCACAGATCGGCATGTTTATTGCAGCTCGGACTTGTGTGAGTAGAACTATTTGTCCCGTCTTATTCCACTAGGCAATTAATATGATCATTCAACCCGCTTTCTGGAAAACCAACGACTTTCGTAGCAGTCCAATTTGAAAGCTGTCGCAGATCTTTGTGAACTTGTGTGCTGATAAGATATATATTTAGGGCAAGGGAGACAATGCTGGCTTTTCTGTCACAGTTTGTTTAAAGTAAGGAAACTTGTTGATCGACACACGCCTTTGACTTTGGCGGCGAGAAGAAAAAAGATTTTAAGATTTTCACTTCTGCATTGTAGGGCCATGGACCAGAACACATGTAGATAGCGGTGGCCGATGACCTGGCGTAAATCCCCTCCATGTGGCATTTCCACAGATCGGCATGTTAATTAGGACCAGAACACATGTAGATAGCGGTGGCCGATGATCTGGCGTAAATCCCCTCCATATGGCATTTCCACAGATCGGCATGTTTATTAGGACCAGAACACATGTAGATAGCGGTGGCCGATGATCTGGCGTAAATCCCCTCCATGTGGCATTTCCACAGATCGGCATGTTTATTGCAGCTCGGACTTGTGTGAGTAGAACTATTTGTCTCGTCTTATTCCACTAGGCAATTAATATGATCATTCAACCCACTTTCTGGAAAACCGCCGACTTTCGTAGCAGTCCAATTTGAAAGCTGTCGCAGATCTTTGTGAACTTGTGTGCTGATAAGATATATATACATAGTAAAAAAAGTTTAGCAACAAAATGTAAATATCTGTAGTGACCAAAATATTTTTATTTTAACATAAAATCTAACGTTTACACAATATATTATAGCTAGAAAACACAAACAGATGAATTTTATACCGCCATCGTGTGCGTCTCGCACTCCAGGTGCGCACTTCCGGTTTTCATGTCTGCCATGGTATTCATGTGCATGGAGCATAATTCTAGAAAATATTTAGGTGTGAACATGATTGTCTTTGCCCAGCATAAAAAAGGCCACTAAAAAGAGTTTTCTGCAACGCTGTGGGACTACGCCATGGACTTACGTTAGAAGGACGTTATATCGCTAATGTGTTCCTACGTGTCAGAACTGGCGATAAAGATGTCTTTTTGAATTTTGCGCATCTCAAAGCAAAAATAGCAGTTTGAGGATGCTATGCGAGCCAATTGCTTGTGGTTTGAGGTAGTCCCGGTCAAGGACGTCGTAGAAAAAGGCCACGAGAAGATGACCGTCATAATCTAGTAACGTCACGGCAAAGATGTACCATATCAACACCAAAACTTCCGAGTGGCTTCCACAGGAATTTCAACATAGCGTATCCACACTTACCATCCATGATCGTCTCCACAGATCAACGGTTACTAGACGTTGACCATACGTTGTAATTTCCCTGACGCTACACCATGAACGCACCAGACTTGACTGGCATAGAGTCCTAAATGCTTTAAGCCAAATTAAGCGTATACAACATTGATGTACTCCCATTATCACCCTTTTCTTTCTGATTTGTCATCCATAGAGCACATATGGTGCATTTAAGGAAGATGTGTGCGTGATCGTATTGACGCGAATGACGTTCAATCTCTTGATGAAATAGTGAACGTTGATACTGTGTACAAACAATTTAAGTGGATTAGAAAACGTTTCACTGCTGTTCTTGCTCGAAAATGGCATCATAATCGATACCAAATTGTACTGTAACTTTTTATTTTGACCCCCTCACCTACGTCAAGACAGCGTTTCTAACACAATATTTAACGTTACCACAAAGTGACCTCTGAATGTTGTGTGGAAATGCATAATGCTAAAATGTATAAAACGGTTGTGAAATAAATATCACAGAAAATACACGTTTTCAATTAACAAAGTCAGTGTTGCTAAACTTTTTTTACATGGTATATTTAGGGCAAGGGAGACAATGCTGGCTTTTCTGTCACAGTTTGTTTAAAGTAAGGAAACTTGTTGATCGACACACGCCTTTGACTTTGGCGGCGAGAAGAAAAAAGATTTTAAGATTTTCACTTCTGCATTGTAGGGCCATGGACCAGAACACATGTAGATAGCGGTGGCCGATGACCTGGCGTAAATCCCCTCCATGTGGCATTTCCACAGATCGGCATGTTAATTAGGACCAGAACACACGTAGATAGCGGTGGCCGATGATCTGGCGTAAATCCCCTCCATGTGGCATTTCCACAGATCGGCATGTTTATTAGGACCAGAACACATGTAGATAGCGGTGGCCGATGATCTGGTGTAAATCCCCTCCATGTGGCATTTCCACAGATCGGCATGTTTATTGCAGCTCGGACTTGTGTGAGTAGGACTATTTGTCTCGTCTTATTCCACTAGGCAATTAATATGATCATTCAACCCGCTTTCTGAAAAACCGCCGACTTTCGTAGCAGTCCAATTTGAAAGCTGTCGCAGATCTTTGTGAACTTGTGTGCTGATAAGATATATATTTAGGGCAAGGGAGACAATGCTGGCTTTTCTGTCACAGTTTGTTTAAAGTAAGGAAACTTGTTGATCGACACACGCCTTTGACTTTGGCGGCGAGAAGAAAAAAGATTTTAAGATTTTCACTTCTGCATTGTAGGGCCATGGACCAGAACACATGTAGATAGCGGTGGCCGATGACCTGGCGTAAATCCCCTCTATGTGGCATTTCCACAGATCGGCATGTTAATTAGGACCAGAACACATGTAGATAGCGGTGGCCGATGATCTGGAGTAAATCCCCTCCATGTGGCATTTCCACAGATCGGCATGTTTATTAGGACCAGAACACATGTAGATAGCGGTTGCCGATGATCTGGCGTAAATCCCCTCCATGTGGCCATTTCCACAGATCGGCATGTTTATTGCAGCTCGGACTTGTGTGAGTAGAACTATTTGTCTCGTCTTATTCCACTAGGCAATTAATATGATCATTCAACCTGCTTTCTGGAAAACCGCCGACTTTCGTAGCAGTCCAATTTGAAAGCTGTCGCAGATCTTTGTGAACTTGTGTGCTGATAAGATATATATTTAGGGCAACGGAGACAATGCTGGCTTTTCTGTCACAGTTTGTTTAAAGTAAGGAAACTTGTTGATCGACACACGCCTTTGACTTTGGCGGCGAGAAGAAAAAAGATTTTAAGATTTTCACTTCTGCATTGTAGGGCCATGGACCAGAACACATGTAGATAGCGGTGGCCGATGACCTGGCGTAAATCCCCTCCATGTGGCATTTCCACAGATAGGCATGTTAATTAGGACCAGAACACATGTAGATAGCGGTGACCGATGATCTGGCGTAAATCCCCTCCATGTGGCATTTCCACAGATCGGCATGTTTATTAGGACCAGAACACATGTAGATAGCGGTGGCCGATGATCTGGCGTAAATCCCCTCCATGTGGCATTTCCACAGATCGGCATGTTTATTAGGACCAGAACACATGTAGATAGCGGTGGCCGATGATCTGGCGTAAATCCCCTCCATGTGGCATTTCCACAGATCGGCATGTTTATTGCAGCTCGGACTTGTCTGAGTAGAACTATTTGTCTCGTCTTATTCCACTAGGCAATTAATATGATCATTCAACCCACTTTCTGGAAAACCGCCGACTTTCGTAGCAGTCCAATTTGAAAGCTGTCGCAGATCTTTGTGAACTTGTGTGCTGATAAGATATATATTTAGGGCAAGGGAGACAATGCTGGCTTTTCTGTCACAGTTTGTTTAAAGTAAGGAAACTTGTTGATCGACACACGCCTTTGACTTTGGCGGCGAGAAGAAAAAGGATTTTAAGATTTTCACTTCTGCATTGTAGGGCCATGGACCAGAACACATGTAGATAGCGGTGGCCGATGACCTGGCGTAAATCCCCTCCATGTGGCATTTCCACAGATCGGCATGTTAATTAGGACCAGAACACATGTAGATAGCGGTGGCCGATGATCTGGCGTAAATCCCCTCCATGTGGCATTTCCACAGATCGGCATGTTTATTAGGACCAGAACACATGTAGATAGCGGTGGCCGATGATCTGGCGTAAATCCCCTCCATGTGGCATTTCCACAGATCGGCATGTTTATTGCAGCTCGGACTTGTGTGAGTAGAACTATTTGTCTCGTCTTATTCCACTAGGCAATTAATATGATCATTCAACCCACTTTCTGGAAAACCGCCGACTTTCGTAGCAGTCCAATTTGAAAGCTGTCGCAGATCTTTGTGAACTTGTGTGCTGATAAGATATATATTTAGGGCAAGGGAGACAATGCTGGCTTTTCTGTCACAGTTTGTTTAAAGTAAGGAAACTTGTTGATCAACACATGCCTTTGACTTTGGCGGCGAGAAGAAAAAGGATTTTAAGATTTTCACTTCTGCATTGTAGGGCCATGGACCAGAACACATGTAGATAGCGGTGGCCGATGACCTGGCGTAAATCCCCTCCATGTGGCATTTCCACAGATCGGCATGTTAATTAGGACCAGAACACATGTAGATAGCGGTGGCCGATGATCTGGCGTAAATCCCCTCCATGTGGCATTTCCACAGATCGGCATGTTTATTAGGACCAGAACACATGTAGATAGCGTAGGCCGATGGTCTGGCGTAAATCCCCTCCATGTGGCATTTCCACAGATCGGCATGTTTATTGCAGCTCGGACTTGTGTGAGTAGAACTATTTGTCTCGTCTTATTCCACTAGGCAATTAATATGATCATTCAACCCGCTTTCTGGAAAACCGCCGACTTTCGTAGCAGTCCAATTTGAAAGCTGTCGCAGATCTTTGTGAACTTGTGTGCTGATAAGGTATATATTTAGGGCAAGGGAGACAATGCTGGCTTTTCTGTCACAGTTTGTTTAAAGTAAGGAAACTTGTTGATCGACACACGCCTTTGACTTTGGCGGTGAGAAGAAAAAAGATTTTAAGATTTTCACTTCTGCATTGTAGGGCCATGGACCAGAACACATGTAGATAGCGGTGGCCGATGACCTCGCGTAAATCCCCTCCATGTGGCATTTCCACAGATCGGCATGTTAATTAGGACCAGAACACATGTAGATAGCGGTGGCCGATGATCTGGCGTAAATCCCCTCCATGTGGCATTTCCACAGATCGGCATGTTTATTAGGACCAGAACACATGTAGATAGCGGTGGCCGATGATCTGGCGTAAATCCCCTCCATGTGGCATTTCCACAGATCGGCATGTTTATTGCAGCTCGGACTTGTGTGAGTAGAACTATTTGTCTCGTCTTATTCCACTAGGCAATTAATATGATCATTCAACCTGCTTTCTTGAAAACCGCCGACTTTCGTAGCAGTCCAATTTGAAAGCTGTCGCAGATCTTTGTGAACTTGTGTGCTGATAAGACAATATTTAGGGCAAGGGAGACAATGCTGGCTTTTCTGTCACAGTTTGTTTAAAGTAAGGAAACTTGTTGATCGACACACGCCTTTGACTTTGGCGGCGAGAAGAAAAAAGATTTTAAGATTTTCACTTCTGCATTGTAGGGCCATGGACCAGAACACATGTAGATAGCGGTGGCCGATGACCTGGCGTAAATCCCCTCCATGTGGCATTTCCACAGATTGGCATGTTAATTAGGACCAGAACACATGTAGATAGCGGTGGCCGATGATCTGGCGTAAATCCCCTCCATGTTGCATTTCCACAGATCGGCATGTTTATTAGGACCAGAACACATGTAGATAGCGGTGGCCGATGATCTGGCGTAAATCCCCTCCATGTGGCATTTCCACAGATCGGCATGTTTATTGCAGCTCGGACTTGTGTGAGTAGAACTATTTGTCTCGTCTTATTCCACTAGGCAATTAATATGATCATTCAACCCACTTTCTGGAAAACCGCCGACTTTCGTAGCAGTCCAATTTGAAAGCTGTCGCAGATCTTTGTGAACTTGTGTGCTGATAAGATATATATTTAGGGCAAGGGAGACAATGCTGGCTTTTCTGTCACAGTTTGTTTAAAGTAAGGAAACTTGTTGATCGACACACGCCTTTGACTTTGGCGGCGAGAAGAAAAAGGATTTTAAGATTTTCACTTCTGCATTGTAGGGCCATGGACCAGAACACATGTAGATAGCGGTGGCCGATGACCTGGCGTAAATCCCCTCCATGTGGCATTTCCACAGATCGGCATGTTAATTAGGACCAGAACACATGTAGATAGCGGTGGCCGATGATCTGGCGTAAATCCCCTCCATGTGGCATTTCCACAGATCAGCATGTTTATTAGGACCAGAACACATGTAGATAGCGGTGGCCGATGATCTGGCGTAAATCCCCTCCATGTGGCATTTCCACAGATCGGCATGTTTATTGCAGCTCGGACTTGTGTGAGTAGAACTATTTGTCTCGTCTTATTCCACTAGGCAATTAATATGATCATTCAACCTGCTTTCTGGAAAACCGCCGACTTTCGTAGCAGTCCAATTTGAAAGCTGTCGCAGATCTTTGTGAACTTGTGTGCTGATAAGATATATATTTAGGGCAAGGGAGACAATGCTGGCTTTTCTGTCACAGTTTGTTTAAAGTAAGGAAACTTGTTGATCGACACACGCCTTTGACTTTGGCGGCGAGAAGAAAAAAGATTTTAAGATTTTCACTTCTGCATTGTAGGGCCATGGACCAGAACACATGTAGATAGCGGTGGCCGATGACCTGGCGTAAATCCCCTCCATGTGGCATTTCCACAGATCGGCATGTTAATTAGGACCAGAACACATGTAGATAGCGGTGGCCGATGATCTGGCGTAAATCCCCTCCATGTGGCATTTCCACAGATCGGCATGTTTTTTAGGACCAGAACACATGTAGATAGCGGTGGCCGATGATCTGGCGTAAATCCCCTCCATGTGGCATTTCCACAGATCGGCATGTTTATTGCAGCTCGGACTTGTGTGAGTAGAACTATTTAACTCGTCTTATTCCACTAGGCAATTAATATGATCATTCAACCCGCTTTCTGGAAAACCGCCGACTTTCGTAGCAGTCCAATTTGAAAGCTGTCGCAGATCTTTGGGAACTTGTGTGCTGAAAAGATATATTTAGGGCAAGGGAGACAATGCTGACTTTTCTGTCACAGTTTTTTTAAAGTAAGGAAACTTGTTGATCGACACACGCCTTTGACTTTGGCGGCGAGAAGAAAAAAGATTTTAAGATTTTCACTTCTGCATTGTAGGGCCATGGACCAGAACACATGTAGATAGCGGTGGCCGATGACCTGGCGTAAATCCCCTCCATGTGGCATTTCCACAGATCGGCATGTTAATTAGGACCAGAACACATGTAGATAGCGGTGGCCGATGATCTGGCGTAAATCCCCTCCATGTGGCATTTCCACAGATCGGCATGTTTATTAGGACCAGAACACATGTAGATAGCGGTGGCCGATGATCTGGCGTAAATCCCCTCCATGTGGCATTTCCACAGATCGGCATGTTTATTGCAGCTCGGACTTGTGTGAGTAGAACTATTTGTCTCGTCTTATTCCACTAGGCAATTAATATGATCATTCAACCCGCTTTCTGGAAAACCGCGGACTTTCGTAGGAGTCCAATTTGAAAGCTGTCGCAGATCTTTGTGAACTTGTGTGCTGATAAGATATTTATTTAGGGCAAGGGAGACAATGCTGGCTTTTCTGTCACAGTTTGTTTAAAGTAAGGAAACTTGTTGATCGACACACGCCTTTGACTTTGGCGGCGAGAAGAAAAAAGATTTTAAGATTTTCACTTCTGCATTGTAGGGCCATGGACCAGAACACATGTAGATAGCGGTGGCCGATGACCTGGCGTAAATCCCCTCCATGTGGCATTTCCACAGATCGGCATGTTAATTAGGACCAGAACACATGTAGATAGCGGTGGCCGATGATCTGGCGTAAATCCCCTCCATGTGGCATTTCCACAGATCGGCATGTTTATTAGGACCAGAACACATGTAGATAGCGGTGGCCGATGATCTGGCGTAAATCCCCTCCATGTGGCATTTCCACAGATCGCCATGTTTATTGCAGCTCGGACTTGTGTGAGTAGAACTATTTGTCTCGTCTTATTACACTAGGCAATTAATATGATCATTCAACCCGCTTTCTGAAAAACCGCCGACTTTCGTAGCAGTCCAATTTGAAAGCTGTCGCAGATCTTTGTGAACTTGTGTGCTGATAAGATATATATTTAGGGCA
This sequence comes from Fragum sueziense, assembly GCA_963680895.1. NCBI lineage: Eukaryota > Metazoa > Mollusca > Bivalvia > Cardiida > Cardiidae > Fragum > Fragum sueziense. The sequence continues at coordinate 24,499,437 of OY804601.1, forward strand.
AGGGAGACAATGCTGGCTTTTCTGTCACAGTTTGTTTAAAGTAAGGAAACTTGTTGATCGACACACGCCTTTGACTTTGGCGGCGAGAAGAAAAAAGATTTTAAGATTTTCACTTCTGCATTGTAGGGCCATGAACCAGAACACATGTAGATAGCGGTGGCCGATGACCTGGCGTAAATCCCCTCCATGTGGCATTTCCACAGATCGGCATGTTAATTAGGACCAGAACACATGTAGATAGCGGTGGCCGATGATCTGGCGTAAATCCCCTCCATGTGGCATTTCCACAGATCGGCATGTTTATTGCAGCTCGGACTTGTGTGAGTAGAACTATTTGTCTCGTCTTATTCCACTAGGCAATTAATATGATCATTCAACCCGCTTTCTGGAAAACCGCCGACTTTCGTAGCAGTCCAATTTGAAAGCTGTCGCAGATCTTTGTGAACTTGTGTGCTGATAAGATATATATTTAGGGCAAGGGAGACAATGCTGGCTTTTCTGTCACAGTTTGTTTAAAGTAAGGAAATTTGTTGATCGACACACGCCTTTGACTTTGGCGGCGAGAAGAAAAAAGATTTTAAGATTTTCACTTCTGCATTGTAGGGCCATGGACCAGAACACATGTAGATAGCGGTGGCCAATGACCTGGCGTAAATCCCCTCCATGTGGCATTTCCACAGATCGGCATGTTAATTAGGACCAGAACACATGTAGATAGCGGTGGCCGATGATCTGGCGTAAATCCCCTCCATGTGGCATTTCCACAGATCGGCATGTTTATTAGGACCAGAACACATTAACATGTAGATAGCGGTGGCCGATGATCTGGCGTAAATCCCCTCCATGTGGCATTTCCACAGATCGGCATGTTTATTGCAGCTCGGACTTGTGTGAGTAGAACTATTTGTCTCGTCTTATTCCACTAGGCAATTAATATGATCATTCAACCCGCTTTCTGGAAAACCGCCGACTTTCGTAGCAGTCCAATTTGAAAGCTGTCGCAGATCTTTGTGAACTTGTGTGCTGATAAGATATATATTTAGGGCAAGGGAGACAATGCTGGCTTTTCTGTCACAGTTTGTTTAAAGTAAGGAAACTTGTTGATCGACACACGCCTTTGACTTTGGCGTCGAAAAGAAAAAAAGATTTTAAGATTTTCACTTCTGCATTGTAGGGCCATGGACCAGAACACATGTAGATAGCGGTGGCCGATGACCTGGCGTAAATCCCCTCCATGTGGCATTTCCACAGATCGGCATGTTAATTAGGACCAGAACACATGTAGATAGCAGTGGCCGATGATCTGGCGTAAATCCCCTCCATGTGGCATTTCCACAGATCGGCATGTTTATTAGGACCAGAACACATTAACATGTAGATAGCGGTGGCCGATGATCTGGCGTTAATCCCCTCCATGTGGCATTTCCACAGATCGGCATGTTTATTGCAGCTCGGACTTGTGTGAGTAGAACTATTTGTCTCGTCTTATTCCACTAGGCAATTAATATGATCATTCAACCCGCTTTCTGGAAAACCGCCGACTTTCGTAGCAGTCCAATTTGAAAGCTGTCGCAGATCTTTGTGAACTTGTGTGCTGATAAGATATATATTTAGGGCAAGGGAGACAATGCTGGCTTTTCTGTCACAGTTTGTTTAAAGTAAGGAAACTTGTTGATCGACACACGCCTTTGACTTTGGCGGCGAGAAGAAAAAAAGATTTTAAGATTTTCACTTCTGCATTGTAGGGCCATGGACCAGAACACATGTAGATAGCGGTGGCCGATGACCTGGCGTAAATCCCCTCCATGTGGCATTTCCACAGATCGGCATGTTAATTAGGACCAGAACACATGTAGATAGCGGTGGACGATGATCTGGCGTAAATCCCCTCCATGTGGCATTTCCACAGATCGGCATGTTTATTAGGACCAGAACACATGTAGATAGCGGTGGCCGATGATCTGGCGTAAATCTCCTCCTTGTGGCATTTCCACAGATCGGCATGTTTATTGCAGCTCGGACTTGTGTGAGTAGAACTATTTGTCTCGTCTTATTCCACTAGGCAATTAATATGATCATTCAACCCGCTTTCTGAAAAACCGCCGACTTTCGTAGCAGTCCAATTTGAAAGCTGTCGCAGATCTTTGTGAACTTGTGTGCTGATAAGATATATATTTAGGGCAAGGGAGACAATGCTGGCTTTTCTGTCACAGTTTGTTTAAAGTAAGGAAACTTGTTGATCGACACACGCTTTTGACTTTGGCGGCGAGAAGAAAAAAGATTTTAAGATTTTCACTTCTGCATTGTAGGGCCATGGACCAGAACACATGTAGATAGCGGTGGCTGATGACCTGGCGTAAATCCCCTCCATGTGGCATTTCCACAGATCGGCATGTTAATTAGGACCAGAACACATGTAGATAGCGGTGGCCGATGATCTGGCGTAAATCCCCTCCATGTGGCATTTCCACAGATCGGCATGTTTATTAGGACCAGAACACATGTAGATAGCAGTGGCCGATGATCTGGCATAAATCCCTCCATGTGGCATTTCCACAGATCGGCATGTTTATTGCAGCTCGGACTTGTGTGAGTAGAACTATTTGTCTCGTCTTATTCCACTAGGCAATTAATATGATCATTCAACCTGCTTTCTGGAAAACCGCCGACTTTCGTAGCAGTCCAATTTGAAAGCTGTCGCAGATCTTTGTGAACTTGTGTGCTGATAAGATATATATTTAGGGCAAGGGAGACAATGCTGGCTTTTCTGTCACAGTTTGTTTAAAGTAAGGAAACTTGTTGATCGACACACGCCTTTGACTTTGGCGGCGAGAAGAAAAAAGATTTTAAGATTTTCACTTCTGCATTGTAGGGCCATGGACCAGAACACATGTAGATAGCGGTGGCCGATGACCTGGCGTAAATCCCCTCCATGTGGCATTTCCACATATCGGCATGTTTATTAGGACCAGAACACATGTAGATAGCGGTGGCCGATGATCTGGCGTAAATCCCCTCCATGTGGCATTTCCACAGATCGGCATGTTTATTAGGACCAGAACACATGTACATAGTGGTGGCCGATGATCTGGCGTAAATCCCCTCCATGTGGCATTTCCACAGATCGGCATGTTTATTGCAGCTCGGACTTGTGTGAGTAGAACTATTTGTCTCATCTTATTCCACTAGGCAATCAATATGATCATTCAACCCGCTTTCTGGAAAACCGCCGACTTTCGTAGCAGTCCAATTGGAAAGCTGTCGCAGATCTTTGTGAACTTGTGTGCTGATAAGATATATATTTAGGGCAAGGGAGACAATGCTGGCTTTTCTGTCACAGTTTGTTTAAAGTAAGGAAACTTGTTGATCGACACACGCCTTTGACTTTGGCGGCGAGAAGAAAAAAGATTTTAAGATTTTCACTTCTGCATTGTAGGGCCATGGCCCAGAACACATGTAGATAGCGGTGGCCGATGACCTGGCGTAAATCCCCTCCATGTGGCATTTCCACAGATCGGCATGTTAATTAGGACCAGAACACATGTAGATAGCGGTGGCCGATGATCTGGCGTAAATCCCCTCCATGTGGCATTTCCACAGATCGGCATGTTTATTAGGACCAGAACACATGTAGATAGTGGTGGCCGATGATCTGGCGTAAATCCCCTCCATGTGGCATTTCCACAGATCGGCATGTTTATTGCAGCTCGGACTTGTGTGAGTAGAACTATTTGTCTCGTCTTATTCCACTAGGCAATCAATATGATCATTCAACCCGCTTTCTGGAAAACCGCCGACTTTCGTAGCAGTCCAATTTGAAAGCTGTCGCAGATCTTTGTGAACTTGTGTGCTGATAAGATATATATTTAGGGCAAGGGAGACAATGCTGGCTTTTCTGTCACAGTTTGTTTAAAGTAAGGAAACTTGTTGATCGACACACGCCTTTGACTTTGGCGGCGAGAAGAAAAAAGATTTTAAGATTTTCACTTCTGCATTGTAGGACCATGGACCAGAACACATGTAGATAGCAGTGGCCGATGACCTGGCGTAAATCCCCTCCATGTGGCATTTCCACAGATCGGCATGTTAATTAGGACCAGAACACATGTAGATAGCGGTGGCCGATGATCTGGCGTAAATCCCCTCCATGTGGCATTTCCACAGATCGGCATGTTTATTAGGACCAGAACACATGTAGATAGCGGTGGCCGATGATCTGGCGTAAATCCCCTCCATGTGGCATTTCCACAGATCGGCATGTTTATTGCAGCTCGGACTTGTGTGAGTAGAACTATTTGTCTCGTCTTATTCCACTAGGTGCCGCGGCCTTAGCGCAGTTGGTAGCGCATCTGACCCTCATACGGGAGGTCCCGGGTTCGATACCCGGCCGCGGCTAATACCCTTTCTGACAAAATTGTCACCCACCAATGGGTTTGAAATCGTTAACCTAAGTGGGCGAGCAGCTGGAGGCTCGGTAAGGGTGTTGTGGTAGTACTGGTTTGAGAAACAACAGGAATCCATGGGTAGGTGCTTCAGCCGCCGCGATATGACCCTGGTAGTTGAAAACGGCGTAAAACCCCAATAAACTCAAACTCTTATTCCACTAGGCAATCAATATGATCATTCAACCCGCTTTCTGGAAAACCGCCGACTTTCGTAGCAGTCCAATTGGAAAGTTGTCGCAGATCTTTGTGAACTTGTGTGCTGATAAGATATATATTTAGGGCAAGGGAGACAATGCTGGCTTTTCTGTCACAGTTTGTTTAAAGTAAGGAAACTTGTTGATCGACACACGCCTTTGACTTTGGCGGCGAGAAGAAAAAAGATTTTAAGATTTTCACTTCTGCATTGTAGGGCCATGGACCAGAACACATGTAGATAGCGGTGGCCGATGACCTGGAGTAAATCCCCTCCATGTGGCATTTCCACAGATCGGCATGTTAATTAGGACCAGAACACATGTAGATAGCGGTGGCCGATGATCTGGCGTAAATCCCCTCCATGTGGCATTTCCACAGATCGGCATGTTTATTAGGACCAGAACACATGTAGATAGCGGTGGCCGATGATCTGGCGTAAATCCCCTCCATGTGGCATTTCCACAGATCGGCATGTTTATTGCAGCTCGGACTTGTGTGAGTAGAACTATTTGTCTCGTCTTATTCCACTAGGCAATCAATATGATCATTCAACCCGCTTTCTGGAAAACCGCCGACTTTCGTAGCAGTCCAATTTGAAAGCTGTCGCAGATCTTTGTGAACTTGTGTGCTGATAAGATATATATTTAGGGCAAGGGAGACAATGCTGGCTTTTCTGTCACAGTTTGTTTAAAGTAAGGAAACTTGTTGATCGACACACGCCTTTGACTTTGGCGGCGAGAAGAAAAAAGATTTTAAGATTTTCACTTCTGCATTGTAGGGCCATGGCCCAGAACACATGTAGATAGCGGTGGCCGATGACCTGGCGTAAATCCCCTCCATGTGGCATTTCAACAGATCGGCATGTTAATTAGGACCAGAACACATGTAGATAGCGGTGGCCGATGATCTGGCGTAAATCCCCTCCATGTGGCATTTCCACAGATCGGCATGTTTATTAGGACCAGAACACATGTAGATAGCGGTGGCCGATGATCTTGCGTAAATCCCCTCCATGTGGCATTTCCACAGATCGGCATGTTTATTGCAGCTCGGACTTGTGTGAGTAGAACTATTTGTCTCGTCTTATTCCACTAGGCAATCAATATAATCATTCAACCCGCTTTCTGGAAAACCGCCGACTTTAGTAGCAGTCCAATTTGAAAGCTGTCGCAGATCTTTGTGAACTTGTGTGCTGATAAGATATATATTTAGGGCAAGGGAGACAATGCTGGCTTTTCTGTCACAGTTTGTTTAAAGTAAGGAAACTTGTTGATCGACACACGCCTTTGACTTTGGCGGCGAGAAGAAAAAAGATTTTAAGATTTTCACTTCTGCATTGTAGGGCCATCGACCAGAACACATGTAGATAGCGGTGGCCGATGATCTGGCGTAAATCCCCTCCATGTGGCATTTCCACAGATCAGCATGTTAATTAGGACCAGAACACATGTAGATAGCGGTGGCCGATGATCTGGCGTAAATCCCCTCCATGTGGCATTTCCACAGATCGGCATGTTTATTAGGACCAGAACACATGTAGATAGCGGTAGCCGATGATCTGGCGTAAATCCCATCCATGTGGCATTTCCACAGATCGGCATGTTTATTGCAGCTCGGACTTGTGTGAGTAGAACTATACTGAACAAAAATGAAAACTTTACACTTCAAGATTTCTTGTTTCTGGAAAACTATCGAACAAAAAGCCTGAAATATGTTTTGACGTTATTTCCCAGGCTTTCAGCAATCGTTTTGCCGAAATCTCATTGCCTTGTGTCCTTTAATGTCAGAGTTACGGCCCTTAATGCGTTTAGACCTAATTACATCTAATATCACATATGTGCATGCGCAGAAAACGATTCATTATTTTTTCGGAATTTGTCGTATCCGGGTTTTCAAAAAAACACAAAAAGTCTTTCTTATCACTAGTAGCAAGCTCTAAAATAAAGGTCTAACCTGTCAATTTTGTGAATTACCTCCCTTTTACATAAACAAATAGGGAATTTAATATGTTTGATAATCACACATTTATCACGGTTTTCGATAGATTTTTTTAAAACATCGTGCAGGCTTTACAGGGGATTTTTGAACCCTTTCTTCGACTAGGATTTTTCCCAGATGTTCATGCAATTTAGCGATTTCAATTTCCTATGGAGATTGCATTGTAAAATTTTCAAGATTTGCAACATAAAGAAAAGTCTGCTTTTCAAACATCATTTTTTAAAAGCTCAAACAATGTTATGCAAACTTCTTTACATTTTCTGACTGATAACTTGTCAGACTACCATTCCGTACAGTCTGACATGGTTTGAATTCTTCTGCTCGGATTTTTGAGGGTTTAAATTTTGTAAAATTCTGTTAAAATTGTACACCTGAAAAAACGGACCCCTGTCACACTTAAAGGGTCCGTTTTTCATCCCTGTGATTAAGATCAACAAAACGTTTGGTGTTTGGCAAACCAAGTCAATGAACAATGCGAAGCACATTCATTTGATTTATTTACTTGTTGTATTTAGAAGAAATATGACAAGCAATGTAGGTGTAAAGTTTTCATTTTTGCTCAGTATATTTGTCTCGTCTTATTCCACTAGGCAATCAATATGATCATTCAACCCGCTTTCTGGAAAACCGCCGACTTTCGTAGCAGTCCAATTTGAAAGCTGTCGCAGATCTTTGTGACATTGTGTGCTGATAAGATATATACTCACCGTCATAAAAAAAAGTAGCCTTTTTTTCAAATAACCCCAATTTTCACAATTCTTGATGTCTTTTTGTGTTTACACATTCATAAGCATCCCCAAAGGTTTCTTTTCACACCTCAATGGTTAAATGCTTTCAACATGGCCGGAAACATGTGCAGTTGTAATACGGGTTCAAAACAGTATTTTAGGATACAAAGTTCAATTTTGTTTACTTACAGCTGTCATTTTCTGCATAAGTTGACGCTGTTGAAACACAAACAAAAGTCCCAATTCAATTTTACAGTCAATCATTCCGTTGAAATGATAGAGGTCTATGAAAATTTAGCACTACCAGTACAGTGTGTCTCGATATCAAATGTTTGATAATAACCGGAAATGCTTGGTGGGTGAAGTGAAAGTAACCATTTTCTAAATTTGGAACCTGCTAACGACCATACAGAGACAAAAATTCAATGAATAGAGTATTTGAGAGGAAAATGGGATTGGTTGGGCTGAAACCGGAAACCGCCATTTTGCAATGGTCTTGGGTGTAATAAAAATCACTTATTAGCCACTAATCCTTTCGAATAAAAACAGTATCATAAACACATATTCTTTTTAAGTTTTGGCCCGTTTCAAGCCCTATATATGGCCGTGAATTTCAGTAGTGTGTTCCGGATCAGTTACGGATTTCCTGGAACTAGCACCAAGCTACCATAGCTAATGGGGTAACTCGACTGTTTTCGATACTTTCACGAAAGCGTCTTGACTTGCCATGATTCAATGTTTTGTTTTTTATTTCGGTAAGTTTATGAATAATCCTGAAATTGCCGATCATTTGCATTAGATAAGTGGCTACTTTCTTATGACGGGGAGTATATATTTAGGGCAAGGGAGACAATGCTGGCTTTTCTGTCACAGTTTGTTTAAAGTAAGGAAACTTGTTGATCGACACACGCCTTTGACTTTGGCGGCGAGAAGAAAAAAGATTTTAAGATTTTCACTTCTGCATTGTAGGGCCATGGACCAGAACACATGTAGATAGTGGTGGCCGATGATCTGGCGTAAATCCCCTCCATGTGGCATTTCCACAGATCGGCATGTTAATTAGGACCAGAACACATGTAGATAGCGGTGGCCAATGATCTGTCGTAAATCCCCTCCATGTGGCATTTCCACAGATCGGCATGTTTATTAGGACCAGAACACATGTAGATAGTGGTGGCCGATGATCTGGCGTAAATCCCGTCCATGTGGCATTTCCACAGATCGGCATGTTTATTGCAGCTCGGACTTGTGTGAGTAGAACTATTTGTCTCGTCTTATTCCCCTAAGCAATCAATATGATCATTCAACCCGCTTTCTGGAAAACCGCCGACTTTCGTAGCAGTCCAATTTGAAAGCTGTCGCAGATCTTTGTGAACTTGTGTGCTGATAAGATATACTGAGAGGCAAAAGAAAGTATACATTTTTCTTTTGTCAATATCTCTATTAATTTTCATCATATCAACTCGAAATTTTGTATAATTTGTTTCTAAGCATAGACCAATAATACAGTGTTGTTAAATTTCAACTGAAATTGCTTGACTATCCTTATTCTTGCTACATGCTGTTTTTGCAAACTTTGCACGTGCGACTTAGTGGAGCATCAAATTTTGCTGTAAATCCCTATTTGATTTCTTTATTCCTTATTACAACAAATCACAAGCTTAAAATTACTGAAACATTATAACACAATTTTTGGTGGCTGGTATAAATCGATCAACGTGCCACTTTATTGCATTAGGGCCCATTTTCCTATGACGCAGCATGATATTACAGAAACGTGGCACTTTAAACACTTAGACAGGTGACTATGAACATTCGGTGCAAATTCAATCAAAATCTGTCAGTAAATTTAAAAGGGGTCATGTCGGATAACTTTTTTTGCATCAAGCCCCCTTTTGCCATGACGCATTGTAATATGGAAAAGCAATAACAATTTACGCATGGTACTAGGTGACTAGGCACTTTCTGTGAAAATTCTATCCAAATCCCTTCATAAATGCAGGGTTGTGTCAACGTTAATGATTGCATTAATTAATTGATTAAGTCCCCTTTTTCGATGGCGCTATGCGATATGAAAAAACCTTCGCAACGGAAGGAAGGACATACAGACGGATAGACAGAGAAGGTTATATCAATAAACGACCACCTTCGATGGCGTTTGAAAATTATACATAGTCTATAAATCATTTTCTCAGAAGACGTGGAAGAACTAGGGTGTATACTTATTTTTGCCTCTCAGTATATATATTTAGGGCAAGGGAGACAATGCTGGCTTTTCTGTCACAGTTTGTTTAAAGTAAGGAAATTTGTTGATCGACACACGCCTTTGACTTTGGCGGCGAGAAGAAAAAAGATTTTAAGATTTTCACTTCTGCATTGTAGGGCCATGGACCAGAACACATGTAGATAGTGGTGGCCGATGATCTGGCGTAAATCCCTTCCATGTGGCATTTCCACATATCGGCATGTTTATTAGGACCAGAACACATGTAGATAGCGGTGGCCGATGATCTGGCGTACATCCCCTCCATGTGGCATTTCCACAAATCGGCATGTTTATTGCAGCTCGGACTTGTGTGAGTAGAACTATTTGTCCCGTCTTATTCCACTAGGCAATCAATATGATCATTCAACCCGCTTTCTGGAAAACGGCCGACTTTCGTAGTAGTCCAATTTGAAAGCTGTCGCAGATCTTTGTGAACTTGTGTGCTGATAAGATATATATTTAGGGCAAGGGAGACAATGCTGGCTTTTCTGTCACAGTTTGTTTAAAGTAAGGAAACTTGTTGATCGACACACGCCTTTGACTTTGGCGGCAAGAAGAAAAAGATTTTAAGATTTTCACTTCTGCATTGTAGGGCCATGGACCAGAACACATGTAGATAGTGGTGGCCGATGATCTGGTGTAAATCCCGTCCATGTGGCATTTCCACAGATCGGCATGTTTATTTGGACCAGAACACATGTAGATAGTGGTGGCCGATGATCTGGCGTAAATCCTGTCCATGTGGCATTTCCACAGATCGGCATGTTTATTAGAACCAGAACACATGTAGATAGTGGTGGCCGATGATCTGGCGTAAATCCCGTCCATGTGGCATTTCCACAGATCGGCATGTTTATTGCAGCTCGGACTTGTGTGAGTAGAACTATTTGTCTCGTCTTATTCCACTAGGCAATCAATATGATCATTCAACCCGCTTTCTGGAAAACCGCCGACTTTCGTAGCAGTCCAGATTTTCACTTCTGAATTGCACGTCCGAGGGCAGGGACCAGTACACATACAAGATGGATACAGCAGCACTTGGGTACAGAGCTGTTCGCCAACCAAAGTTGGTTTTGGCAATCACATGTTGTCAGCATAATTCGTACTTTTTTCGATATTAGAACGAGAGATAGCACGAGTGCAATGTCCCTACACATGACGCATATGATGACGGGAGCGTTATTGAGTTGACGGGAGTCTTGCGTAATCTAGAGACAAACCTTTTCGTGCTAAATGACACTGACTGGCCAACGTTATATTGACCACATGATTGGTCCATATCCTGTAGTTTTTATACGTGAAAATTGAAATGACGCCAACGTAAATTAATAAGCATCGTTATTGTGAAACACCATCTTAAACAGATTTGGATTCGATCTATGGAATTGCCATTCCATTAACAGAACCTTTATGTAATCGAGCATGATTGAAACATTTTGGGTAGACGTCTACGTGACCGACAACAACAACCGACCGACCCGGCATATTGCAACATGCACGTATTCGGGAAAAGAACACTGTGCCGCAACATTTGGTAATTTGGTCTGTGATGAATTTGCAAGGTACTTGTAAGGCATGTGTTGCTTTTTAGTCCCCTACCGGCGAAGCCGAAGGGGACTTTAGGTTTGCACTCTGTCCGTCAGTCTGTCCGTCCGTCCATCCGTCCGTCCGTCAGTCCGGTGAATTAGTTTTCCGGACTTTTTTTTCTAAACGGGGATAGCTATTGAGCTGATTTTTGGTATGTAGACCCGCATTGGTGAGTTACAGAACAAGTTTAAATTTCGTTCCGGTCCAGTGATTTTTGAGGAAGATATGGATGCTGGACTTAGAAAATTACTGGGAAATTACAGTTTTCCAGACTTTTTTTCTTAATGCTGGCAGCTATTGAGCTGAATTTTGGTATGTAGACCCGCATTGATGAGTTACAGAACAAGTTTGAGTTTCGTTCCGGTCCAGTGATTTTGGGGGAAGATATGGATGCTGGACTTAGAAAATTTCTGGGAAATTACAGTTTTCCAGACTTTTTTTCTTTATGCTGGCATCTATTGAGCTGATTTTTGGTATGTAGACCCCCATTGATGAGTTACAGAACTAGTTTGAGTTTCGTTCCGGTCCAGTGATTTTTGGGGAAGATATGGATGCTGGACTTAGAAAATTTCTGGGAAATTACAGTTTTCCAGACTTTTTTTCTTTATGCTGGCATCTATTGAGCTGATTTTTGGTATGTAGACCCGCATTGATGAGTTACAGAACTAGTTTGAGTTTCGTTCCGGTCCAGTTATTTTTGGGGAAGATATGGATGCTGGACTTAGAAAATTTCTTGGAAATAAGTTTTCCAGACTTTTTTTCTTAATGCTTGCAGCTATTGAGCTGATTTTTGGTATGTAGACCTGCATTGGTGAGTTACAGAACAAGTTTGAGTTTCGTTCCGGTCCAGTGATTTTTGAGGAAGATATGGATGCTGGACTCAGAAAATTACTGGGAAATTACAGTTTTCCAGACTTTTTTTTAAAACGCTTTCAGGTATTGAGCTGATTTTCGGTATATGATCACATATTGATGAGATACAGAACGAGTTTGAGTTTCGTTCTGCTCCAGTGATTTTTGGGGAAGATACGGATGCTGGACTTAGAAAATTTCTAGGAAATCACAGTTTTCCAGACTTTTTTCTTAATGCTTGCAGCTATTGAGCTGATTTTTTGGTATGTAGACCCGCATTGATAAGTTACAGAAAAAGGTCGAATTTCGTTCCGGTCCAGTGATTTTTGAGGAAGATGCGGATGCCAGCAACTGGACTTTGATTTTTTTTGGGCTTCTTTTTCTAAACACATATATAAAGCCGGTAGGGGACTTGGTATTGTTTTGCAATACTTCAGAATGCTTGTTGGAGTGAATATATTCGTTTTGAGTGACGTGTGACATTTCAGTAGTAGGGTACCAGCGTTTAACCGGATATTGTAGGGAAACCGGAAACGATTGCATTGCATTAGGTTTTTAATTCTAAAAAAAATAAAACATTAATATGAAGTTATTTGTATTTTTTTTTTTTTTTTTTTTTTTTTTTTTTTTTGTTCCAATGTTTGCCTTTGTTAATTTTTACAAATAGTGTAATTTGAATATACCTCAATTGTTTTGCTTAGTCTAATTATTTTTACCCTTTTCGGACTGAATTTTTTTCACTATCCATCACTTGATAGTCGTACTTTGCTGACCTGAGATAGCTCTTGTTTATGGGCCGTCCTTCTCTACCATACAGTTTTCTACCTTTGTTTAAGTGCAGTTTCCTCCCGTCTTGGACTTGGTTTAGATATGACCACATTTCATTTCTGACATATTATGCTTATGAGGGACAAACCTACCCTCAAAAGACTTCAATTTTACATTCCAATTACAGATTGTTTCGTAAATCATCGACAGAAGAGAATAAATAACGTATAATCAATAATTTCTTCCTTTTTTCTTTATATTTTCTATGCTATAACATTTTCCCCCTTTTTGTCATTAATAATTTTGTCGTCTGAAACTCCTTTCAAAAAGGAACAGTCCAATTATTTGCTGTTTGTATAAATGTAAATCTAAATAGGTTAATTGATCGAAGACATTTTATTTTAAAATTCCAAAGTTATCTGATCAAAGATTAGGTTTGACGTCCATAGCAGATAGATTTAATCCACACGTAGCTTGGAAAAACATGGACCGAAAAGAATAAATTATCTACCAGTAATTTCTCCTTTTTCCTCACCTTACATGCACCTACTCTCAAATTTTAAACATTTCGTCGTTTGCAAAATCGTCAAAGGATCCATGTAAAATCAAGATGTCCTTTTAACCCTTTCCCAAACGGCACAATTTGAAAGTAATCCACTTCAAAAACTGACACAAATGACAAAATGGAAGTTAATAAAGATAGAATTTGTGTAAAATATGGCATAGAAGATATTGAGACAAAAGGAGAAACTGCTGGTTATCAGCAGTTTCTTCTTTTGTTTCAATGTTTTCCCAAGCCTTTTCTATTAGGGACATCAAAACCAGGTCTTGTTTGGGAAAGGGTTAATAGCCAAGGTCTATACGAAGCCATAAATTACTCACAAAAGATGCCAATGATAGCTATAAATAGATTCTTAGAACGCGAAATGACGTCACACTTGTGCCAAGTTTATCTTTGAGACATCCTTTAAACCCTTCTCTAAGTAAGACATGCTTTTGACGTCCCTGATAGAATTTGCTTGGGAAAACATTGAGGCAAAAGGAGCAAATGCTCAGCATTTTCTCCTTTTGCCCCAATATTTCTTTGTGATTGTTATAGTCCTACACAAATCCTATCTTAATCGGCATCATTTTTTCATCTGCGAGAGCTTTAAAATGAAATTGGACCACCACAAAATTTTGCTCGTTTGAGGAAGGGTTAATTTGTGCGAGCTACTTTGCAAGCCGCACCTTTTGTATGTCAAGAACAAGGTAGCGACACATTTGGAACACCACGGACAATTCTGTCGAATCATACCTTGGATGTAAATCGTAGAATAGACTGGTTCCCTGTCCCTAGATCTATCGATCATATTGGTCTTACAGAGAGACGACGGGGTACTAGTTTAATCGTAGAACTACTTTCAGACTATGAATAGAATAGAATAGAACAACAATTCAAAACGTTCGTCTTTGAATAATGTCAACAATGAAGCGACAATGATACTGAAATGCATTGTTTGCAGTCCCAGTGTCCTTTCTTTTTAGAATGATAGCAATCTGCAAGTCCCGCAAGTTGCCATGGTTGTTCATTTGGATGACCACGAAAACTACTTCATGAAGCGTAACTAATTCCGGCTAAGAAATCGCATTTTTAGCTCGATTTTTCGAAGAAAATGAGAGCTTATACACTGAACAGATCTTCTAAACCGCCACATTTCGACATAGATTTTTTGCTATGAATGAAAAACGAAAAGTCCTTTTTTAAACAATATTTTACTCATTAGATTTTGTGATTATTAGCTATCGATTTAACACGATAAAATCACAATCAAGACAACAACTTTATGTGCGGAGAGGCTTTTATATAAAACCTGTTTTTGCATGTGGCGTACGATGGATGGGTACAATTGCACAACATTTACTCAAGCATTAGTTCATATTGATCAGACATGCCGATTTTGCAAAGAAAATGCAATTCAATGGGCCGGAGGTCCTTCAGTCATATGGGTCGGACTGTGGGGCTTATCGAAAGCGATGTCAATATGAATAAAGCATGTACCCTTTTCATTGATGTGTGCATGTTTCAAAAGGTTGCTCATGATACTGCTAAATGCATTAACTGTTTTCCGATTGCCTTCTGTATTGGGAATTTTATGGACCTCAAACCGTGTCAAAGTGCACCACAGAGCATGGCCCTCAGAGTCCACCATACAAAACATTATTAGTTCACATGTACATTTTCTGACAGATGACATGCCTCTTGCACGAATTCAGCATGTCAGTTATGGATGTTTGACGCGTGTATGCTAAAAGTGAGGATTTAAAATCGTGTTTACAAACTGCATTTTAGTGTTCTTGTAGCACGTATTGTATTCCGTAGAACACCAAAAAGCATTCAAAAGTGATGATATGCCGACACTGTTGTTAAATGTATCGGTTATTTTCCTATTGCTTCCTTCTAACGAGATATATGGCCCCAAAATCCATGTCAAAGTGCACCAAAGATTATGACCTGTACAATCTACCATACAAGTTATTATCATTCCACATGTACCTTTCTTGACGAAAGGCATGACTTATGAATCAGCTGTGCATATCATTAATAGATCCTTGACGCCTGTATGCTTCTGGAGAGGATTTAAAGTTACATTTACAAACTGGATTTTTTTGTTCTTTTTATAGCACGTATTAGATTCCGTAGAACACCATCAAAACGTTCAAAAGTGGAGACTGACCGACATTTATATTAACATTCAACAAATATCACTCAGATTTGATGCACAGATTAATTAAAATTGGAGAAATGATCCAATGTAATCGCAAGACGTTACAATAATTTTTGGTAAAAAGACCAGGCAACCGGAAGTGTGGTAGACATACCTAAGCTACTGAGACGTCTGGAATGGCACCTTAGTACTTCCCAGACAGCTACAACTAAATGAGGACTCGTTGTCAATCAGAGTGTAACGTGTCTTCAGTCGGTAGAGCAATTTTATATGAAAATCAAAATGATCAACAATTAGCGAAAATGTGGTTAGATGGACTGGTTTGTCCTAGCTCAAACAATCAATAGTAAACCTGATCAACTTCATAAAAATCAACTTATTCATCATTCAAAATTACCTATAGACGATCTTCTTCTGCTGATCCTGAGCAAACTTGCTCAGCTACACTAAGTGGGTGGCTGAACTTACTGTGTCAATCACCGAGTGTATGAGGACGTTGTTAATCTTGAAAGGGATATTAAAAGTGTCATTAAGTTTTGGGCTGATCAAAGTTAAACTTGTTATCCTAAAGTACAGAAGTATTGCCATAAGTTGCCCATCCATCTCCATCATCAGCTTGGTGCCCGCTGTCATTGATGTTTCGGCCCTTATCCAAGTACATCTCGTAGCGGGTGGGCCCACCAGTAAATGGTGTGGAGATGGATTGATTCCAGTTATTCTCTAAGAGTAAGTTAGTCAATCGAATACAGTCTTGAGCATTGTCCTGAAACTAATTTGAAACATTCATTGAACCTTAAATCAAACTGCTCGCGGTCAGAGCCTGTATCAGACCAGATATGTCCTGGCCAACACACAGGGCGATACCAGTCTCGAACTGACACTGTACAATTCAGTATGTGATGAGGCAGTCTGATCCATCTTGTCTACCGTAGCTCAACCCCTTGCATCAGCCTTCTTGCATCAGCCTTCCAGGCGATCTCTTAGCTCAACTGCTATATAACATGACACAATTGTTTCTGTTGCACTACCAAAAGCCTCAAAGCTTTTGAAAACGTATGGCCAAACTATTTGATCAATCATAGCCTATCTCCCATCCGAGATAGCTCATCAATAGTTTCGACCAACCCTATCTCTCATCATCAGAGATAGTCCTATCTCCCATCCGAGATAGCTCACCAATAGTGCCCAAAATCACTTAGCTTTATATCATGGTATATGCTGGTCTCCATTTTGTCACTGTTCAGGGCGATCAGAAAACTTACTAAGATGAATACGAATATTCACTGTTCGGCCTTCTGTCCCCTCTACTAGGTTGACAAAGCTAACACAACAATACCAATTTTCTTCGGCTGTATAATTTTCACTATTGAAAACGACCTGTTCCTCTCACGTCGAGAAACAGAATGACTGCAACAGAGAAATTCTGCGCCTTTTATACTCTTTGGCTTGAGCCCGGCTTTACTCATGGTTCCCGGTTTTTAACAGGTACTTGTAGACTGGAATTCTATAGACTAGATATTTAAGTCAAACCCTAGGTTCGTCACATTACCCACGGCTCCGTTTTCAATCGTCCCGATTGACTAATTGAAATGTCTTTAAAATCAACATCGTCTAACTCGCTAAAATTGTTATGCATGAAATAACAGAGTATCATCAGCTATGTATGAACATTTTTGTCTCGGCTCAGCGCTACCAGATGGTATATTAAGACTAACAGGCCTTGAACTAACAACCTGCTATTGTTTAACTTTTATCGGGGTTGATCAGAATGGTATCCCAGCTCTTGTCCAAACAATGAGAACTGACTCTCCACACGTAATATTGCATTTTGTCTTTTCAACTTCTCAACCTTTTGAATACAGCTTTCCAGATCGGGATGACTACTAGTATCATGGTCCAATGTGACGGTGTTTTGTCTTAATCGGTGGGTAAGTCTATTAATTAAAGTAATAGATTGATTTGCCCCACGTTGGGCGCCAAAAATATGTAACGTGTCTTCAGTCGGTAGAGCAATTTTATATGAAAATCAAAATGATCAACAATTAGCGAAAATGTGGTTAGATGGACTGGTTTGTCCTAGCTCAAACAATCAATAGTAAACCTGATCAACTTCATAAAAATCAACTTATTCATCATTCAAAATTACCTATAGACGATCTTCTTCTGCTGATCCTGAGCAAACTTGCTCAGCTACACTAAGTTGGTGGCTGAACTTACTGTGTCAATCACCGAGTGTATGAGGACGTTGTTAATCTTGAAAGGGATATTAAAAGTGTCATTAAGTTTTGGGCTGATCAAAGTTAAACTTGTTATCCTAAAGTACAGAAGTATTGCCATAAGTTGCCCATCCATCTCCATCATCAGCTTGGTGCCCGCTGTCATTGATGTTTCGGCCCTTATCCAAGTACATCTCGTAGCGGGTGGGCCCACCAGTAAATGGTGTGGAGATGGATTGATTCCAGTTATTCTCTAAGAGTAAGTTAGTCAATCGAATACAGTCTTGAGCATTGTCCTGAAACTAATTTGAAACATTCATTGAACCTTAAATCAAACTGCTCGCGGTCAGAGCCTGTATCAGACCAGATATGTCCTGGCCAACACACAGGGCGATACCAGTCTCGAACTGACACTGTACAATTCAGTATGTGATGAGGCAGTCTGATCCATCTTGTCTACCGTAGCTCAACCCCTTGCATCAGCCTTCTTGCATCAGCCTTCCAGGCGATCTCTTAGCTCAACTGCTATATAACATGACACAATTGTTTCTGTTGCACTACCAAAAGCCTCAAAGCTTTTGAAAACGTATGGCCAAACTATTTGATCAATCATAGCCTATCTCCCATCCGAGATAGCTCATCAATAGTTTCGACCAACCCTATCTCTCATCATCAGAGATAGTCCTATCTCCCATCCGAGATAGCTCACCAATAGTGCCCAAAATCACTTAGCTTTATATCATGGTATATGCTGGTCTCCATTTTGTCACTGTTCAGGGCGATCAGAAAACTTACTAAGATGAATACGAATATTCACTGTTCGGCCTTCTGTCCCCTCTACTAGGTTGACAAAGCTAACACAACAATACCAATTTTCTTCGGCTGTATAATTTTCACTATTGAAAACGACCTGTTCCTCTCACGTCGAGAAACAGAATGACTGCAACAGAGAAATTCTGCGCCTTTTATACTCTTTGGCTTGAGCCCGGCTTTACTCATGGTTCCCGGTTTTTAACAGGTACTTGTAGACTGGAATTCTATAGACTAGATATTTAAGTCAAACCCTAGGTTCGTCACAAGAGTTATTTACTCAGAGTGATGTCACATCCCGTACTTACAGTTTACCTTTATGATGTGAAAATGTAGACTTGACAGTGACCCTTTTCAATTTGCGATTTAGGCATGTTATTGTGAGAGGGGCACCATGAAATTTTGGCATCTTCTGTGCAAATGGTTTATCTTTCTTATTTGAAAATTCCAGGCTTCTACCTTAAGTATTAATGGAGTTATATAAAGTTATATGCTGTGGCGGTTTAGAACATCTGTTCAGTGTACTGTCACCCGGGCGTCGGCGTTGGCGTCGGCGTTGCAACCAAGGTTAAAGTTTTTTCAAACATCAATAACTTCCATACTATCAAAGGGATTCAACCCAAACTTGGAATACTTATTAACCATCACACCCTCTACCTTAGTACCAGGGCCCATAACCCTGGCTCCACTATATTTGGAGTTATGCCCCCTTTATACTAAGCAACTTAGAAAGTCGAGCGCGCTGTCTTCGGACAGCTCTTGTTTTAAATATTTCTACATCCATATACTTCCGAGTCAATGATTCGATCTAAGATAGCATTAACCCTTTCCCAAACGACACAATTTTAGGGTGAACCACTTCAAAAACTGCTACAAATTACAAAATGGATGTTATTAAAATCATGATTAGTGTAAAATATGGCATAGAAAATATTGAGACAAAAGGAGAAACTGCTGGTTATCAGCAGTTTCTTCTTTTGTTTCAATGTTTTCCCAAACCTGTTCGATTTGGGACGTGAAACCAGGTCTTGTTTGGGAAAGGGTTAATCCGAGGTGATCCAAATGGGTAGCGACAGTAGAAACGCAAGAATAATTCTCTCCTTTTGTGGATACGGAGTTTTGTGTGACCGGTTCTTAACCCTTTCCTTAACAAGACATAGTCTTGACGTCCCTAGGAGATAATGATTTGGAAAACATTGAGACCAAGGAAGAAAATATTGATAGGCCTAATCATCATTTTCTCCGTTTGCCTCAATATTTTTAAAGCTATATCATAAACAAAACGTACATCTTTATCAAAATTCATTCTGACGTCTAAAACAGCTTTTAACCCATTACCAAACGGCAAAATTTTAGATTGATCCAAATCCAAAGATGCTGCAGACGACAAATTCAAGTGAATAGAATTTAAATTATTTGGTCCTTTGGGGTAGAAAATATTGTGGTAAATGAAGAAATTGATTTGTTCATTTTCCACAATGTTTTCTAAAACCATTATACTTTAGGAAGTCAAAAAGAGTCATTGTGTGGTAATTTGTTAAATTAGATTCATGTAACACGTGTTTGTTTAGGAAAGGATTTAATGGCTTATCCCATTACCAGATGGTATTTAAATTTCAGATAGGTCAAAATTCAAAGATGTTGCAGATGACAAATTCAATTTAACTTTTTTTCTTTCTGGGTGGAAGCGTTGTGGGAAATGAAGAAATTACTTGTCAGAAACAATTTCATAATTTTCTACCACGGTCTCCAAACCCTTAGTCTTGCGGGTCGTCAAAATTGTCAGTTTTGGAATGGGTGAATATCAGTGCAACGTTAGCAGTCTTTATTATAGAAAATATACTGTATTATTCTTAACCCATTATCACACAATGACTCTTTTTGACTCCCCACAAGATAATTGCTTTAGAAAACATCGTGGAAAATGAAGAATTTGCTTGTGACAAGCAATTTCTTCATTTCCCACAATGTTTTCTTGGAAAATGAAGAATTTGCTTGTGACAAGCAATTTCTTCATATCCCACAATGTTTTCTAGCCCAAAAGACAAAATTTCTTTCGTATGAAATTGTCTTCTACAACATCTTTGAATTTGGGATGGTATAAATTTTGCCGTTTGGTAATGGGTTAAAGTAAATTTAAGATATAGGAACAAAAAAGTGAGGAAAATTTCTAAAGGCCTATACACACATTTCGGTATCAATATTCAACATTTTAGCGTGACTATTCGTAGAAAAGATTGGATTGTATGGAGTTTTACGTCCCACTCAACAGCTAAGGTTATATGGAGACGGGACCTCGTTTTAAAGTCTCATTCGAAAGACTGGAGAAGCGGGGGATCGAACAAGCGATCCCTGTGTTTCAAGTCCAGTGCATTACCACTGCACCACCTCCGCCCTAGACTGATGTCAGTCTGTTGAGAATAACATCATTTGTATTGAGAAATATGAAAATAAGGTACATAGAAAATTGTTGCTCTGTGTCGTTCTTTACAGACTGTTAAGGGGGAATGCTCCAGTTTCCTAATTTTTTTCCCAATAATAGAATTTATTTACATTTTTTATATTGAAATAACATGTTATTACCAATTGAAAAACAAAATAAAAATGGATGGTCAGCGATCTTGTTTAAATTGTATAGGCATTCGTATCACATACCCCTACATCGAAAAAATGCACAATTTCTTGCACCTGTCCAAGGTCACTAAAATGCTAATACAATGCTGTACATTGACCGTTTAGTCCCGAAAACGGATTTAAAGGAACGTCTTACATTTAATAAGAACAGAAAATCCAAAATATGTGCTACTATAAACGCATAAATGTATGAAATGGCATGCTCATGTGTTCGGTTCAATCAACGAAACTGGAGTGTTTTATGTCAAAATTTGCATATTTTTGGAAATATTTCAAGTTCTACATAATAGAATTTGATAAAACTCCCTCATTGTATTAAGCAACATGTCCTGGTAATAATTCAAAAAGAAAATGTATAGGTCAGCGCACTTATTAGTGAATTACAGCAATTTTTATCAGCTACACATGAATAAAATGACGCAAAACAGTGGTAACTGCGTACACACTTACGACTGTTTTGCTCTAAATAAACGATTTCCATCTTGAGGAAATCAGTTTCGTATAATAAATACACTTTTACTGTCGAAAATGGTAAATTGCAATGATATGTTATATTAGTGAAAATATGGTAGCGAAACATATTGGTACGAAACATTTAATTTACTACAGTAATGACCGAGTGTTCCGAAAAACTGGAGCATTCTCCCTTAAGAACGACACAGAGCAACAATTTTCTATGTACCTTATTTTCATATTTCTCAATACAAATGATGTTATTCTTATCAGACTGACATCAGTCTACCTCCGCCCCTATATTCGTAGAAAGGGGGGTGTATTCAGGACACCCAGACGTCGGCGTAATGCTTTAGTTTTAACCCTTGTCCTGCTTGCTTAAAATTTTGTTTCAAACAAACTACCAATTTAAGAGACATTGCAATAAGATAGGCTTAAGTTTTTGCCACAACAATAGCGTAGAAAGCAGGCAGTGTAGGCTAAGGTCAACTGCACGTATGTGCAGGCTGATCTTAGTCTAGACTGTCTGCCAAAGCTTTTGTCACAAACAGAAATTGACGTGCACAGCATATGAAAAGGGTTTCACGTGCAACTGCCATATCTCTATTTCAACCAATGCGATTGCTCTGAAACATTGTACATGTATGCTTCTGTGACCATAATATCAGCTTCTAGGTAAAGATTCATTACTCTGACAAATAATTCTGCGGATTTTTTACACTTTTCAGACTTAGATTTTTTTAACTATCCAGCACTCGATACATGTAGTCGCGCTTTGCTGTCCTGAGACGGCTCTTGTTCATAAGCAGAGTTAAAGAGACATCTATAGGTGTCATACGTTAATTAAAAGGAAAAATCTCAAATTGAAAAAAGGGAGACACGGATGCACTGAAAATAAAACAGAGCCGACAGAGTTCTACAAGTCAGAAGCTGGTCATGACACTTTAACCCATTACCACACAGTGACTCTTTTTGACTCCCCAAGGAATAAAGACTCGAACGGAAAACTTTGTGGAAAATGAAGAAATTGCTTGTGACAAGCGATTTCTTCATTTCCCACAATGTTTTCCACCCCAAAAAGACCTAGAAATTAAAATTCCATTCACTTGAAACTGTCGTCTGCAACTTCTTTGAATTTGGACCTGTCCAAAATTTGTCGTTTGGGAAAGGGTTATAAACCACCATGGCTACATATTGACCTACTGCTAAATGCAGTTTGATAATAGGCATGCATGTAGTTCGTACTGTACTGTTAGAATTGAGGCAGAAGCTTTAAGAGTACTACATGGATCTTGATCAGACTGTGTAGGCCTAAAGGCTGATCTATATCTATGTTTACTCAAATTACCTTAGAAGTCCATTTTCCAGATGTAATCTCTTGTTTTCATATCATCAGGGTGGATAATCACGTGATGCAACAATTTCAGAAAATCTTCAATAATTTTGTTAATACAGAACCGATTTGAAATCAGTTTGAAGCAGAGAAGGTGGACAGACGTCACGCATTTGATGAGCGTGTTGGAAATGAGAAAAATTAACTAACTGATGAAAATGTTATTGAAGATAAAACAAACTTTGGTTTATCTTCAATAACCTTTTCATCTGTTGATTTTTCCAAATCAACCACGTGCAGCTTATTTCTGACTTGTTCTCAACTTCTCTGCTTCAAACCGAATACAAATTGGCCACGTAGGGTAAGGAGGGGCAAAACGCCCCCCTTAAGGAAAGAGCGCTGTAGCACAAAACAAACAAAGTATAATGTAAATCTTTCAACGTGAAATCAAACTTTGCCCTTTGTCCCAAATGTCTATACACAAAACAGCTTTGTCATTTGATTTAAAAAAATGACTGTCGTTAAAACAATTTTTCTCGAAATTTCGCCTTTTTGCCCCACCCTCGGGGCAAAACGCCTTTGGGGTGGGGCATGAAGCCCACCACTGGGCTTTATGCCCCATATGAAAAATAAAAAAAATATTTTGAAAATATCTGGGGGAAAATAGGAAAATAATTAGTTTGTAATTAATATACTAGGAAAAATATATTTTGGATGGGTTTATCATATCTTTTTTATCAAGCGTAAAGGCTAGATTTGGGCATAATTTACTTGTCTATGAAAGTGGTAACGTGTTACTGTCCTTTGTCTGCAGCATCTTCATATCAGTCAAATTAAAACATACTGATGCTATGTTCTTTATAAGGCCCCTTTAAAGTAGATTAAATGGTCTTATTGTCTCATTTTAACACAAAATCGACGTTTCATGGGCGTTTTGCCCCACATGGATCCGTCAGGTGACATAAAAGTTTGATATATTCGCGAAAAGTCGGTCTTTTTTGTCAGTTTTTGTTTTGTAGACAACGAAATGTAAATGGATTTCGTCATATGTACCAACCTTAGTCATTCTTCGAGTTTAAAGGAAAATGTTAGTACTTCTGAATACCTACTAATCCATACAAGGGGCAAAACGTCCACTATTTAGCCCTTGGAAGGGGCAAAACGCCCAGTCTGGGCGTTTTGCCCCAAAGCAGCATAGGCGTTTTACCCCAAAGGGGGTGGGTGATTTAATTTGGCCAGAGAAAAAAATGTGTTGATATTTTTTTCTTTTTATCTTTTTGTGTAGGCTACCAATTGGACATATAAATATACTGAGTCAAAAAAGAAAGTGTGCATACTTCTACCTAATATATCTACGTAACCACTGCAATTAACTTCACCAAACTTCTACACGGAGTTAACTTATCAACATTCTCATGTCTATTGACATGGGAAGCAACTTTGGGGGATTGAATTGTCTGGCATATCACCAAACGTTGTGGGCACCTTTTTGCACGTGGTTATCATAACAAACGTTTCATGATAAACTTTATTGTCTTAAATCTGTATTCAAAGTGTATAAAAGTTAAATCAAACATAAAATTTCAATATTCTGAATAGCCAAAGATGCTATGTCTTAGTAAACACGATAGATTTCACACGTTAGTTTTACTAGTGACTTGAACCGGCGTAAAAGGTGTCGTTGCCGTTTAAATGTCATCATTATAAAATTAGGCGATTACAATCATGTTGCTAAAAAGAGAGAATTCACTTTTGATTGGCTTCAGTCTGATAAACCGAATGCAGCAATGACTAGACCAGATCGTTACATGACGTTGACGTCCTTACGTCAACATTTCAAAACTGCACCATTTATGGCGATTCAGTACAGCAAGTACATGTAAACAACATTGGAAATCTGCGAATGCAGATAGACGGCCCATGCGAAATTTGACACCATTGTGTTTTTCACATCACCGTGATGCCAAAATCCTACGTTATGCCTGCATAAGGCACATCGTCATCGGCACGGGACGCGTGAAAAATAGTCCTGTGTATGGTGTAGGGCGGAATATCTTTTCCGCCTGAGTTTCACTAACTTAAGGGTTCAGTTAAAGAAGTTGCAGGACATGGAATATGTCTTGCAATATGAACGCAATGAAATTTGAAACGATACAGTGAAACGTTATGTTCGATCAGTGAGACCACAAATGTTTGCCGTCATTCATTGAAGACATGTCACAATAGAAATTGAAGCAGAAATCCCAAGAAAATTGCTTTATTTTGTATTCTCACCATCGTCAGCAAGTTCTGTGAATTTTGAAATTGACCCCTATCTCAAATATCTTAAGGAAATCCGAACAATATTCCATTTCACACAATTGAAAAAGACCCCTACATATAGGCAATTGAATTATCTTTAATTTGATACCAATATTGTAACATCATGATTCAACATTAAGATAGAAATTCTAGTTATTCTCTATGCACACTTTCTTTTTCGACTCAGCATATAAAATGCATTTTGGTTGATTGAATACTCGGACTGAAATAAGATACACAAGAAAACCCATTACCCAAATATTAGATCAAACATATGCAAAATAAACAATTATTCGCATACTGATAATTGAATGACGTTTAGATGTAAAAAATTCATGTGCATCTTTCTAAAAGAATACTTCAAGTGTAAAATCAAGACAAATATCAATTGACATAATGAATGACGAAATAAAAGGGGTGGGCGTTTGACCCCACCTGGGCGTTTTGCCCCTCCTTACCCTATTGACAAAAATACTGATACTTTTCTGAAATTCTAAGTCACGTGAGTAACCATCGTGATCATTTCGTCTTGAAGACTTTGATAAGCTAGAGACACTCCTTCCCTTACAAATCTTAACTGTTTTGCTCAAAAATTCAGTGAACTTAGAATTAATCAGCGATATTTGATATTTATAAACTGACACGATTTAAAAACACAGAAAAAACGTTTACAGGTGATATCAACGACATAACCGATGTATAGCCTTGTGTAATTGTAATGGAACAATTGTAAACATAACAGGGAATAAAATGACATGTGACGTCATGAATAATGTCTGAATGGGCGTCCGTTTATGTGCTGTCTGTAAAGGCGATGAGGTTGGATGAGAGTCTGGTATCGAGAAGGAGGACGACAGCAACCCCCAGACGATTTATCACATTGCCACGATGTATAGGCCGCCCGCGATTACCAACTATAGCATTCGCTGTAGATTGAACAGTCACAAATCTGCTGCGTAAGTGACATTAACGTAGGCCTATACAATTGTCTTGACGTATGTAACTATTGTTACATACAGCTGACAGGGACGAGGGTGGTCGGCATGCGTTCCCGTGTTGTTTACACATCTCACTAACCTTGGAACAGTCAAGTAGACTACACTGTTCAATGCGTCTAGCTACCTACATTTGCAAATCATCGCTGAGAAAGAGCCCGAAATCTCGATTCCTTTGTGCCAACAACACCCTAAACGAGCCTCCAGCTGCTCCCGCACATAGGTTCACGATATCAAACCATTGATGGGTGACATTTTTGTCAGAAGGGGTATTTTCCGCAGCCGGGTATCGGACATGTTTTCTGAAGCATAGATCATGATCAGATTCTGAAGGCACTTATTTACAGACTGGTCTGGATCCACGAAAGAATCGAATGGCCCATTGACCACTTTTCTGGTCATGTAAAGTTTTGATGTTGGCTAACTATCGCAGTGAAGAATCACGTGATACAACACACGGACAAATTTAGAAAATATACCATGTAAAAAAAGTTTAGCAACACTGACTTTGATAATTGAAAACATGTATTTTCTGTGATATTTATTTCACAACCGTTTTATACATTTTAGCATATGCATTTACGCACAACATTGAAAGGTCGCTTTGTGGTAACGTTCAATATTGTGTTAGAAACATTGTCTTGACGTAGGTGAGGGGTCAAAATAAAAAGTTCCAATAGAACTCGGTATCGACTGTGCGGCCATTTTCGAGCAAGAACAGCAGTGAAACGTTTTCTAATCCACTTAAATTGTTTGTACACAGTATCAACATTCACTACTTTATCAAGAGATTGAACGTCATTCGCGTCAATACGATCACGCACACGTCTTCCTTAAATGCACCGTATCTGCTCTATGGGTGACAAATCAGAAAGAAAGGGATGATAATGGGAGTACACCAATGTTGTATACGCTTTATTTGGCTTAAAACATTTAGGACTCTATACCAGTCAAGTCTGGTGCGTTCATGGTGTAACGTCAGGGAAATTACAACGTATGCTCAACGTCTAGTAACCGTGCATCTGTGGAGACGACCACGGATGGTAAGTGTGGATACTCTGTGTTGAAATTCTTGTGGAAGCCACTCGGAAGTTTTGGTGTTGATATCGAACATCTTTGCCGTGACGTTACGAAATTATGACGGTCATCTTCTCGTGGCCTTTTTCTACGACGTCCTTGACCGGGACTATGGGACTATCTCAAACCACACAAATTGGCTCACATAGCATCCTCAAATTGTTACTTATGCTTTGAGATGCGCAAAATTCAAAAAGACATCTTTATCGCCGGTTCTGCCACGTAGGAACACATTAGCGATATAACGTCCTTCTAACGTAAGTCCATGGCGTAGTCCCACGGTGTTGCAGAAAATTCTTTTTAGTGGCCTTTTTTATGCTGGGCAAGGACAATAATGTTCACACCTAATGTTTTCTAGAATTATGCTCTATACACATGAATACTATAGCAGACATGAAAACCGGAAAAGCGCACCTTGAGTGCGAGACGCACGCGATGACGGTATAAAATTCATCTGTTTGTGTTCTCTAGCTATAATCTATTGTGTAAACGTTTGATTTTATGTTAAAACATAATTATTTTGGTTACTACAGATATTTAAATTTTGTTGCTAAACTTTTTTTTATTATGTATATCAACCCATTATATAGACCAGCAACATTAACCAGGGACAACATTGCCGAAGTGGGGTCATTACATATGCATATGTCCTGGGTTAATAATTGGACAATACCACACATTGACTTTTTGACTCCCTAGATAATGAAGGCTTTGGAAAACATTGTAGAAAATGGAGAAATTGCTTGTGACAAGCAATTTCTTCATTTCCCACTATATTTTCTACACAAAAAGACCAAAAATGTAGGCTTAATTTTCATTTAGTTTTAATTGTCGTCTGCAGCATCTTCGGATTTGGAACAGTCCAAAGTTTTGCCGTTTAGTAATAGATCTAAACTGACACGATTTAAAAACGCAAAAAAGTACTTTTACAAATGGTATCTCCTACATCTTACAAAACCGATGTATAGTCATGTAAAATTGTAAATCTTACAATTCTTAACATAACAGGACAGACAATGACCTTTAAAGCCACGAATAATGCCTGAATGGACGTCAGATTATGCCAAAATGTACGTTGAGTCAAGAACCTGGCATCGACGACGACGACAGCGAATCCCGTGTTTTCACAGGCGATTTATCACCATGCCGTGATGTATAGGCCGCCCCCGATTACCAACCATAGAATTTGCTGTAGACTGAGCCGTCACAAATCTGTTGCGTTAGTGACGTTGACGTATACAATTATGTTGACGTACAGTTGTTACACGCAGCTGAACGGGACGCGGATGGTCTGTTTATCTTCTCGTGTCGTTTACACGTCTCATAAACCTTGGAACCGTCGATTCGGCTACATTAAAGCGTCTAGCCGCCTTCATTTGCGATACACCGCAAACCAAAAGCCAAAAAACTCGGTTCCTTTTTCGCAAAGTAAGCCTCAGCATTTTGTACACAATTTTCTTTCGTTGTTCTCGTATGTTTTCAATAAGTAAATCAAAGGGGCAACTTGTACACAAAAAATCTTAGTGATTTAACACGTGGTCTGAATGCACGAGACACACGAGCATTTAGTGATGGACGGTTCAGATCTCCGGATGGTTTACAGAAAACACGACAAAGTCGCTGAGGCGTGAAGCGTATACATTGTTTCATTCATGTCCCCAAATATGGTGCCGATCAAGGCAATAGGAAAGGAATGGTTAATGAAAACGTTTTGCATTTTTAAATCGTGTCAGTTTATGTTAAACGATTCTGTAAATAGGCCTACGCGGAAGATTTGAAATTCGTTTGAAGCAGAGAGGACGAAAACCCCAGAGATTCTCTGAGTCGTTTAGTCATCGTTTGATAACAATGTTATTGACGGCTAAAAAATCTTTCTTCTTTATAGCAGACGAGAATTGACCTGGCAGAGCATTCCATTCTATTAGCATGGGCTGCTCTGCCAGGCCATTTCTCGTGAGGTATACCAAAAGCAACTTTCTGAAAGCAACACGGAGCCTTATCGGACTGCATAAAACAACATGTTTGTTTCAAATATGATATAGCTTATTTTTATCATATCCATTTTCATTTAGCCCCAACCTCGGATTCATGATGGAAATTGTAGAGGTATTATTAGATTCCATTCTTAAGTTACAATAAAAATCATTTTTCATTAAATTTACATGTATCATTGATTTGATGAAGATATTGAAGTTGCCGCTTGTGAAGGCAAATGAAAGTAAATAAACTGTTCCGCAAGAACGACAACTCGTGTACTACCGGAATTACGAAAAGACCCAATTTTCTACGCTGCATCGAGCAGCATGAGTAGCATAGCATGAGTAGCGTAGCAAATAACCCCGGGGTATCCGAGAATGGTATAGACTGTTCCGATGTAATGCTGCTGCAGGCAATAAAATTGATATTGATTTACCCATTACTGCAGAGTGACGCGTTTTGACTCCCTCACAAGAAATGGCTTGGGAAAATATTGTTGAAAATGAAGAAATTGCTTGCGACAAGCAATTTCTTCATTTTCCACAATGTTTTCTAATCCAAAACTGGAAATATTTTTGAAATTAAATCAGCTTGAAGTTGTCTTCTGCAACAACATTCAAATTGGAACAGTCCAAAGTTTTGCCGTCTGGTAATGGGTCAGGTAGGATTTTCTGTAAAATATAACACGGAAGACATACGGGTGTGTCACAATCAGATGTGCAAACTATGTTTCACCAAGGGTGATTTTTCAAAGTCATTGAATACAAAAGAGACAGTATTTTCCTGAAAGCTTAATAACATATCTTCATGAAAAAAATAACATTTCTTTCACAGATTTAAGGATTCAAATTATTTTACATGTTAAACTTGGGATTTTAGAGAGAAAAAAGTAAGTTGCATATAATTTCTTACACATATTTGGAAATATCAATTTCATTTGAAATGGAGAAAACATTTTACATCATAACACTCACAGACTAAGCTTTCAAATGACATGCAAAACAAAGTGACCATGACCTATTTATTTTGAAAAAAATCTGATTTTTTCACATTTCATCTAAATTAGGCATGAAATGACATCTTTCAGTTTTCTATTTTCATTCAGTATTGTCTGTACAGCCCTAAAAGTAATAAATATTGACAGGAATTTCAATTTTCTTTAAAATGATATATACATTTGTTATCCTAATACGAATACTTACAGAAATAATGACTGTTGAAGTTGGTCGTTTTTGCATTGAACATTGTCTACGGACTGGACATTTTAACAATGATCACAGTTCAACGGTATTAATATCACATTAAATTGACGATAAACAACACCAAAACTTTTCATTTTTTAAGGGAATAAACTTTAAACAAAAAAGTACAAATTTCGAGCAGTTATTGAACTGTTGAATAGACATTCAGACAAACGGACTGACCACGGACATTGATAGCTAGCAATACCTTAACTAGAGCACTATAAGGTCAGATGAGTTACAAAATACTTATCTATTGTTTACGACACAAGCATAAAAAACACATATCAATTTAAACTTACAAATGCAACATTAATTATTTTGATGAATATGAATGTTAACCATTTCCCGAACAAGATTGGGTTTTGACGCCTGTACTAAAAGAGCATGGAAAAACATTATGACAAAAGAAGGGAGTGCTAGCAAAACAGATTATTTCTTATTTATCATCAGTATCTTCTTTGCTATGTTTTTATACAAGAATTCCAACTAAACGATCATATATCTTATCGTCGTCTGCAGCAAAATGTCAAAGTTGTGACATTTTGGGATATTGTAAATAGGATAGCGTTTTTTGGAGTTGGAATTTTAATTGAGATATGGTAGAAAATACAGGAGGGAAAGGAAACTGCTGGTAAATAATCTATTCAATATGCTATTTATTTGCCCTTGGTGTTTCAAAACCTTTCTCCTTTTCTCTTTTAGAGACCTAAATATCAGGAAACATTTATCAATTTAATTAGTTTAATATTAAAAGTTTAATTTAATAAGATAGAAAAGGTTAAGAAAGCAAAATATGGTGTTCATCAGCATAAAATTGTTCTTTATACCTCAATGTACAGTACCCAATTTGGAAAATGGTTCTTGGGAGGATTTTTTTTATTGATTTCGACTGTTGGATGCCAACAATAATGAAATACACATAAAAAATGATGATTAAAATGCGGCATGAGGTACTCATAATATCTGTTATGAAATTCTGTCTTGTCCGTAGACGCATTTATTTTTGCCTGTGAGCCACTATTTGACCTTACTTTCACTAAAAATACATTTCTTTCAAGGGAAAGCACAATTATTTAGCAGAAACATGTCTACAATATCAGCTAACAAAGACTGTGTCCATTTAAGAAGCTATTTTACACCTGTCTACGGACAAGACATTTTGTCTACGGACAAGACATTTCTGTTATTGTACATAAAAAATTAAGTACCCAATACAATTTGATAAAATTTCACGCCATTCTAATTTTATAGATTTGCTAACAGCTAAAGAATCTTTTGTCACAATCTGTGGTGATATTACTTAAAAATCACTTTGTTAAAATGTGTCTACGGACAGGACATTTTAGGTCAACGAACTTCTTGTCGAAATAGCTTAGTTACACTTTGATGCATTATGAACATTTCAATTTAAATTTTTATTTACATGTCTTGTTTCAAAAGAAAAATGAAAATAATGAAATTTCGTAAGTCATAAGTTTTTTTCGCACTATAAAAGACCATCTACGAAAGTGAAATTATATAACGAAAGGGTGGTCTCAGTATTTTTGTAATAAATCAATCAATTCTAATCACATCTTCATAAAATAACTTGCAGATAAAAGCTGAATAATTTCTCTAACTGAATGCTGCATGTCGTGTACAATAATAGAACAATGTCATACAAAATTCTAAAGTGGAAAATAAGGAAAATTCAAATGAAACATCATTTTTTCATTTTTACCCCATTTTTTCAATACATTTATTGCAATAACTTTTTTACCGCTAATGTATTCTTCCTAAGATTTGGTACATAATATAACAATCATTTCGCGATTAATATAAGATCAAATTTATGTTGTTATATTGATTTGTATGTCAACTGGAATCCTATAACATGAGGCAGGTACAGGATGTACATCTGATTGTGACACACCCGTAAGAGAAAAGGGGAGAAAATCATCAGTTTGAGTTTATTGGGGTTTTACACCGTTTTCAGCTTCTAATGTCATATCGCGGCGGCTGGAGAACCTAACCGTGGGTTCCTGGTATTCCTCGCACCGGTACAACCACAATATCCAAACCGAGCCTCCAGCTGCTCTCTCACATAGATGATTCACACCCATTGGTGAGAGACAAATA
This sequence comes from Fragum sueziense, assembly GCA_963680895.1. Lineage (NCBI taxonomy): Eukaryota > Metazoa > Mollusca > Bivalvia > Cardiida > Cardiidae > Fragum > Fragum sueziense. Next base: position 24,532,142 of record OY804601.1, read on the forward strand.
ACTTTTGTCAAATGTCAGAATGGATACTGGCCGAGCCGGGGTTCGAACTCGAGACCCCTGGATTGACAGACTCCGACGTAACCGACTGAACTATCTGGGCTCGGCACAGAAAATTATCAGACTTTTCCAATCAGGGACATCAAAACACGTCTTGTTTGGAAAGGGTTTGTAGATTTACCAAGTTTGTATTAAAGTCAGAAAGTTCACAAACAATTATTAGAGAAAATTGTATGTGGTTTGAATCAAATTTCAAAGAACCCACATGATTTTCCTCCTTTAACCGTTTCCTAAATAAGACCTGGTTTTGACGTCCCTATATAATAGAATAGGCTTGGGAAAACATTGAGACAAAAGAAGAAACTGCTGGTTATCAGCAGTTTCTTCTTTTGCCTCAATATTTTCCATTCAATATTTTACACAAATTCAATGGTTTTCAATCTTAGTTTTGTCGTCTGTAGCATCTTTCAAATTGGAACACCCTGAAATTTTGTTGTTTGGGAAAGGGTTAAATGTGAAAGTACTAGTAATTTTATTGTTACCGTTTTCTTATTACGATTTGCTTTCTTACTAAACCTCGTAACTACATTTTGTTCAACCCATATCTAGACGAAATTTTTTTGGACCATTTCAAATTCAAAGATGTTGCATACGACAATTTCAAGTGCAAAGAATTTACAGTCGACAATCGTTATGTCGACATCGGATAAGTCAAATTACCGCTTAAGTCGATGTGAATGTTTGGCCCCGTCCTCTTTTGCTCTTCTCGCGCAATTTCTTTCCTATTTCTACTATATTTCAATTATGAATGCTTTTCATGAACAATAGAATGGTCAAATGTCATTTAATTCGAAACAAAATGAAATCGGATGAGTCAAACTCCGGATATGTCGAGGTAGGCCTATTTTGATTGCCCCTCTTACTTCGCGCAACGAGTGTTGACTGTATATCTTTGTGTTTTAGTTTTAGAAAACATTGTGGGAAATGAAGATACTTTCCACACTATGTGCAAAAGCCTTTACTTTGTAGGACACCACAATGCGTTAGTGTTTGGGAATGGGTTAAAAGGGGGGGACCCACATTTCCACTTTTGCCTCGACGTTTCCCGTGCTACCATGTTCACAATTTCTACCATAAACCTTTTCCCAAACGACAAAATTTAGGGTGGTCCAATTTGAAAGATGCTGCAGACGACAAAATGAATGTTACTAAAGCAAAATTTGTGAAGAATATAAGGAGAAAATGTTGATTATCAACATTTTCTTCTTTTGTCTCAATGTTTTCTCTAACCTTTTCCAATAGGGACGTCAAAACCAGGTCTTGTTTGGGAAAGGGTTCATTGGATACATTTAAAATTGTGTTGTCTGATAGCTGCTTAACCATTTAACTCATTCAAGTTAAACGGCATATTTTTGTCTCTACTGAATGTGGCATACATGTATACTCCGTAAATATTGACCTGAACCTGACATTGAATATGTAATGAGTAACTGTGATGCGGAATAATCAATACTCGCCAGCACTCCTCACTGTCGACCAGAGTCGATAGTTTCCATAAGCATTGGAACTTTGTATTCTGCACGTGCTCCTCGCGTCAATTTACGTCGAAGAGTGATTATTTCGCATCACATTCGCATTCGCAATACTCATTACATATTCAACAGGTTCAGGTCAATATTGCCGGAGTATACATGTATTTTGTTACAATGCCCTGGTCACATACACATCTCCACGTCTACATCGCGTCCATGAAGTGTCACCGATGAAGCATATGGTCACTTTTCAACGAAAACCTCGTAACTGCAACTTAAAACAAGCTGCAGTTACGAGGTTTTCGTTTAAAAGCGACGATATTTTTTAAACGCAGTGTGGACGTAGGGTTGTTTGTGACCAGACCTTAAAGGCCTGATCAAATAAACATTTTCGTGTCCACATCGCGGCCGAAGCTTGCTCGTCACAGAAATGACCAGTCTTTCAGCATATTTTTAGACGTGATGTGAACGTGCTGTGATCAGTAAGTTGTATGTGACCAAGTCTACTGGAAAGAAAAAAAAGTCAGAAAAGATTCGAATATGCACCGTCTTAAGATAGGTGATTGTAAAGGATGCCTGATCAAAATAAACGAATAAGCACAAAACCATTAGCCATTTCCTTAAAAAATATTAGGCTATTTTAGACCAGAAAAATTTCTGAATAGATCTTATTTCAGACGACAAAATTATGGATGTCAAAAATAGATAAATTGCATGTTACAGCTTAGAAAGAATTTGGGGAAAAGAGGACTTGCTGATAATCAGCAATTTCTTCTTTTTCTCCCAAAGTTTCCCAAGATAACATTGATAGGGGCGTCAAAGAAACCGGATTGTCTGGGAAAGGGTTAAATTCTGCAAATTTCTCAAAAAAGGACGAAAATAACGAAATAACAATGAGATCGCGTCGGCGTATGAAAATTATCTCCAAGTAGGTGGGTCACGTTTAACTTCACGTGAAAACGTGCCGGCTAGTGGGCGGTAACCGAAACTAAATTCGTCTGCGGGCGGGATCGGATTACCGTCTTGTTTTGTGACGTGTCACACCAAAAGGGACTTTCTTGGCTTTTCAGTGGTTTCCCATCATCTGTTGCCATTTAGGCTACTTCGACGATCGATTGAAAATCGATCTTTATGGAATGATTTTATCCAGTTAATTTCGGACAAACAAATAGTATTTCATCGGCGTTGTTATAAAATCTCTTGACTATGGCTTGATTTCAAGCCGTAGTTACGAGATTTTGTAACAACACCGAAAGCTTTTCAATTTATAACAATAAACCCAGCCTATTTTTAGCAAAGAAATTCATCTCTATTGGATGTTTTGTCTATAGACCCTGATGGTGTTAAAATCCAGATAGGCTACACTTTGCAATGTGCACTAGCCGTCATTTCTCAAACGAAAAAGAAATGTTGACGCAGCGTGAAGCCACACTCAAAGAAAAACAACAACAGAAATTGTTGACAGGAATTGTTCCAAAAGAAGATTGGATTAGCCTATACCTCATGATAAATGACCTGGCAAAGCATCCCATGCTAATCGAATGGGATACTCTGCCAGGTCAATTATCGTAGGCTATACATACGTGTAATGCTATTACAATTTTGGCCTATTGTAATTGTACGTATTGCGCAGGCAGACATCGGTGAAAACTTTTCTTGAATCACCACAGACTCCTCTTTTTCTGTGACAAGTGCCTTCGGAGAGATTATTTTGTTTATTTTCAGGAGTATTACATTTTTTAATGTCATAGTAAAGACTCGTAGTAAGGAAACACTATTGTCTTCATTTAACCCTTTTCCGGACAGCAAAATAGGGAACTATTTTATTCGGTTAACGGAGACGTAATTTCGGACATTTATAGGTGTTGTGATAATATCTCGTAACTACGGCTTGATCCAAGCCGTAGTTACGAGATTTTATAATAACACCGACGGTTTATCAGAACATAACTTTGAACCCGGTCTATATTTAGCACAAAATTCATTGCCATTTTAGATTATGCAGTTCTATTTGGATGCTGCTACAGACAACAAATGTGATGTTGATAAAGAAACGTAGGTAGATCTATATAATACAGAAGAGAAAATATTCAGGGCAAGGAAAAGTTGCGGAATTTATAGCAATTTATCTTGTTCTCTCGATGTTTTCGCAAACTATTTCAAACAGCGACGTTAAAGTTGGAGGGTAACAGATGGTCTAATTGAAAAAAATGAAAAAAAAAAAAATAAAAAAATATGCAAAACTTTTGTGTTGGCCACCTCAGAATGATTAATAATATGCGATTCAGACAGAGATTGAGCCGAAATTATAAGAGATAGCCGAATTTAGCGAGAATCCAAACCCAAATTCAACTCCGTCACAGATGCGGTTGAATTTATTTTTTAAATGTCACGCATGCGTATACAGCGCGGAGCAAGATTCAAACGAGATTCATGCTTGAATTTCAATATGACGTCATCATGAATGTTGTGACGTCATTTAAGAAAGTCGCATGTCCTACTGTTTTTGACCTACTTTCGACATCGCTTCATGAATTTGGTATCAAATTGCGAAAAAATGAGTCGTTGCTTCAATAGTTTGTCGTAATCATTTAATCAGGTCATGTAAAGCTTAAAAAGTGTACATTTCGTTTGTTTTCGACAAATTTTGGGCCCAAATCTGGGAAATAGGAGCTTTAAAACACAGTCTTACTTTTGGGAAAGGGTTACAAGTTGCTTTAGGAAACAAATTTGCACGATTATCAGAATCTTTAAATGGATGCTATTATTCAACCCACTATTCAGCAGACTTCTTTCTGTTAATTATGAAACGATGCGGTTTTCTAATTTGATCCTTAACCTTGGTTTTGACGCTCCAGGTGATATTGCTTTGTAAAATATTGAGAGAAAAGGAGAAAAAAGAAGCAATTTTTTAGATCGTATACATGCAGTTATTCCGTTTCAAAACATTGTCGATTTCGCTGTTATTGGAAACACTTTAAACACTGAGTGAAAAGAATGCTGTCCATCAGCATTTTCATATTTTTATTATAATTTGCCCATGCTGCAACCAATGATTATCACCAACATTATTTTTTGATGAACAATGATAGATATTTTGTCATTTTGGAAAGCCATCAGTCCAATCTTTCTGTTCTTTTTTGTTTAGCCAGGATCTAGAAAAAGGTCCGTAATAGCATTTGAGACTACCATGTTTCAAGATCAGCTTGTACCAAAGAGCAGTCTGATCAGGATCGATGGTGCTATTTTACAGTTGCTACAAACCACGAAGAAGCTATTTGAAGATAACATGGATCCTGATCAGACTGTGCGTATGCACAGGCTGGTCAGGATCCAGGTTGTTCCCAAATGCCATAAAGGACTTTTTTCCGTATCCTGGCCCAAATTTAATATTGTCCTTTGTCTTCGTCAACGAACATGTAATTTTCTGATTTTTTTAATAAAACACTTAAAATATTTTGATACGCAAAGTTTTAAAAGACGCAATAAAAACATAATTGGTAATTGTGTTTCCATCGCGTACTTGTAATTTCTAGAATCATTTGGTATTAAAAAAGTAAAATAAATAGGAGAAAAACGTGTAACCAATGTGGAATTGCCAGGACCTCTGAAACTCAAGGCGGATGCTGTACCACTGAGCGTATCAAAAGATCGGGGGCATATTGTTTTACTCGTGTCAGTCTGTCTGTCCGTCCGTCTCTGTCCGGCCGTCTGTCCGAAAACTTAACATTAGCCTTTTCTCCAAAAGTATTTGACATACAAAGCACAAAGGTATGCAACTTCCTCTCAATGATATTTATCTGTTCCATGCAATTTGAACTTTCTCAAGGTCATCTGTTAACCCTTATAAACCCTTTATTCTACGAAAACTTAACATCTTAGAAAAATGGCCATTTCGGGGGCATTTGTGTTTCACATCAGGAACTTGAAATAGCTTATTGTCATTGGTTGAACAATCGATAATGTAATATAAATGAATTTTGTGCTAGAAATAGACTTTGTTAAACCGCAATGTTTTGATAAACCGTCGGTGTTGTTATGAAATCTAGAAATTGCGGCTTTCAGGAATCAAGCCATAGGGGCGGAGGTGACGCAGTGGCAACGCGCTGTACTTGAAACGGATGGATCGCTGGTTTGATCCCCCGCTTCTCTAGTCTTTCGGATGAGACTTTAAACCGAGGTCCCGTCTCCATGTGGCCTTAGCTGTTGAGTGGGACATAAAACTCCATACAATCCAATTGAATCAAACCATAGTTGCGAGATTTTATAACACCTTCGGAATACAATTGTTTGTCCGAAATTACGTCACGTTTTACTCGATAAAATCGTCCCGTATTGAGTCCAACGATTTTTAATTGTTTTATAAGACAAGAAGTCGTGGCAATTTTTAAAAATGTGGTGGGTCGAGGTTTGTTAGATCGGAATATGCCTATAACCTTTATTCATTATACGTACAAAACACGTCATTTGAAATGCTCTTTTGTGTTTTATGTTGAAATGAGTTGAAATATTGTACAATGAATTGCAATACAATGATAATAACACTTCCGCTTCTAATTCGACCAAGTTAAGACAGGCCGGTTTTAAAGGTTCTGTGGATGACAAAAAACGAGTATATAAGGCGAACTTTTGTACATAACATAGAAAACATGGACGAAAAAAGAGACAAATATTGGGTGTCAGCTTTTATTTGAGAAACGTTTTAGTTGTTTTTTGGAAAACCATCAATGTATTAGATCTAGTTACCATTAAATAGCAACAAACAAAGTTGGAGTTTGAATCTGAGATACAATTGGTAGCAGTAAGTTTGAAAACAATCACCAGACCTTTATCACTACTGTAACAATAGTTGGTTAGGCAACCTAGGAGAGTATACTAAAGGAAAAAAGAAACGCAACAAAAAATTAATTTGGCCATGCGTTTTGTTTTTATTTTTCTCAAAATCGCGATAATTCGCATACTTTTTTCAATGCATAGTAAAACTCTATCATTTGACTTTCTTGTGTCAAAATTTCATCAATGTCACAGGTTGTACCTGCCATCAATATGCGTTTACACGAGAGCGGTTTGGCGTCAACGTTAAATGCGTTCTTGCACGCAGTCCAAACGGACTATAACGATACCTGGCTGAAATTTGATTGCTGTACTGTACATGAATAGCATCAACAGTTTTTCTCGTTAACAGAATGTGTTTCCGTAGGTAAAAGGAACGCACGTTATGGTCCCGACGTCATGACGTTAGACGTTGACGACCGCTTTTCGGGCGACCACCAGTTGCTCCGTTAGTTCTGAGACATTATCTCAAGCAATAATTTGTAAACCGATGTACACCAACCTCAGCAGCAACTGAGGGTTGAGGTGTTCCATTCGTAAACATCACAATTGCTACCGGACGACGTCTTTGAATAGGTTGCAAAACGATATTAGGGATTTAATCCAAACAAAAATCATTCATTTTGTCGAGTCGACGTGCATCTACACAAATTAAAAGAGTTCTATGTAAAGTTTGGATATTTAAAAGTTTGCACGTGAGAAACGTGTTAACGTCTATTTTGACGTTATCTCACAGGTAAGACAGGTTCTAACGTAAACACGAATATTAATATCAAGATACAGTACCCTGCAATAATCAGTTACATTTTTGACTCAATAACTTAAAAGAATTAAGAAAAATAACAAAAAATAGTTGTTGCGTTTCTTCTTTCCTCTAGTATATTTCCCTCAAAGTTTTAAGCAACGTCACTTACACAACGTAACATAATCGTGAAATTAGACACAATAACAAAAAAGTAACAAGTGCAGATGAGAATTCATTAAAACACATGGTAGAGATATTTGAATTTCTTGACTGTTTCGACTAAATCTGTGTACATGTTAATTATTCCTTTTTCCCCTTTTACGTCATAACCCCGTCGGACGCTGAGATAAACGATCGCAAAAAAGTCACCATCAAGCACGGTTGTGAGGTTGGGCGATCAGAGGCGCGTTCTTTAGAGCAAGCTTTTTAAGATTTCTTAAGATGTTTTAGATAAAGCGTTTTAAGACCTATATTCTGACTGAGGTGTTCCTAATGCTCCATACTTCATATAAATGGCGTCATAATTACGTCATTTGTATGAAGAATGGAGCATTAGCATCGGTACCATGGAGCATTCGGAACATCTCGGTAAACTCTCTCTTATATTGTGTCTACAGAGTTAAATGAGGGGTTCCGCACGAAGTATAGGGTAAGCCTCCCGTTGGGCGACTTAAGTCTTGCTCTAAAGAACGCTTTATCCTTAAACAACTTTAGGTAGTTCACCCCTAATGAGATTCCCGCCACCTCTGAATTATTCGTGTGACGCCGTAAACATTCGGCGGTGGAACCTTCCACCACCGAATGTTATACGGCTTCGCCCGAATAGGTTCGCGTACCTAACGAACGTTAAATACGTCCCACGAACAATTCCGACGTCGCGTAAATCTAATTAGGGGTGGACTTTCTTAAGAAATCTCAAGAAATCTTTAAAATTCTCGCTCCAAAGAACGAGCCTCGGATAACTACAATACGTAGTCTACATACCACAGCAGAACAGGCTTTGTATTTCACCGGGATGTCACTCAATTTGTACGGTCAACCAGATAACAAAAACAGAAAACTACGTCCATTACCAAGCCAAGACGCCCTGGTCAAAACCACTAAAAGTTGAGAGTTTTGATTTAGATGTCTTCAGGCGAACCGCTCACGATACTGTCACAAGACAAAATATTATACCGACGACAAAGAATATACCCCCGACAGCTACAACAGAGTATTCAGTACCGGGGGAAAGGGGGGCATCTACCCCAGGAAGACCTGCCAACAGCCTGGGTTTAGGTTAAGGAGATATGAATCCAAGGAAAGAATATATCGTCGATTTTCAACGAAAACCTCGTAACTGCAGCTTGTTTTAAGCTGCAGTTACAAGTTTTTTGTTGAAAAGCGACGATATGATGTTTGGCCAGAATACAGCATCTCCGATGAGATAAACAGAAGGTCTATCAGATCTGCAGATAAGAGGGGATGAATAATTTTTAAAGTGCGATATTTCATTATTTTTTTCATCAAACCCTATGTTTTGGGTACTCATTTGAATCGTTTCATCGATTCAGATGAGTACCAACAACATGTGGTTTGGATTTGAAATAACAAAGTTAGAATTTCTTCACACCCGACTTATCTGTAACTCTGATCCATAGTATACTAGTCTAACCGGCCACTTTACAAACAAAGATATTTTTTCTGTGGTGATTGGATTTTTATGAAATTTGCTGTGTACATTTTTAAGCAACTTTCCAGATGATTTTCATTTTTGGTGAAAAGTTGCCGTTGTTTCAATGAATTTAAAGCGCAACCTAAGAAAAGCTCAAAAAGCTCTAAATTCACACAGAGGTCGAAGTAGTGTCAATGTAGTGATTTTTGTCTCTTGGATCCTTTAAGCTACAACATAGACTAAGAAAAAATGAAAATGTTTGAAAATTGTGCGCGTCATATGGCCCTAGAAGAAAATGAAAGAGCTTATGTATGCAGAAAAACGGTTTCTAAAAACAGCACCTGAAACACGTTTTCTTCGAAAATGCTTTAAATATAGACGGATGATTCTCGACGAGCTGCAAAATGAAGGATGTGTGTAAAAAATCAGCTTGTTGCATCGTTTTTCCACACCAGACCTACTCTCCATTGCCGAGTTCTATATTGATTAAACCATCAAATATGACCTCTGCAGTTTTCGGTACGCCAACAGCCTATTTGGTCGTCATAATCTAATTATAGCACACCATTTGAATTATCGAATCAAAATCATTCAGTTTTATCTTGCATGATCATTGCGTATACATTACGTCGCTTCTATTTTTGGCTGAAGCCGGTAACATTTGAATTATCGAATCAAAATCATTCAGTTTGATCTGGTTTGATTACGTATACATTACGTCGCTTCTATTTTTGGCTGAAGCCAGTAATTTGAAGCGTCAGCCAATGAAAGTTTGTATCAGCTTTTTGAATTGTTTTGTTGTGTATCGCCAACGATTGGATGCTGAAATCCCGCCAAGGCCCCGAGATTAGACATGAAATGACCCCGCGAGAACAGAGCTCATTCTATCGAAATGGAATGTAGAGATAATGTGCTCTGTTCATAAGAGAGTACACCAGACCATATTTCAGCATATTCGCTAGATAAAATGTTTGGCCGGTTGAATTTAACCACCATTTTACCATTCCTCCTATTCTTTCTGTTTCTTCTGTAGTCAGTCGTCACACAAAATTGACAATGTTATCAATTTTGTTCTTGGTCTGCGTTGCAGCTAACGATAATTGGTGGACTTCGAATTGCTGAAAGTGTAATATCTCGATCTCTATCAAGATTTAGAGTTTTTTAGCTTTTCCTTTATAACACGTCCAAATTTGATGAAAATTGGTAGCCTAAATCATCATAAAAATTCACATACATTATGCTTAAAAATTAACATATCAAATTTCATTATAATGTAATCACTTTTAAGAAAGTTATCGTCATTTTTAAAGTGGCCTGTTACGACTTTTGGCCAGTATATATTGTGAGGAAACGGTATTCGTTCTCAAAAGGAGATTGCCTGATTGTTGTACGCGTCGGATTCAAAGGGCTTTTCAATGTTGCTGGATTGATATTCAAGGCGACTGTCTACGAGCGGAGACTATCACAATGAGAAATGAACTTTGACACTTTTGATAAATGGCTCACGGAAATACTTATTCCAAATTAACCGGCTTATTCTGTACTTGGTAAAACTACATATCACAATATAAAGAAAGACCGATTTCCTACTCCATCGACATGCTGAAAGCAGATTTATTTGATATTTGCAAAATCAATAAACACAACGTCGCTTTTCAACGAAACCCTTGTTTTAAGCTGCAGTTACTAGGTTTTCGTTGAAAGGCATCGATAAGCCACAGTTTGCAGTGGAGACCTCGTTCATGACCAGTGGCATAACTCGCTGATACATCCACGGTACTACGCAGATCTCAGCCCCATCAAGCATATTTGGCCAAATGTGCAGCGAAAAGTGTTCAAAACCAACGTTTCAATCCGAAAGCTGGTAGATGACACAGTAGAATCACATTTGAAGAACAGTTGTCGTATTGAAGTCATGTACAGAAGATAGATGAACGAAATTGGACCAAAACGCTTCGCCTTTGAGAAGGCAGACGCAACAATGGGCGTTCATAAGAACATGAATTTAGCACAAAAAGTCTTCAGACAAAAGAGTGAATATCATGATTGTAAGCATGTTCTTCGTTTGCCTCTTGTGATGTACAGTGTATGTCTATTGGGAGTATCAAAACCACGTTATGCCAAAAGCTTATCATATTTTTTGTCATTAAGAATTATAAGCTCAATCATTACAAGTGAAGATAAAGATTTATACGACTAACCCATTCCCAAACAAGACCTAATTTTGACCTCACCGTGCTGTTTAGAAAACTTCATATTCGAGCAGCATTTCTTTCATTATTTTTGCAACATTTTCAATGTCATCTAATTTTGATAACATTCACTTTGACACCTGTTATACATATGAATATTTACCATTCTTATATTGTGCTGTTTGTGAAAATGTAAAAATGGATTTACTTCCGCAAATATACTTCCCGTCATAAGAAAGTAGCCACTTGTCTTATGCAAATGGTCGGCAAATTTAGGATTATTCATAAACGTACCGAAATAAATACAAAGCATTGAAGCACGGCAAGTAAAAAGGCATTCATGAAAGCTTCGAAAATAGTCGAATTACCCCCAAGCTATGGAAGCTTGGTGGAAGCTTGGTGGTAGGTCCAGGAAATCCGTAACTGATACGGAACAAACTACTGAAATTCACGGCCATATATAGGACGTTCCAAAAAGTAATAAGAATAATTGTTTATGATACTGTTTTTATTCTTAATTATTCGTGACTGATAATAGATTTTCATTACACCCAAGACCCTTGCAAAATGGCGATTTTCTGTTTTGCCAAACTTCCCCCAATTTCCTCTCAAATAATCTTTTCATTGAATTTTTGTTTTTGTTTGGTCTTTAGCATGTTCCAAATTAAGATAATGTTTTCATTCACTTTACCAACCAACAACTTCCGGTTATTACCAAACATTTAATATTGAGACATCCTATACCGGTAGTGCTAAATTTTCATAGACATCTATCATTTCAACGGAATGATTGTCTGTAAAATCGAAATGGGACTTTTGTGTGTGTTTCAACAGCGTCAGCTTATGCAGAAAAAGACAGCTTTAGGTAAACGAAAATGATCTTTGTTTCCTAAAATACTGTTTTGAACCTATACTACAATTAAACATGTTTCCGGGCATGTTGAAAGAATTTCACCCGTGGGGTGAGAAAAGGAACCTTTGGGAATGCGTATGAATTTGTAAAAACAAAAAGACAACAAGAATTGTAAAAATTGTGGTTATTTGAAAAATGGCTACTTTTTTTATGACGGTAAGTATGATATCTGATCTTATTACATTTTTAAACATACGAGGACCCATCAATAATTTCACGAACTAAACTTACTATTCAATTACCCGTTGACGTATTTTCACGAAAATTGGTATGCTAAAAGCTCATTCATTTTCCAACCGGCTCATTTTATTAGAAAACGATGACGTCAAAACAATATGACGTCATGGCAAAACTATGAAGTCATGTCAATAGAGTTTGTTTAAAAATGACGTCATCTTGCATTTTTAGCAACTCCTTATGACAAAGTGTTATGTATTTCTCAATCTTTCCTGACCGGACATCCATGAAATTCTACATGAATTGTAAAGATACATATGCTTATCGAATAACGTTATTTGAAAGCGGATACGACACTTCAGAGACGGAAGAGAGATAAGAGAAAATGAGTGATATTACTAGCAGATCGGAGACTATAAAGCTGAGAAGAAATCTGCTAAAATCCTAGAATTTGTTCTTAAAAATTGAAAAATAGGTGTTGAAATAGTGGCAAGACACTTTGATGATTTGTATGATACAGCTAAGGGCGAGTATGACCAGTAATCTCGGAATGCATCGTGCATCGGCAAGACGGGTTCCGCGCTGGCCGCTTCCTGGCCGAATGGGGCAGGGCGTCAAAAGGTGTCGTAAAAAGTACCAAAGTTATAAGCAAGACCGCCGCAACTTTGCGAATCAAATAAAAAACATGTGACATGACATTGTTGTATCATTTTGAGTCGGAAATTAAAGAACAAATCTCAATTTGGAAGCATTAATTTTCGTTCTCACCTCAAAAAACATTCATTTCCAGATGTGCCGGTGAGACAAATGTCATAATGTTCATCGATATTCGTGGAATCACACTGAAACTTTTTATGTCTATACAAAGTCGAGAAAGTACTTATAATTTTGCAGCAGTAATCATATCTGATCTGCCACCGGCTTATGAGACTGTGCGCAAAAATGATAAGTTTCGGAATTCTTAGTTATTTCCTTACCTTAGAAATAACTCACGGGGTGAAAATATTGAGTAAAAAGAAGAGTTGGGATGTGCCATTTACAAATATTTGCGGGACATGTCACGTGACGGGCTGGAGCACGTGCCGCAGGCGTGGGTCAAGCGGTGGAATGAATGCAAACTGTTCAAGGGATGTTACTTTTTAAGAAATGGGTTATGTTTCTTAAGTTTATAAATCAGCGTATTTTTCTGACATAAGATTAGTTCGCGAAATTATTGATGGGCCCTCGTACGTCATTGAAATGTCTCTCACAAACGGGGGCAGCTGGAGACTCGCAAAGGATTTTGCAATACATGTAGTAAGTAGGCCTACTGGTGAAATAAGAACCAAGGTTCCGTGAAATTCCCGTAAAACGCGCATTTGCCGGCGAGATCTTTGAATAAATATTGTTTTGTATTTTTAACAGAATAAGACAAAAACGACCCTTTTGCGATTTAGGACCTAGCTTTATTTCCTTGTGTCGAAAAAAGGTATCTACTCTATTCTCCTAGTTTAACATTTCAGAATTTGAAAAGAAACCCATTACCAACCAGTCACTTGTGCATGTATCCCATCCAATTAGAGTAAGGCTATGTTTAGATATGGTTTTAACGAATCATCTTCATAAACTAAAACAATGTACCCATGTAGAGATCTAGGAAGTAGTTCATTGAAGTTATTGTAAATGGTTAAGGACACTAGTGAATAGCAGCATGTATGAATAGGCTGTTAAATCTTTTGTTTAAACCACATAAAAGTATGGGATGTATTGTCATTGCATGACAGTTAAGAATGGCATTCACATATGTAATATTTGTGATAACTCTGTTATCTATCATTATACCTGCAGTTTCACTACCAAATAAAGTTTCACCAGTCGTTCACTCTAAATTGGGTGATATAGTTGGAACCACGGATAGTGTACAGATAAAGGGAAAACGCTATAAGGTACAATCTTTTCTGGGTATTCCATATGCAAAGCCACCGGTTGGAGAATTGCGTTTCAAAAAAACAGAGCCGATTGGAGTATTTGAGACAACATACAATGCGACAAAGTTCGGATCTAGTTGTCCACACATTGCTATAGCTGATGACAATCTCAGAAAATCTGACATATTTACAGAGGACTGTTTATATCTAAACGTATTTGTGCCAAGAAAGCAATCAAACAATGAACAAGGAAAAGCTGTTTTGATATATTTTCATGGGGATGGTCCAGTGTTAGGGGACACGACGTTTGTTCCAGATATCCTAATTGCGTATGGAAATGTTATAGTTGTTACACTGAACTACAGGACCGGTATGCTCGGATATCTCAGTCTGGGTGTAGATAATGGTAGAGGTAATCTAGGGTTGTGGGACCAACATCTGGCAATACGATGGGTACACAACAACATTGAAGTATTTGGCGGGGACAAAAGCCGCGTGACTTTGTTTGGACATTCAACTGGAGCAACATCTGTGATTTACCAATCATTATACCACGGCAACAAAGGTCTATTTCACAGGATTATATCACATAGTGGAATGCATCTACTAAAGTCAAATCTCGTGCGAGATCCCTCTGCTCAATTCAGTGCTGTTTCAGAAGCCTTGGCATGTGATAGTTTCGATATTGATTATGTTATAAATTGCTTACAATCCTTAAGCTTAGACCAACTCACTGCAAAGTTTCGTAGTTTAAAAGCACCAAATAAAAATATGAATCTCAATTTTTTACCCAACATAGACACTGACTTCTTCATCACGGATCCATCAGAAACTCAATCGTTATCTAAATCACAAAATAACCAGCCGAACATGTTTCAGTCACTTGATATCCTTGTTGGATTCAATTCCCATGATGGTTCATTCTTTGGAAATTTTCTAGTAGACGATATGGATACATTCAATCCACCATCGGACGATTTTGAATCTAAATGTTTGGAAACTGTAATGAGATTGGCTAATCTTGAAATGTCACCCATTGTAGCAGAAATAATAGCAGCTGGGTATATGAAATCTCACGTGACGGATGAACGTTACAGTACTCGTGATATTTGTTTAGATATCCTTACTGACATAATGTTCTCTGTAGGCTCATTAGAAGTTGCAAGAGCACATACTTATAGTCTTGCATCTCCTCATGCCAAGCAAAGAGACACTAAAAGTGCTTCAAGCTTTGCAGGCATGGATGAACGTCTTGGAGAAAATATGCATGGTAACACGTACGTGTACCACTTTACTGCAACCCCATCACAGCATCTACTCACGACGCCATGTTGGATTCACGAGGCTGGACATGGAGACGAACTTCCATATATCTTTGGAATCCCGGATGAATCTTCTAAATGTAAACACTCGTTTTTCTCGAGGAATCCAAAGCAATGGGAAATCGAGCTATCATATCAAATGATGACTTTTTGGACGAATTTTGCTAAAACAGGGTGAGTCGCCTTCTTGCTTTATTTTGTACGGTACATTACAAAGGTTTGATTGCTTAGACCTCTGTCAAGTAGGTAGAAGTTTTAGATTAAGGGCAAGGGAACACAGCGGTAAAAACTGATTTTAGCTAAATAATCAGATTTATTTACGAGGAGCGTTTAATTAAAAGTGGTACTGATGATCCACCATACCTCACGGTTCTACAGAACTAGTGATGCTTGCGGCTATTTGATGGGAACATTACTTTCTATACTTGGTCAAAATTTGAGACAAATTCGTTGACTCTTTCAAAAGTTATTGAAATTTTAATTTGGTTCAGACATATACACTGGCTATTTCGCTGTGCGCAAAATGGAAAACGAACTGAAGTAGGATGTACGGGTCTACATTAAAGGTCGCATAGGCTTTAAAATATCTGCATCATATGTACGAGGGGTGATCAAAAAGTTCCCGGAAAAATGTTCTTATTTCTTTATTTATGGCCCTATTTTCGCCAAATTTGAACTGTACAAGGATCAGTCATTTTCTAATTTGGACGCAAATTAAAATCAATGACATGCATTATAAAACGACATTATCGTTGCCACAGCAACGTCTATGACGTCGACCCGGCCCAAAATCATACTATTTTTGTGAAATAAGCGTTTATATAAAGTCTTGTCATTCGCGCGTTCTTTAACGTACGTCGTGTAAACTTCGCATATTTTACGCTCGATTAGAAGGCACTATATAACTGACGACAAATGCAAATGAGATGTCATTTTTTTTATTGTGGCAGCCATTTTAAAGAGTGCGAGTAGCAAAAATGAGTAGAGAGCAGAGAACAGCGGTCAAACTGTGTGCGGGAATTAAAATTTCGATAAATAAAACTATTGAAATGCTGCGTAATGTCTATGGTGATGCTGCAATGAAAATATCAGTTGTATATGATTGGTGCCAACGTTTTCAGAGTGGTTGAAAAGACACAACAGACGATGCGAAGAGATTTGGGTGTCCGACGTCGGTAACGTCATCATTCGTCGAACAGATTGAGACGTTGTAAGATTTAGACCGGCGAGTCACCATCCGCGAGTTACAAGACAAAGTTGGGATTAGCTATCGTATTGTGTTTAATATAATCAATCAAAACTTGAATATGCGTCGCCTTTGTGCACGATTGATTCCAAACATGTTAAATAGACGTGATTTCATGCGGGCAATGCGAAAGAAAAGGACCAATCCAGAGAAACAGGTCCTTTTACAACAAGACAATGCTCCCAGCCACCATGTCGCATCAAACCAGAAAGTCATCCAAGACCTGGGCTTTGAGATGCTTGAACATCCGCCTTTTAGCCCCGACCTGGCCCCCTGCAAATTCTACATTTTTCCTGCAATGAAGAAAAATCTTAGGTGTCAGCACGTCGGAGAGCTGTCTCAACTAGCACAGGCCGTGCAACGATCCATCGCTGATCTACCAGAAAATGGTTACCAAAAGTTATTCCGGTCCTGGGCTACTAGATGGAGAAAATGTATTTCTTTTAATAGGGATACTTCGAAAAAGATTATGCGGAAACATTATTTGTAAGCACAGTGTTTGTTAAACCGGACATGTGAAGAAAACGTTGTTTGAGTTGACGTCGTCAGAAGCTGGGCCGGGTTGACGTCAGTGACGTTGCCGTGGAAACGATGAAATCTCTTTTTATTGCATGTCATAAAATATAAAATACATGCATATTAGAAAATTGATCATGCTTTTATAGTTCAAATTTGGTAAAAATCGGACTATCAATAAAGAAATCAGAACATTTTTCCGGGAACTTTTTGATCACCCCTCGTATATAATAAACTATATCAGATTCGTTGACATTCGAACGTTGAACATACGTAAGTTTTTAGGAAGATGATAAAAATTAAGATTGGTAAAACTGGTCTGAATAATGCCCCCCTCTCAGGCAACCCGGGTAGATCTAGTACCAAAGCAAATGTTGCTGTATATTCCGACATGACCAAACCAGACGCATGGTTCAATGTGCAAGAAATAGCAGATAAAGATGGTTTTTCATCGGGGACATACGATTTTGACGAAAGGGTTTAAACACAGAAAGGTCTATGCCCAATGGGTCCCCCACCTGCTGCCTAAAGGACAGAGAGCCACCCGTGCGAAATATATTTTGAAATAAAGCAATAAATGCAACAAATGTGGGCTTCCTGAGCTTTAAACATATAAACGAACAATAATCTACTATTATGAGCACCAATGATCTGTCATTAGCAAGCAATGGTTGCGAAAAGATCAGGCAAGGCCCGTAATAGCTAAAAAATTAAAAGCGCGGCAAAAGTTTTGAACGCGGTAATTTTCAAATGTAACGAGAGTATTGTTCAAATTACTGTTTCAAATAGTACAACTATCGCCGGTCATTCATACAAGAAATGTTTGTCGGCGAAATTAAAGATATATCACGAAAAGAGCCGGTCTAGGACCGACTAAAGAGGCATGTACCAAATCTATGACAACAGAGCTGTCCACAGATGTCATCTTGTCCACGACTTCCTGGAAGAGACACATGCTGCACAGCGTATTCATCCACTCTTATAGCTGGGCTTAAGCCCTTGTGGCTTTTTTGTGTTCCCCATGATGACGAAAAAAGCCTCTGGGCGTCGGTATAGGCCTTCAAATTCCATATGCAGTTCAATTTTCCAGTGTCTGCGGGGTGTTCCAAAAGAGGCCCATTTATTGGCATATAAGTAATGGATCTCAAAACTTTAGAAGTGTGTGGGTGTCAAAGAGGATTACTTCGAAGGACTGAAGAAACTTAATATTGAGTTGCGACATAACTATGGCTTATAGAACCCCAGTTCCAAAATTAATTGAACGTCCCTCGTAGATTAATTTCGGGAGTTAAAGTAAGGTTTATATTTAGATCTCTTAGGTTTTATAAAACCATGTGTGTCGATGAAATGAATTCTATTTTCTAGAGTTTTGTAATATATCCACATGGTCCGACGCTGCTCTTTCTGGAACGTTTTAGTATGAGTGTATCTTTATAAGTGTATCTAAACTGAGTGCCATTAGAAACGCCTCAATGAAATTTGTCATTATTTTCCTTAAGCTTATTAAAATATTAGTGAAATATATTCTGTATATAATATATTTGACCAACAGATACGTCAAATAAACAAATATGCGTTTTTATTCATCAAGATGTTCATTTCCGGTGACTGGTCACGTTTTCTACGTGCGCTTCGTGTTTATTTGTAATGTGATGTAATTGGTCACATTTTACACAGTAACATGTGTTAGTTGATAGGCAATCTGGAATTTAAAGTTGTTCTTGTCAAACATCCGTATTAAAGGATGCCAAGGCTAAATTCTGAAAAGAGAGCCTACGATATGGCCATTTTCGAATGCGAGAAATAAGCAAACAAGTCGCTAGGCAGTTTATCGCATTGTGTGTCTCGATTCCGAGTCTTGATCGACGCGTTTGAGTTTCGCGAACGTTTATCGATCGGCTACGCTCAACTGGATCTCGTGTAGCGTCTTCAAAACGAGAAAATTCCTAACGTCAACGTCATGTACGTTTCAGGTTTGTGACGTTGGGATCAACAGTGTGTTGAGTAGTCGATTACTGTAGTGGTCAAATTAGTATTTTATGGTATCTTTTGTTGTTTCAAGTTTTGTTTGAAACAGATACATTGCTCGGAAAATAGAGCTCGTATATTGGCCGTTTTTGAATACCGGATATTCAAAAATAAGCCCTTGGGCGTTTCGACGTCTTGCATTGCACGATTACGCTTCTTGGTCGACGAGAAACATTTGTCAATCGGTAAAAGTCAGGTAGACCTCGGATAACGCCCGTTACATTAGAAGATTTCTCACGTTAACGTCATATGCGTTTCATGTTTATGACGTTGGGATCGATGTCGCATTTAGTATTCACTAACTGTGGACGCCAAATAACACGTTTCACGGCACCTGTTATTGTCGCAAGTAAAGTTTTAACCACGTGCAACTGCTTTTTAAATGGACATTCTGATACCGGTCTGTTTAAATGTGCTATTTTTCTAAACTGTAACAATTTGATAATTTCTGTACAATCATTTTTCAACACCAGATAATCAAATTTACAGATGGAAATGAGTTTTTGTAATTTCAAATCAAATATAATGAAATATCGGATATTCAATAGGACTGAGGCGTTTCTTATGGCCGTCAGTATATTACATTGTTAGGACATATATATATGTACATGTACGTGTAGCCTATATATTGTAGATCTCTATCGTCGCAGAACAAAAGCTCTCATATGGGTATTTTTCGTTCCAGAAATCCAAACCAGCCTATACCTGTGTCTCCAGTCTGGCCGAGTTATGACTACATGTCACGTGGTTATCTCGAGATAAGTGACGTAATATCCGGGGATTCCGGAAAATACCATCTTCACGACAGACAACTGCGATTCTGGACGACTGTCTTTCCGTACGTACGGGATGCGTCTCTGTATAACCTGACCGAGCCCTGCTTGACGGACGATGAAGCTATGATCGACCAAGAAAATGATTTTACATGTGATCTGACCTGATTCCTAATTGGCGCTATGTCGGAATTATTCGGGCAACGTCGTCAACATTCGGTGTTGGAACGTTCCACTGCCGAATGTTTACGACGTCGCCGGAATATGTTCGAAGACATGGCACTGATCTTTATGCAAGGCATGTCCAGAATTTGCAAATAGCGTAACAAACATCAAAGAGACCTACACCATAGTACATGGTCGGACATAAAAGGAATGGAAGAAAAAGTGACTATTTATAAGAAAAAAACTCGGGTGAGATATTTATGACAATAAAAGCTAGATCTGTACCATGCCAAATGAAATCAATAATTTATATAAATGTATGTAACACACCATGTAATCACATCTTTTAACCGTTTTGTCTCCTGCAGTGCTCAGCTTTCAAACTGGAAGTTTGAATGCCGTATAAGAAAATGCTCTGGTTGGCTCTGATATGAATCACTAATTGATTTGATACAACACGCAATATAAGGCTGTGGCCAAATTTTATTTTCCAAGATACCGATATTACACGAGATTGGCCAATAATGCATAGGCGAACTCTCTGTAATTAATACAAAATATCATGGAATCCAAAAATAAACACGCTATTTCGGAGACTTTACTATTCTGGCATCTTTAAAGTGTGATGACGTAAAATCTCTCCATTATTGGAAAACTGCACTTTTCATTCATAAAAATTGCGTGCTTGTTGTAAAGTGTTACACTCGATCTCATTGGCTTTCAGATGACCTCGGCGTATATCATTTTTATAAGCCTTCATCTGATTGGCTGTTAGCCGTTTTCGATCGATTACGCTATCCAGGAGTCCCGTAATAATCCCATTCATGAAATTTCCCGATATATAAAAGGAAAATCGAGTGGGAAGACGGGAATAGAAGCATCTAATCAGACTTAACTCTTTCCCGAACAAAATATTATTTGACTTGTCCAAATTGGAAAACAAAAGCGACAAAATGTTGTAATTGTGTAAAATATTTGATACACTGTATAAGATATGGCTAAAATAGAAGAAAATACAGATGATCAGTCCTTTTTTGGTGCTTTCAAAAGATTTCTTTTCCAGGCACGTCAGAGCCAGGGATTATAAAGGAAAGAGTAGAAGGATCGCCCCGTATCCGGAATCGAGAAAAAAGCGTTGGCGTATAATCTCGACCGTCTTAAACCAATAATAGCACAGATTATTTCGTTTTGTTACAGCTTTTCATTCCATAAACCCTTTCTTGACGTTTTCCTTAACAGCAACACTAATCAACACTTCTAAACAAATATGTCTTGTGTTAAGGGACAATGCTCTAGTATCACTATTTCTTCTCCCAATAATAGAATTTACTAATATTTTTTTGTCGAAAGTACGAGTAATTACCAGCTAAAAATGAAATAAAAATTTATAGTCATCGATCTAGTTTGGATTTTATCGGCAACCGTATGGTATACCCATACAGGTAAAAATGGACAGGTTCTTGCTCCTTTCAAAGCCCACGAAAATATTCAGAATGCCAGAACTTGCACTTTTTAGCTCACATGTGCACGAATACTCTCCAAAGCCGAGGTCTATTGATTAACCATCAAATATGACCTCTGCCGTTTTTGATACACCAACAGCCTATTTGGTCGTCATAATCTAATTATAGCACATCATTTGAAGTATCGGATCAAAATCATTCAGTTCTATCTTGCATAATCATTACGTATACATTAAGTCGCTTCTATTTTTGGCTGAGGCCGGTAACATTTGAATTATCGAATACAAATCATTCAGTTTTATCTTGTTTGATTACGTATACATTGACGTAACGTCAAAAGTTGCGGACCAAGCCAAAATTGGCTATGCACTTCTGTTTAAAACCGCATATTTGTTATTTTTATTTGAGAAACACACATGTATTTGGAATCATATAAAAGATATTGAATTGTAATTTATTAATATATGTCGAATTTCAACATTGTTTGAATACAGACAATTTGATAAACAAAATAAATAAACTGTGACGCAGAAAATGACGTCGTCACGTGTAACAGAAATTACCAAACAAACTCGCGAGAATCCCAATAGAATAAAAATTGAGACTTTTTAAAGCGCACAAACTTTGTCAAATTACGTCAGTGATGTCACAGAAGATATAGCGTAAATCTTACGGCAGTTGGATGGTGTAAACAAACTATGGAGGAATGGAAAGAAAGAGATAAGTAGCGTCACGCTGTTAAAAAAACGTCATTTTTTCGGTATGTCTAATTTTTAAATCTAATTTATTTTTCCAATAGCGATTAGAAATTAATATAAAAAAATTTGGGACATACATCTGAGCTCCAGTTTTTGTAGTTAATTTTTTGTCTTGATTGGAGTTGAAGAAAATCATTATTTTATTGTGTTTGTAGCGTCTTAAAAATGTCACATTTTCACTAAAACGGTCCCAAATGCAAGGGTGATTTTTTCATATATAGCTTTTTTTCTAAGAAAATCAAAATATTTTGAATTTGAATTGATTTTCGACATACATCTCGGATAAAATTTGAAAAAATAAATGCATTTGTCAATATCTCTTCAACTAGCGAAGATATAGAGTGTGATGTAGCGTCTTAAAAATGTCACAAAAACGCGTTTTTGACGATTTGACGTCATGTTGATTTTTTCGGTATGTCTAATTTTTAAATCTAATTTATTTTTCCAATAGCGATTAGAAATCAATATAAAAAATTTTGGGACATACATCTGAGCTCCAGTTTTTGTAGTTAATTTTTTGTCTTGATTGGAGTTGAAGAAAATCGTTATTTTATTGTGTTTGTAGCGTCTTAAAAAATGTCACATTTTCACTAAAACGGTCCCAAATGCAAGGGTGATTTTTTCATATATAGCTTTTTTTCTAAGAAAATCAAAATATTTTGAATTTGAATTGATTTTCGACATACATCTCGGATAAAATTTGAAAAAATAAATGCATTTGTCAATATCTCTTCAACTAGCGAAGATATAGAGTGTAATGTAGCGTCTTAAAAATGTCACAAAAACGCGTTTTTGACGATTTGACGTCATGTTGATTTTTTCGGTATGTCTAATTTTTAAATCTAATTTATTTTTCCAGTAGCGATTAGAAATCAATATAAAAAATTTTGGGACATACATCTGAGCTCTAGTTTTTGTAGTTAATTTTTTGTCTTGATTGGAGTTGAAGAAAATCATTATTTTATTGTGTTTGCACATAGCGTCTTAAAAATGTCACATTTTCACTAAAACGGTCCCATATGCAAGGTTGATTTTTTCATATATAGCTTTTTTTCTAAGAAAATCAAAATATTTTGAATTTGAATTGATTTTCGACATACATCTCGGATAAGATTTGAAAAAATAAATGCATTTGTCAATATCTCTGCAACTAGCGAAGATGTAGAGTGTGATGTAGCGTCTTAAAAATGTCACAAAAACGCGTTTTTGACGATTTGACGTCATGTTGATTTGTGAAGAACTATTCATGGCGTTTTACGATCATGTATCGATGCTCTAGATCCACTTGTTTTATCGTTGTTTGTTTGACTATCTTGCTATTTGTGGTCTTTGCAACTTAAGGTTAAAATTTGAGACCTGTAACAGAAAAAAGAAAGAAAAGCATTGACCAAGGCATAAGAAAACGTTGAGATAATAGAAGACATTTTTTAAGTAAAGCATTTCATTGATTTCATCTAATATGTTGCAGCATTTAATCTCGGAGTTTCATTTTTCCTACATTATAATGCATTTGTTGTAGACCCCATTTAAAAGAATATTCTATCTTTTGTCTGCTAACGAGTAAACTTGAAGACGATTATTTAGTAAGTATTTTCACATTTTTTTATTTTTATTTGTTTATTTTTTTTTTATTTTTTTTTTACATTTGCGCAAGTAGAAATATCTTAATAACAAAAATATGCATACTTGACAAGTTATATTTAGCGTATGAAACGGCTCCATTTCTCCTACAGGTGTAAAATATTCACTTTCAATATTCATTAGAGCTTGATTTTTCAATACTTACGAAATAATTCTGTTGTTTATTTATTGATAGTTGAGATTATTAATTTTGTACGGTGCTATTTTCATGTATGCATGTATTGGTATTATTGTGAAAATGTTTTCTTTTGGCCAACATTGAAAATTTGTCATTTCTCATGTTTTGGGGAAAGTTATAACTTTCTTTACACCTTCGCGTAACGTTAACGTCGGAAAACGGTCGATATGCGTGTTACAACGTT
Source organism: Fragum sueziense (assembly GCA_963680895.1). Lineage (NCBI taxonomy): Eukaryota > Metazoa > Mollusca > Bivalvia > Cardiida > Cardiidae > Fragum > Fragum sueziense. The sequence continues at coordinate 24,556,366 of OY804601.1, forward strand.
GGTCCGCAACTTTTGACGTTACGTCATTACGTCGCTTCTATTTTTGGCTAATGCCGGTAATTTGAAGCGTCAGCCAATGAAAGTTTGTATCAGATTTTTCAATTGTTATGTTGTGTATAGCCAACGGTTGGATACCGAAATCCCGCAAAGGCCCCGAGATTAGACGTGAAATGACCCCGCGGGAAAGAGCATCATTCTATCATAATGGAATGAAGATAGAATGATGTATGAGTTTTGACGTACCAGTTCTGTAACGACAGAATCCCATATTTTAAAAAAAATGATGAAGTTAGTAGTTATAGTAGTATGATATGAAAGCTTGATATATTGTACCTGATTTTCAAAATTCAAGTGACACGCGGAAACATTGAAAAACGTATTTGGTGTTACCGTGTAATAAACCATCATAAAATCGTCGTTGTAAAATACAAATATCGTATGTCGAGTTTTGCTATTCTCAAAGTAAAACCTTGTATGTCCAGTGCAGAGAATTCTTGCAGGTTTGGGGATATCTTTACTTATCAGTATGAACGTGACATTTCACAGATATTTTTTTCACAAAATTTTCTTTTATTTTTATCTGAAAGAGCATATTTTCTTATGAAAATACTGAAAATTTTCATGCTAAAAGATTGTGCCGTTTACGAGAAAATATACTGAGAGGCAAAAATAAGTATACACCCCAGTTCTTCCACGTTTTCTGTGAATATGATTTATAGACTATGCACGATTTTTAAACGCTACTGAAGGTGTTCGTTTATTGATGTAACCTTCTCTGTCTATCCGTCTGTCTGTCCTTCATTCCGTTGCGAAGGTTTTTCATATCCTACAGCGCCATCGTGAAAGGGGACTTAATCAATTAATTAATGCAAGCATTCACGTTGACACAAACCTTCATTTATAGAGGGATTTGGATAGAATTTTCACAGAAAGTGCCTAGTCACCTCGTACCATGCGAAAATTGTTAGTGCTTTTCCATATTACAATGCGTCATGACAAAAGGGGACTTGATGTAAACAAGTTATCCGACACAACCCCTTCTAAATTTATTGACGGTATTTGATTGAATTTGCACAGAATATTCCTAGTCACCTGACTAAAATGTTTAAAATGCCACTTTTCTTTTATATCATGCTGCGTCATAGAATAATGGGGCTAATGCAAAGAAGTGGCATAATGATCGATTTATGCCAGCCACCAAGAATTGTCTTATAAAGTTTCAGTAAATTTAAGCTTGTGATTTGTTGTGATAAGGAATAAAGAAATCAAATACGGATTAACATCAAGATTTGATGCTCCACTAAGGCGCACGTACAAAGTTTGCAAAATCAGCATATAGCAAGATTAAGGATAGTCAAGAAATTTCAGGTCAAATTTGTTAACGTTTTATAATTGGTCTATGCGTAGAAACAAATTATGAAAAAAGTCAAGTCGATATGATGAAATTTAAGAGAGAAATGGACAAAAGAAAAGTGTATACTTTCTTTTGTCTCTCAGTATATATTTTAGTGTTAACATTAATCAAAAGGATGTGGACAACAGTTCGGATCTATATGGACTTTGTCATTTCTGTCTCAACTTTTAATGCATATTTCGCTTATAAGCAGCAACTGCAAAAAACCTATAGCATTTATATGCATTAGAATAACCAAACTTTGCATCAAGACATACTTTTCAATTGAAATTGGATTGTTGCGTCCCATTAATGACAAATTATATAATTTTGAAAAATATTGTCAAATTTCCAGTAAAAACTTTCAGCTGTGGAAAAGTAATTAAACATTTTACGTCTCCTTTAAGGGGAAATGCTCCAGTTTTTCGGAACACTCGGTCATTACTGTAGTAAATTAAATGTTTCGTACCAATATGTTTCGCTACCATTTTTTCAATAATATAACACATCATTACAATTTACCATTTTCGACGGTAAAAGTGTATTTATTATGCGAAACTGATTTCCTCAAGATGGAAATCGATTATTTAGAGCAAGACAGTCGTAAATGTGTATGCAGTTACCACTGTTTTGCGTCATTTTATTCATGTGTAGCTGATAAAAATTGCTGTAATTCACTAATAAGTGCGCTGACCTATACATTTTCTTTTTGAATTATTACCAGGACATGTTGCTTTATACAATGAGGGAGTTTTATCAAATTCTATTACGTGGAACTTGAAATATTTCCAAAAATATACAAATTTTGACATAAAACGCTCCAATCTCCTTCGCAGTTATCTCCCCTGAATTAGGTTTGCGGAGATCTCTGCAGGCACAGCTTGAGTTACCAAGATTTCAGGTAATTGAACTTTTTTAAATTTAGATTTTTTTTAAAAAAAAGTAAACTCATTTTGGTGATATCACGTGATATTCACCATGGCCACGTGATTTATATGCCTGCAGTGATAATGTAAGGCATTGTCGCTGTGTGGAGTTTGAAAATACTCCAGCTTCCTTGATCTAATCGAACACGCGATCATGCTGTTTTATACATTTACGCGTTTATAATAGCACATATTTTGGGTTTTCTGTTCTTATTAAATGTAAGACGTTACTTTAAATCCGTTTTCGGGACTAAACGATGAATATAAAACATTTTATTAGCATTTTAGTGACCTTGGACAGGTGCGAGAAATTGTGCATTTTTTTTCTTCGATGTAGGGCTATGTGATACGAACGCCTATAAAATTCAAACAAGATCGCTGACCATACATTTTTATTTCATTTTTCAATTGGTAATAAGATGTAATTTCAACAGACAAAATATAAATAAATTCTATTATTGAGAAAAAAATAGGAAACTGGAGCTTTCCCCCTTAAAACCTTTCAAAGCGAATACGATGCTTTGCATTAACGCCGACGATAAACGTAAAAAGAAACACCATTGCTGTATTCTGTTGAACATTTTTGGCTAAAATGAATTTACTTCTCAGAGCATGTTTCTCAGAGTAATGAGGTTGTATTGTTGGCGCAAGATCGTATGGCACATGTTTACATTTTGTCCAAATGTAAACAAAACAGTGTTGTATTAAAGATAAATAAATTATTTATAAGTAGTGACGTAGTCATGTTGAAAATTCAGGTACAGTGATAGAGCGGTCTGTTCACTGTTCAGAGTTTTCTGCGTTTTATCGAACAATGTTTTGTTTACATTTGAACAAAACGTAAACATGTGCCATACGATCTTGCGCCCAAAATAGTGCACGTTGAAGTTTCATTTCGTGTAATCATTGCAGTTTGATTATACATGTAGGTCTATGCTTACTGAATAAAATTCAAGACTTGTTTCTGACTAAGATTGTTTTGAATGATATCCCTAACAAGTATACTTAAAGGATAAAGAAACGCAGGGTGAACTGTAAAGCAGAAGATAACTATGATATTGGGCTTCATTTGTAATCAAATTTGGTAGTCTTGCGGATAAATTAATGCTTAAAAATGTCCCGTGTTTGTATTTGGCATCTGATAATTGGTTTAGAGGTACTGACGGTTAAATCAAATGGACCCATAGGATTTTTAAATTGAAATGAAACTTAGTCATCAATATCCTGTGTGCCTACCGTTTGCTGTGGTCATGGCCCTTATTCTTCTGATCATGAGAGCGTTAATCTGTCTTATGGGGTAGTTGTCCCACTCTTCTGGTCAACTAATCTCTAGTAGTAGGAGGTGGCTCGCGCTTTCGAACCTGTTCAATCAACTGGTCTCACAGATGCTCGATCCGGGACAAATCAGAGCTACATGGCGTGAAGGAAACTTGTCTCCACTGCCTCAGTGGAAACCGTCGTGGTACATGTGCAGCGACTCGAGCCGTACGACGCTGACGTCGAGCAGGGGTGAGGCATTGACATACGTAGGGGCAACGTGCTCTAACGTACTCTAACACCAAGTTCGCGTAATCGATTCATTACAGTTTTGAAACATATAGGACGCCGATGATTTCCATTAAATGCACTCTCAACGGCAGTAAGTCACCGATTACGCATATGAAAGACGACGATATGTATGCGATCCTGACGTCATGATGTTACGCGCAGACGTCATGACCTAGGCCAATCGGCCAATCACCTCGTTTCCAGAAGACGTCATACAAGACGTTCTATGGTGGAAACATTAACATCAAAATGACATGCAACCTGATTTTGCAGCTGTCTGAATCATCGTCAGCGTCAGCATCAGCTTCTGAATGGCCTGACCCATCTGTCTTTCTATAAGTTATGCAATTCTTAAAACGTATCAAATTCTGAATAAATTTTAGGGAAGCAATCGGTCTGTATAAAGGCTATCGAAAACTGATTTGACCAACGCTGCATTACACTATTACAACACGATGCACGAGATTCTTGTTTTTTCGTCCTCCATTTACCAGAGATGCGCACTATACCGTGTCTAAATTTTCGATACATGGTAAGGTGTATTATGACCTAGTCACTCAATTCACGAAGTTTAACTTTATTTGGAGAACGCGTTTTCAAAATAAATGTTACCCTGCGTTTCTTTATCCTTTCAGTATATTATGACTACATAAATAATGGTTCCGTTTCTAAACCATAATATTTCAACAGTAACATAAGATCTTGTTATTAGTGACTCAATATGTGCTATAAATGTTGCAATGCCTATAGACTAGAATATGTCGCAGATATAACCTTTCAATAATTCTTCAAATGTATTTTCGTGTTTTCTGAATTATCTATTAATGAGCAATTTGATATGATTTGTAAGGCAAAGTCATACAACATGAGATGTACTCTTTTAAACGATGCTCAAACGTTTATAGCACACAAGTACTAAACGAATTGTCAAATGATATTGAATTATGACCTTTGTGTGGAGGGAACATCGGATGCAGGATGTATATCAAGTGCTACCTAAGGTCTAAGGGTTGTAATATAAAAAAAATAAGAACCTGGCAAGTGTATGGTATTCAGGTGCAGTTAAAATTAATTTGAATGAATAAATTGGCATAGTCTGTATCTGAGATCATAGTTATGTATGGATACATTGGCATAATACATCTACGAAATCACTCATGTTTAATGATATCTTATACTTTATGTGGTAACAATTGTGAATTTGGACGTACACCATTTTCTGTTTTCTTTTTTTTACCAGTAAATCGTCAACACCTTCCTTGAACCGCTAGTTCACAAAATATATACATTAGCAATACAAGATATGATGTACATCTAAAAAGTGGACATTTACCCTCAAATCTACAAAGTTAAAATGTATATTTCTTAGTAAAAGTAGTGAAAATGCAGTTGAAGGGAGGTAGACGGCCTCGTTCAATGCACAACTAAATTCATTTTGAATTCCTGACCGACAACCGGAAAATCCGCTACATTTCCTTGGTTGTGCCGGTTCATATTGTTCGACGGATTTCGTCATTCTTATCATATTTCTGTACCTTATTGTCCCGAATCGTCATATCGTACGCAATAATATCGCCAATTACGTGTATTTTTCGGTCGTTAATGTTCGCAGAGGCCCCGCAAAATACTAAAACAGCCCTCGCTCTACGCACTCGGGCGCTCTGCGAATGTTAACGATCTCAAAGACGTAATTTAACCCTATAGTACAATTGAAAATAATTCGATTGGCTAAAAATATTTATATAGATTCGAACTGCTGTCCACATCCTTTTGATTAATGTTAACACAAAAATATATCTTCTCGTAAACGGCACAATCTTTTAGCTTGAAAATTTTCAGTATTTTCATAAGAAAATATGCTCTTTCAGATAAAAATAAAAGAAAATTTTGTGAAAAAAATATCTGTGAAATGTCACGTTCATACTGATAAGTAAAGATATCCCAAAACCTGCAAGAATTGTCTGCACTGGACATACAAGGTTTTACTTTGAGAATCGCGAAACTCGACATACGAGATTTGTATTTTACAACGACGATATTATGATGGTTTATTACACGGTGGAACCAAATGCGTTTTTCAATGTTTCCGCGTGTCATTTGAATTTTGAAAATCAGGTATGATATCCCAGAAAGAGCTTCAAGCTTTCATATTATACTTCTATTCATAACCTCACCAAAAATTTCAAAAAATATGGGATTCTGTCTTAACAGAAATGATACGTCAAAACTCATACATCATTAATTTTGCTGTCAGAAAAAAGACACTGTATCGTGTGTTAGGTTCATGAATGCCTGTAATCACAGATTAAATAAGCTGTAGTTACGGTATTCTTAACATAACCGACTGTATGTAGATCCAACTAATATTTAATAATGTTAGGATTGGCAAACATTGTTTCCGAAACCAAGCTCGATGGTTAATCACGTGACTCAGAATTTCAGTAAATCGTCAATATTTGTCAATACTTGACCAATTTGAATTCGGTTTGAAGCAGAGAACTTATGAAGATGCCAGGAATAAGCTGTACGTGGTGGATTTTTGAAAAATCAACTGATGAAAAAGTAATTGAAGATAAACCAAATTTTCAACACGTTCATCTAATGACATTACGTCTGTCCACCTTCTCTGCTTCAAACCGAATTCAAATCGGTCCTGTATTGACAAAATTATTGAGGATTTTTTGAAATTGTTGCATCACGTGATTATCCACCGTGCCAAGGGAAGGCGTATTATTCACTTGTTTCTAATTCCAAGGGGTTGCAGACGACAATTTAATTCAAGATAAAAAAGACACCAATCGCCTTTTAACAAAAATCTCATACCTGCAGCTTGTTTTAAGCTGCAGTTACGAGTTTCTTTGTTCATCAAAGCAGTTCATCAGTTTCTGTTGTCCTTGGAAATTCTGGCAATATGTATACACACTACATATTCTTTTCATGATATACTCCTCAAAAAAAGTTAAGGACCACACGTTCAAAGTGAGATATACTGAACAAAAGTGAAAACGCTACACTGCAAGATTTCATTTTTCTGGAAAAGTATCGAATTAATAACATGAAATATATTTTGACGTTATTTTCAAGGCTTTCAGCAATCGTTTTGTCGAAATTTCATTGCCTTGTCTCCTTTAATGTCAGAGTTACAGCCCTTAATGCGTTTAGAGCTAATTTCATCTAACACCACATATGCGCATGCGCAGAAAACACTTCATTATTTTTTTGGAATTGGTCATATCTGGGTTGCCAGAAAAACACTTAAAATATCACTTATCTCTTGAAGCAAGCTCGTAAATCAAGGTCTAATCTGTCAAATCTGCGAATTACCTCCCTTTGACATAAACATATACACGGGTGGTAAACTTTGGAACGACCTCCAAAAAGAGGTAGTGAATTTCTGTTCCCATAGCACATCCGGGAACTCGCGAGGTCGGTCCAATAGCTAAAAACGTGTAAACAAAGGTAGGTGTCAGTGGTTCTTTTGATTGTTTTCGAGGTTTCTAGCAAAAAGTGGATAATTATGGCAATGCTATGTCGTGTAAAAATGACTTATCGGCGCACACGGCCCAAAACTGCAGGCGAAACCGAAGTAATTTCCACTGGATCGTTTTTAAAAGTTCGAACACGATATTGCTTTTTAACAACAGTTTGTCAACAACTGTCACCTTTTTGCATAATTTGTGGTTTTCCGCGAAGAATACAGCCCCGGTACGTTCGTCCTGGGGAAACTAGTATTCTGCATCACATATCCTGTTAAAAACGGCAACGGGGCGCATTATTTAAGAAAATGATTGAGAAAATTCCAGTAGAGGTCGTTCCAATAAGGTAGAGCTTGTTCCAATTTGAATGAGATCGTTCCCAGTGCTCTCCTGTTTTATACAATGAAATAATGCCTGTGATATCAGACCAGCCAAACTAAGACAAAAATTAATGATGGCGTTTGAAATATCAGAATTATCGTCATATCAGAGGCGTCGTTTTTTCTTATGTGGTGACTTTGTTGTACATGAAAGTCTGTTTCTGATGTTTCTTAAACTCTACGCATGGATCTCTTGAAATGCACTTTTAGCTCACCTGTGCACGAAGTGCTCGAGGTGCACTAATGTGGTCACTTATTGTCAGTCGCCCATCCGTCTGTCTGTTTGTCCGTCTATACTCTAGCATCCGCAAGCTTTATAAGCCAATTTTAAACAAACTTGGTCAAAATAATGATGGTCACATAAGTTCTTGGATGAGTTCGAAGAAATAGTGAATGCTGAAAAGTGAAAGTAAAGTCGAAAATTGCAGTTTTGTCAAATTCGAGGGCAGATAACTCAAGATGCATCATTCTTATCAGGATGAAAGTTTTACCTATGCAAGATCCTATGGCCAACAATGTTCAGTCCAAGTTTATTTTCTTAATTGAAAAATATGTGTAGTAGCTAGACTAGTGAAAACAAAGTCGAAAATGGCAATTTTATCAAAATCAAAAGCAGATAGCCAGGGCTTTTTCCGGGCATTTTGGGTAAGGGCCCCTGACCAAAAATTGGGAAAATTTAATCGATAAAACTCTGATTTTGGGAAATATCAAGTAATGTAAAAACTGGTATTTTTATCATATAGGAGAGCTACAACATATAACAGGCTTAAATGTCTAATTTCCTTGTTTTCCAGGCACTAACTTCTTTACAAATTTATTTCATTATTATGTTTAGTGGGTTTTGAAGATCTTTTAAGCATTGGTTTGGGAATTTTTTTCTAAATTGGGATAATATTTGGGGTCTTTTGCATTGGGAATGGGGCCCATAAAGGGCCCCTATGAAATAGGCGAAAAAGCCCTGATAGCTCAAGATGCATTCTGATTAGGCTTAAATTTTCTTTTAAGTAATATCTTATTCTCTCAAGATCTTATTTCTTTGGATATAATTTTGATTGAAAGAAACTGTGAATGCTGAAGAGTGAAAGCAAAGTCGAAAATCGCAATTTTGTCAAATTCAAGGGCAGATTACTCAAGACGTATCTTTCTAATCAGGCTGAAAAGTTTACCTATACAAGATCTTATGTTCAACAATATTCTGTCCAAGTTATGTGTTGATTGATAAATATTTGTGGATTCTAGAGCGGAAACAAGGTCGAAAATGGCAATTTTGTAAAATCAAGGGCAGATAACTCCAGAGGTGCATTTTCAATCAGGCTGAAAATTAAACCTGCCCAAGATATTATTATCATCAACTTTTCTGTCCAATTCTTGTCTTGATTGATCAATATAATTTGTAGATGCTAAAATGTAAACAAAGTCAAACAGCCTTTTTGACATTCAAAGGCAGATCACTCAGTACATTCTGGTTCGATCAGGCCCTTAATCGAACTCATCCAAGACCTTACGACCATCATTATTTTGACCAAGTTTGTTTAAGATTGGCTTATAAAGCTTGCGGATGCTAGAATGTAGACGGACAGATAGACAGACGGAAGGACGACTGACAAAAAGTGACCACAATAGTGCACCTCGAGCACTTTGTGGTCAGGTGAGCTAAAAGTGCATTTCAAGAGATCCATGCGTAGAGTTTAAGAAACATCAGAAACAGACTTTCATGTAAAACAAAGTCACCACACAAGACAAAACGACGCCTCTGATATGACGCTAATTCTGATATTTCAAACGCCATCATTAATTTTTGTCTTAGTTTGGCTGGTCTGATATCACAGGTATTATTTCATTGTATAAAACAGGAGAGCACTGGGAACGATCTCATTCAAATTGGAACAAGCTCTACCTTATTGGAACGACCTCTACTGGAATTTTCTCAATCATTTTCTTAAATAATGCGCCCCGTTGTCGTTTTTAACAGGATATGTGATACAGAGTACTCGTTTCCCCAGGACGAACGTACCGGAGCTGTATTCTTCGCGGAAGACCACAAATTATACAAAAAGGTGATAGTTGTTGACAAACTGTTGTGAAAAAGCAATATCGTGTTCGAACTTTTAAAAACGATCCAGCGGAAATTACTTCAGTTTCGACCGCAGTTTTGGGCCGTGTGCGTCGACAAGTCATTTTTACACGACATAGCATTGCCATAATTATCCATTTTTTGCTAGAAACATCGAAAACGATCAAAATAACCACCGACACCTACCTTTGTTTACACGTTTTTAGCCATTGGACCGACCTCGCGGGTTCCCGGATGTGCTATGGGAACAGAAATTCACTACCTCTTTTTGGAGGTCGTTCCAAAGTTTACCACCCGTGATATAGGGAATTTAAAATGTTTGGTATTCACAGATGTATCACTGTTTTCGATTGATCTTTTTTGCAACACCATGCAGGCCTTACAGGGGATTTTTGAACCCTTTCTTCGACTAGGATTGTTCCCAGATGTCCATGCATTAGCGATTCCAATTTCCTATGGAGATTACATTGTAAAATTTTCAAGCTTTGGAACATAATGAAAATTCTGCTTTTCAAACATCATTTTCTTAACGCCGAAAAAATGTAATGCAAGCTTCTTTACATTTTCTGACTCATAACTTGTCAGACTACCATTCCGTGCAGTCCAGCATGGTTTGCATTCTCCTGCTTGGATTTCTGAAGGTTTAAATTGTGTAAAATTTCAGTTCAAATTGTACACCTAAAAAACGGGCCCCTGTCACATTAAAAGGATCCGTTTTTCATCCCCATAATTAAGACCCACAGAACGTTTAGTGCTTGGCACAACCAAGTCAATGAACAATGCGAAACACTTTCATTTGATATTTGTACTTGTTGTTTTTAGAAGAAATATAACAAGCAAAGTAGGTGTAGCGTTTTCACTTTTGTTCAGTATATTTTGTGAGTCCTTATATGCACCTATTCATAATTTGTTGCATGATAACAAGTACCCTTTCTTCATAATCAGTTGGTCATTAGATTGGAAAATTAGCCGAAGTACAAACTGTAGGAGAAAAGGACATAACACTACTTTTTAAAATGTTTGTTTTTGCACGTAGCGGGTGGGATGAAAACTTTCAGAAAAAAGCCCCTTTCCTCAGGATTTTCTTTTGAAACATTACACGTATTGCCAGTTTGACTATCTTGAACCTCTATCAACTAAATGCGAGAAAAGTAGAAGTTATCAATTAACTTCTGGTACCCTGTATGAGGGATTTACACTATGCCTCTACTATCTCCCGTACGAGAGCTTCTAGCATCACTTATGGACCGTTATGAGTAGAGATCCTTTCTGTAATGATGGTCCCACACATTTTCAATAGGATTCAAGTGAGGAGAGTGTACTGTCCATTGCATAAGTTACAATTTTCTCTCTCTAAAAAGACTTGATTGCAGTTCTTACCATGTATGGACAGTCGTTATCGTCCCTTTCAATGAACTTAGGATCAATAGCGCCACCGAATGAAAAAGTTTATCTAAGTAGAACCTCCTTTCTTTATCTATCACCGGTCAGCGATCCGTTAGGATGGATGCCAAGTTCCGTAGAACCATCTTAACATACCCACCCCACTCGAGCACAAATGGTCCATTTCACTTATCGTCTTTTACACCATAAAGATCTTTAAAACACCATTTATTTCTGAAGAAACATTACGACTTTTCCGACTTAGGCATTCTGTCGCAATATTGACAGCTCGCATCCCACAAAATAGACCCAAGTCTGCAAGGTGAAAGTTACATTGTGGACATTGAAAGTCAATGCAAAATCTTCCGGTCTGTGCGGCTAAAGTGGGGCTCACAGGAAGCTTCCATGCGCATAATTTATGAGCTCAGATGTGCTTTTTGTTGTATGAACTTAAACAGCTTGTTCTGTTGGCTTCTGGTGTATTTTGATGGACTTTAACGCTCGTCTTCACACGTCGAGCTTTGTTCTCAAGAAGGAAAAACGCAACTAACCGAAAAGTTAACACGCTTTCCTTACATGAAAATCATTAAACATGTGTGGGATTGTCATCAAAGAAGAATTCCTTCCCATAATATCCACACAGACATATCGGAAGCTTTTAAACGGGCCCCGATAGATGCATTGTCTAGATCCTTTCATGCAGGGACCGGAAGTTGATTTCAAGCGTCTGTTCACATTGCATTGAAGTCATACACGCATAAGATGATCATGCAGGGTATGCACCTGAATAATCAGAGGAAAATCTTGAGAAACAATGACCTTTTCTATAAAATGCTACCCCACCCACTACATTTAAAATCAGGCATTTTGAGGGGTAGTGCAATGTCACGTTCTTTTACAACCTTAGTTTCTGCAATTTTTGCAATCTCCCGATGGTTTGTTATGAAGAAAAGATTACCATTCATTTTAGAGTAATTCATGAATAAAATTATTAAAAGAATCGTAGAATATATTATTTTGAATAAGTGGTCCTTAACTTTTTTGATGAGTATACTAGTGTATATTTGTCGCTGCATCACTTTTGAATTTGAAAAGTGCTAAAAACTTTTACGGCTGGTATAGAAACAAAGATGTCTCGAAATTCACATAACAGCTTTATTCTGTCAGAAATAAGACGCCGGTTATCTAATATTGAATCTGCCACTGGTATCTAATTATTTGAGGATCGGCAAAATAGTCGTTGAAGCCAAAATCACACGCGATGGGAAACCATGTGACATAACATTATTTTACAATAATTCGGTTGATATATGACCGATTTTAAACATTGTTTAAATCAGAGAAGGTGGGTAAACGACAGGGATTTGTTGAATGCGAGGGTTTTTTTTTTTTAAAATAGGAACTTCAAATACTGTACGACATAGAAGGGACGGTACGGTAAGTAAAAGAGACAAACAGAAATCTTCTGTGTAAAACAACGATTTTGGTGCATTTTGATGGACAAATAGATCTACTGGACAAATTAAAGTTTATTAGAATTAAAATTAGAATTCATTTCATTTTTAAAAGTATGTCTTGATGCAAAGATTGATTATTCTAATGCATAGAAATGTTATCAGTTTTTTGAAGTTGTTATTTATCAGCGAAAAATACGCCTTTAAAGTTGAGACAGAAATGACAAATTCTGTATAAATCTTAAGTGTTGTCCACAACAATTTGGTTAATTTTGGCACAAAAATATAATCTACATTTCTCATGAACGGTTCATTATTTTGACTTGAAATATTTAGAATTTTCATAAGAAAACATGCTCTTTCAGATAGAATAAAGGTAAAATGTAAGTAAAAAATAACTGTGAAATGTCACTTTAACAATTTGACAGTCAGCCCATAGTGACAGAATCAGTGTGAAAAATTGCGAAAATTGTTATTTTATCCATTATTCCTTATGTGTGGTGACCGTGACCTGAGACAGTATTCTCTTATTGAGAGAAGCTCTCGATTGGCATATAACATAATGTTTGTCGGCTCATAAATGTATGATTTAGGCATTAAGGGGGAATGCTCCAGTTTCCTTAATTTTTTACCAATAATAGAATTTATTTATATTTTGTATGTTGAAATTACATGTTATTACCAATTGAAAAATAAAATAAAAATGGATGGTCAGCGATCTTGTTTGAATTTTATGGGCATTCGTATCACATACCCCTACAGCGAAAAAATGCACAATTTCTTGCACCTGTCCAAGGTCACTAAATTGCTAATAGAATGCTGTATATTCATTTTTTAGTCCCGAAAGCAGATTTAAAGTAACGTCTTACATCTAATAAGAACAGAAAACCCAAAATATGTGCTACTTTAAACAGGTAAATGTATAAAACAGCATGCTCACATGTTCAGTTAGATCAATGAAGCCGGAGTGTTTTACGTCAAAATTTGCATATTTTGGGAAATATTTCAAGTTCTACATGATAGAATTTGATAAAACTCCCTCATTGTATTAAGCAATATGTCCTGGTATTATTTCAAAAAGAAAATGTATAGGTCAGCGCGCTTATTAATGAATTACAGCAATTTTTATCAGCTACACATGAATGAAATGACGCAAAACAGTGGTAACTGCATACATACTTACGACTGTTTTGCTCTAAATAATCGATTTCCATCTTGAGTAAATCAGTTTCGAATAATAAATACACTTTTACCGTCGAAAATGGTAAATTGTAATGATGTGTTATATTATTGAAAATATGGTAGCGAAACATATTGGTACGAAACATTTAATTTACTACAGTAAAGACCGAGTGGTCCGAAAAACTGGAGCATTCCCCCTTAAACGCGAAAATCTTATCGGGTAAACTCACGACAACTATTTTGCCTCGTGAAAACTCCGACTTTGAAGACGCCAGAATAAGAACATAAAGATAAATGGTCATATAGCGGAGCATACATTCTCAATTTTTCGCTTTAACCACAAAAAAGAATATAATTGGCCAACAAAGTGGAAAACGTATACTCCCTATTATCGATTCAAATTCTGTCCTTGTAACGCCATTAAAATTGGACTATAATCTATATAATCATGACGTCATTTACTGCGTCACTGTTGTTATTTGGCATTATACAACAAAAGTCCACACACTGTAGTTTTCGTATAGGTTCCGATAAATGACCTGGCTAAAATCTAGAGATGCTCTGCCAGGTCAATTATCGTGACCAATGCCGTATATACGGTGACAAAGGTTGGTGTTCAAAATATGTCGTTTACAAACACTTTTTCTGAAACAAACATAGAATCTATAACAAGCATGGAAAAAACATGAAGAAAAAAGGAGATAATGCTGATAATCAGCATTGTCTACTTTTGTTTCAAAGGTTTTATATTCTATAACAAGCCGGTCGTTTGGTCAATGATTGTAGGCCTATTTAGATTCGGCAACTGAAACTCGTGTTATTTTGACCAATTAATTGTTTGCCATATGTAGCCTAAAAGGATTAGGTTCTAAATGATGTCGTTGCTGTTTGGGAAAGGGTTACACATTTTCCAAAACGGCATTTTAATGTTGTCATTATAAATGGCATAATGGTGTTGGTAAACAATAAAAGTAAAAAAAAAAAATATTGAGACAAAAAGAGAAAAATCATGCTGGTTATCAACATTTTCTTATTTTGTCTTAATATTTTCCTACACAATTTTGTATCGCAGAAGTCAAAACCAGAGATATATGTTAAAGGGTTAATTGAAGCCCCGTAATTATCAACGTTAGTGGCGACCATCCCATTTTCGAGACAGAAAAGAGAAAACTTTATTTATGGAATGGCTTAATTACGGAAAGAAATGGTTTTAAGGCAGAATACTCCTTAATTCAGATAGAAACTGATTTTACCTTGAACTCCCATTTCTCAATCTGGTAAATAATGATATTATGTTCGTTATGGTATACCATTTTCATAGAAGGTTTTGGAAACACCAAGAGAAATAAAAAAAACATTCTTTTTCTCTCAATGTTTATTCAACTATAAGCAACGGGGTTTCATATATGTGACCCGTCACGCTAAAAGGGGCCTTATCCGAACTCCAAAAATCTAAATTTTGACAAAGTTGTCAGACCAAGCACATGTCAACTAGACCCTGTATGCGAAAAATGAACATATAGTAAGATAGGGGAAACATTCCGGATTTAGAAATTTACATAAAAGTGAAAATTGTCGGCCCTAGTCTGGCTGCGCGGACTGCGCAGACTGACTAGGGTCGATATTTTTCACACATCCGATAAGGTCCCTTTTAGCGTGATGGGTCACGACTTAGATCCATCTTAACCTATTCTACACATCGACGCTTTTTGACGACCCATCAGATAAAGCCTTCAGAAATCATCAAGGAAAATAAAGAAATTTCTTTTGCCAAGCAATTTCTTAATCCGAAATGCACAGATTTTTCAAAACTTCGGCATCCTAAAATTGTTTTTCTGCAACATCTTTCGAATCGGAACTGTCCAAAATTTTGCCTTTTTGAAACAAGTTATAGTTTGTCATTTCAAAAATGGTTTAAATTGCAAAAATCAAAGGACTGTTTTTACGTGTAACCAAACAACAAAAAATCAAATCTCAAGCGAAGATCTTTACAATGTTTACCCCTTTAAAAACGATAAAAATTCGGACAGTTGGGCAGTTGGGAGTATTCCTTTTTGAAAGATGCTTCAAACCTTCAAAATCGGTGTACAACAGGACTTAGGTACGATATAATATAGCTCAAACTATTTAAACCAAAGGATAATATAATGATAGTTATTAGCATTTTAAACTTTTCCATCATAGTTTTCCAAATCTTTTTTCTAAAGTAATCGTTATTTAAAACTTGTGGTGCAAGTGCCATTAACGCGTTTTTTTTTTTTTTTTTTTTTTTTTTTTTTTGTTTTTTTTTTTTTTTTTTTTTTTTTTTTTGACTTGCACTTACCCTAGATTTTGGACAAGTTATCGACTAAGGAAATGTGGGTTTTGTCTTAAATCGTCGCTTTTCAACAAAAATCTCGTAATTGCAGCTTAAAACAATCTGCAGTTACTAGGTTTTTGTTGAAACGTATCGAAATGATTCTTTGGACTTTGTTAAGACAAAAGTACTTTGATGCTTTGCTGAAAGTGGCCATATGACTTGTTTTGAAAATGGTAATTCGAAAGAGAAGTTTACTTCGATTTAGAACTGATATTTGATACAGGCTGTGACATTCTGTAAGTTGTAGCATCGATAATATTTGTGAAAAAAAGGAGAAAGTCTACATTCTGTAGCAGCTTTCGAATTGGGACAATTCGAATTGTTGGGACAAGCAATTTCTTCATTTCCCACATTATTTTTTGTCCCAAAAGACCAAAAATCAAATATTTTTCTTTTAAAATTCTCATCTTCAACATCTCTAAATTTGAACATGTCTAAAATGTTGCCGTTTCGAAAATGGGTTAAATTTTTATCATGTGGGAAAGGGCTGCCCGCACCAGGGAATTAAACCTACAAGTTGAAACAATCATCTTTGATTCATGACGAATGGGAGAATTAATCCCGCGAGACAATTGTCTCTTTAAAAGAATGTAATTGGGAAAGGCTTGTTTCAAAAAGTAGTTTTTCTCCAAAAATCATCCCGTCGACATTTCAGGAAAAAATGATAATTCAAGTCTTCAGTACACTTCACGGTCAATACCCTCGTATCAATTTTGCCCTTAACTCTTTCCCAAACGATAAAGAATTCCTCCAATTTGAAGGCTATAGTATTGCAGACAAAATGGTGTTGGTGTTGATAAATGTATGATTTGTGCACGATGAAAAATAATCCTAGTTAATGGTCTGCAATTGCTTCCTTTTCTCGCAGATATTTTCCCGCTAATGCATCTATTTAGATTTATCGTTAGATCTACTCTACTTTTTTCTACTTTTTACACCAAATTTGTTTGTATTCTGTGACTCTCTCTTTGCGAACCGGAACAGTCTAAAAGTTCGACGTTTTGAAATTAAGCAAAGAACACCGTAGATATGTACATCATCACCATATCGTTGTTGGGATGTCAAAACCTCGTAACTCAAGCTTTTTCAAGCTGTAGTTACGAGGTTTTGACCTCTCACGAACGATATGGCGATCTAGATCAATGTTGGTTGCAAATTTTACAAATGGCCTTTTCCAGATACAATCTCATATAATAGCTGATCAGTGGGCGATATTATAAATTAACCCTTTCCCAAATAGCTAACTTTAGGATTGTTCGATGCGTATTCAAAAGCTGCTGGAAATGAAAAATATCTATGTTGATAAAGAAAGGATTTGTGTACAATAAAGCTTAGAAAATATTGAGGCAAAAGAAAAGAATGATGATTATCAGCATTTTTCTTCTTTTGCCTTATTGTTTTCCCAAGCTTTTTCTATGTGGGAAGTCTAGGTCTTGTTTGGGAAAGGGTTAATCAAATAAGCTTCAGACAGAATTTACTGACCTCATGTCAAAATAAGACAAGTGTGAAACAGAACAGTTTGTCTAAGATGACGTTATGAATATTGAAGCCTTCATTAAGGTAGTCCACCCCTTTTAAGATTCGCGGAACGTCGGAATTATTCGGGCGACGTCGAAAACAGTCGACGTTGGAATTTTCCACCGCCGAATGTTTACGACAACGCCCGAATAGGTTCGGATACGTAAAGACGCAGCTCGAAAGAATTCGATGTTTTATGAATCTCAAAATGGCCACATTACGGATATTTTACATTAACGTCCTGGTGGGGTTTGGTCGTGGTAGGATTTGGTCCTTGTGGGGTTTGGTCCTGGTGGGGTTTGGTCGTGGTAGGATTTGGTCCTTGTGGGGTTTGGTTCTTATGGGGTTTGGTATATTTGGGGTATAAAGAAAATACGTTCTTACAGTCTTTCAAAACGCGATTTTTTATTAAAAGGTTAAAAGCGACAACATTTTAGATTTGTCGAGAGACAAGATAAATGCAAATAAATGTTTGATTTGTGTAAATTAAAGTACCGAAAATATTGGGACAAAAGGAGAAAATGCTGATTATAAGAAGTTGTCCCTTTGCATCCATGTCTTTCGATGCTTTGTTTATAAGATACGTCTAAACCATGTCTTGTTTTGGAAAAGGTCAAGCAACCAGATTTGCCATGGGCTTATTGTGAAATCTAAGATAATATAATAGCGATCGGTCTGATTCTAAAGGTTACGCCTTCTTACCCGCCGATTATCCAATTAGCAGACAACAGTATTTCAAACTGATCCATATTGAGACCAACGGACAAATTGAATCTTAGACAAGACCTAGTGTTAAAGTCCCTTGAATATCTTAGCTTAGAAAAGCATTGAGGAAAAAAGAAGAAAAGAAAATGCTGACACCCAACATTTCTCCTCTGGCTTTGATATTTTGTGTACTGCGTTTTATACAAATTATACATTTATCAAAAACAATATTGTGGTCTACCATACCTTTCAAATTGCAACCATCAAAATTCTGGCTGATTGGGAAGGGATTAAGAAATTGCTTGTCACAAGCAATTTCCTCATTTCCCACAATATTTTCTAGAGAAAAAGAACAAATATGAAACTGACGCCTGCATCATCTTTGAAATTGAACGAATCTAAAATGTTGTCGTCTGGTAATGGGTTATCGGATGCGAGGCGACAACAAGCCTGTTGAAGGTCGTGCATCTGACAAAGCTTTATAATGGCATTGAATTTTGTGCTAAAAATAGACTTGGTTCACCGTTATGTTTTGATAAACAGTCGGTGTTGTTATAAAATCTCGTAACTACGGCTTGAATCAAGCCGTAGTTGCGAGATTTCATAACAACACCTACGAAATACTATTTACGTCGCGCTCAATGTTGGCGTACAAACGGAAAAACGTCATACCGCTCCTTTTCAAAGTATCACTAGAATGCATAGAATCAATAAAAAATGTGAAATTTACATTTTCGGACTCGGCAATGATTTTTCTTGTGAATGCTACAGACAAAAAATATTTTCAAAGATTCAAAATATTGTTTGTTCGAAATTACGTCGCGGTTAGCTGGATAAAATCGTTCCCTATTCAACGCTTCACCACCCTGCATAAAAATGGAATATAAATAACAGGAAATTCTTTAAATAACCTCAGGATTATATTTCTTATTGTATCTATAGGAAAAAAGAGAGGACAGAAATTACATTGCTTGCACAGCACAAAACGATCGAGGGTCACGTTCCAAAGCGTAGTCCGCGCAGACTGACTAGGGTCGATATTTTCCATACTTTCCAGACGGAAGGTTCCTTTCGGCGTGATGGGTAACATTACGCAATCTAAGACCCCCCCCGCACACAACAGCTTCCGAAAGTCGTCCTTGGGGTCTTAAAACGCCGCTCAAACGTTTAGTATTTGTTATTTTTAGTAACATACTCTCAATCCCAAAGCGTTTTGGTAACAATACTCTCGAGGTCATGTAAAACTTTTATTGCTAGAGTTAGAAATATACCGAAACCTATCTACTCTTCTAATGACCCTTCTTTGCTCACAAAATTAAAGAACTTTGTTCTTTACCTTTGTTAAAATATCAGCGCAATGGACGTCGCCATTGCTGGTGTGTGCCTGACCCAATAACGCAGTATTAGGGGCAGGTAAGCCAGACTAAACTGGATACAGATCTACTGTCTTTATCGATAACCTTAAATTTGTTGTCTGCAGGAGCTTTCAAAATTTGGTCCGTCTAAATTTCATAGGAAAGAGCTAAAAGCGCGTAAAACCCGAAACAAACAAAGATGGTGAATTAAACCCTTTCCCAAACGATAGAAAAAATAGACTGTTACAATTTCAAAGCTGTTGCAGAGGGTAAAATTGATGTTAATGAAGATAGGTTTTGTGCGCAATATCCTTGTATACCACAGAAAATACTGAGACAAATGGAGAAAATGCTGATTATCAGCATTTTCTCCTTTTGCCTCATTATTTTCTCAATTCCTAAGCGGATAAGTTCGTAGAGACGGGGGATTATAAAAATTGTGGTATAAAAGGTAAAGTGTGAGAAAATATTGGATGCGGGGGCGCTTACAAGAGGTTACTGCACGTGAAGTGACGTCATATTGGAGTAACACTGACTGGTCGATTCGTCCCAATATCAGTTCGTAATCTGCTAAATCATATGTTCGGGAATTTCTTTAATACTCAGAGAATGTTATGAAATTGAATGGAAACTTTATCATTATTTTACAAAGTTTGGATTTTATTAATAAACGGAATGAAAGGAATATATTAGCACGTAAGAATGCAAATTGTTTAGATGTAGTATGAAAATGCCGGATATGTGATTAGAATATAATATAGACCTATAATAATATCGGATCAGAAATTAGTCATGTATGTATTTATGTAGGCGAAAGGAATTTGGCTGTTTATACGATTTTCAAAAAGACCGAAAGTGTTGGCAATTGCATCTTGAAGAAATGTGGATTATATCAGTAATTTACCTATTCAAAAACGTTTGGTACAGATTTAAAGGGATTTTTTTTTAGTTTTTTTCTATAATTGAAATTTTAACGCATTTTCTACAAGGAACTGATATCATTTCCGATTCGCATAGATCTAATCTGTCTTGCAACCAAAATGCAGACACCTTTGCACGGAGGAAAATTTACACGCCATCCTAAAATTGTAGACGACATCATTAATTTATGCTACTGCATTTTTTATCATTTCATAGCATGGAAAGCTTTCAGAAAAAGGGAGAAATGCTTGATTTCACATTTTCTTCTTTAAAATCTATATCAACCCTTTCAAACATTTTCTTGATGTAAGAAGTAGAATGCAAATCAACGTGGATCTAGATAAACCTGCGTATATACGAAGTCTGATCAGGATCCACATTGTTCTCTGATAACATCTTCATGACATGTACCTCGTAGCAATTGTAAAATCGCAGAGCTCCAGATAAGGGGGGGGGGGGGTTTGATGGTTTTTCAAACTGTAATAATTCTGTTATTGTTCATCAAACCCTATGTTGTGGATACTCATTTGCATCGTCTCGTCGAGACGATTCAAATGAGTACCCACAACATAGGGTTTGGAATTTAATAACAAAGTTAGAATGTCTTCACCCCCCCCCCCCCCCCCCGTTTATCTGTATCCCTGTAATTGATCTTGGTCAGACTGAAATTAGCAACAAGCTGATCTGGTTCTATGTTGACATTAACCCTTTCCCAAACAAGACCTGATTTTCACGACCCTAAAATAAAAGTTTCAGAAAGTCTTGATACAAAAGAAGAAAATTCTGATAATTAGCCTTTTCTCCTTTTGTCTCGCTATTTTCTGTGCTGTATTGGATACAAATTATATATTCGATAACATCCATTTTATCGTGTGCAGCAGCTTACAAATGATATTACCTTAAAAATTTGTCGTTAGGGAAACGATAAACGGCCCATAGAATATTTTTCGGGAAGGCTTAAATTCTCATTTCAATAGATACTATGCATGGAAAGAGTTTTTTCACGTGACTTTAAGATTTACTTTCCTATCTTTTTCAGCAAACATACATTTTTTCTTAAGTCTTCATTATGAAATGCTCTATTTTCTATATTGAATTGGCTACATTTCTATAGCCTAGGTTCAGGCCCTGTATTTATGAGTATCTGTCACTTAAAAAATCAAGGAAGGCAAAAAAATAATATTCAGATATAAAGTACACAGATTGCGTTTCCTTGTCCTAAAATATACACGTCAATAACAACACGGAGCAACAATGTTCTATGTAACATATTTTTATATTTCTTGAGACAAATCACACTGGTGGTGAACTCGGCCAAAGCGATGGACGTTTTGCGCTACCACAAGGTACAGATATTTTGCGTTTAAATGTGAGTTTAAAGATCTGATTGGATAGTTTTTTTTCTAACAATGAATTTGTTCTAAAAGATAGACCGGGTGTACCGATATGTATTGACAATCCGTTGGTGTTGTTATAAAATCTCGTAACTACGGCTTTATCGAAGCCGTAGTTACGATATTTTATAACAACACCTACGCAATACAATGATCGCGAAAAAACGTCCCTCGCTTTGGCCGAGTTCACCACCAGTGAATCATGTTATTCTTAACAGACGGAAACCAGTCTACCATAACATTACCACAGTACCCATTTACTTTGATGACTACCCCCTTTCCCCTATTTCTACAGGCCCGTAGGAAGCAATTTCATTTTGCGGTGGCTAAAGCCCCAGTGTCTGAATATTGGGGAGGGCTAAATTGGATTTTCCCTGAATAAATTTTCCGTGTAAAATAAGAAACATTCGGCATTTTTGCGAAGTTTGGGGGCTAAGCCCCCATAACCCCCTCCTCCTACGGGCCTGCTCTAGCATAAGGTAAGAGCATTTCTGACTTTTCAACGTAAATATAAATATGCTCGCTTGCTCACAAAGTATTCAGGAAAATCAAAAGTATCATAACAAAGTCACGTGACTATTATCCATTCACGTAAGTCATTATTGTGTATAAGTTACTAGCTTACATTTTGGGCTATCTTCAGTTAGAATTTCTTTCTTTATGAAAAAAATGTT
This sequence comes from Fragum sueziense, assembly GCA_963680895.1. NCBI lineage: Eukaryota > Metazoa > Mollusca > Bivalvia > Cardiida > Cardiidae > Fragum > Fragum sueziense. The sequence goes on from OY804601.1 coordinate 24,579,108, forward strand.
TTAACAAACCTATGAATTAAACATTTTTTTCTTCTGTTCGAATCTAGAATCCTGTCACATAATCGCTTTCCCTCCTAGAGTAAATTTTAACCAATCTAAAATGAACGCTTTTAAATGAACGCTTTTGCAGACACCGAAAATTGCACATTTTAAAAATAAAACACAATTTCTTCTTTTTTTCCCTAAAACTTTTCAGGGCTGTTAAAAAGGTGTTGTTTTGGATAGGAGTAAGCATATGTAAGTTTGCGAAACTGTAAGACTTTTCAAATATGCAATTTTAAACACGGATAGGATAAAATTAAAATGCTGATTACCATAATGTTTTTCTTTTCTTTAAATGTCTTTACTATGTTAAACTTGTATCTAACAAAATTGTACAACATACACTTTATTTTAAAGATACTAAACATGTTTTTCCTTTTGTCTCAATATGGTCTGTGCTATTTTGTTCATAAACTAACAAAGCCATTTTTAAGAAGAACGTCAGGTCCTCTTGTGATAAAAAAAAAACTCTCTTATCCCATTTCCAAATTACAAAATTGCACACTGGCCTAAATCCAATGATGTTGTAGACAGCATGTTCAATTGAATGTAAATCAAAATATGTCGTTCTTTGTGGATAAAGGAAACATTGTTGGAAATTAAGAAATTGCTTGTCACAAACAATTTCTTCAATTCCCACAGTGTTTTCCTAAGCATTTTTCTCATCAAAAAGAGTCAATGTGTTGTATTGGGTTAACTTCGTTTACCAACTTAGAAAAACAGCTTAAGTACGAGATGTTACACCAATTTTTAGATAGACTTGAAAATATAAAGAGAAATTTTCCATTTGCAGAGTTGCTACATACGAAAAAAAGTTATGTGGTATATGTAAATATATAGTATAGAATATTGAAGCAAAATGAGAACATGTCTGTTATTAGTATGTTGTTGGTTTGCCTTAATGTTTTCGCCATTCCTTTCTATAAAGAATGTCAAATTCGGGGCTTATCTCACAACCACATCGTGATGCCTTTTGACACCCCGCATGATAAAGACTTTGGCATTGTGGAATATGAAGAAATTACTTGTGACTAGCAATTTCTTCATTTCGCCAGTCATGTCTGGATCCTTGATGGTGTCCAAGAGTTGCTTAAGGTAGTGAAGAAGCTATTAAAGAATACAAAATGGATATTGATCAGCACGTGCGCATGCACCTGCTGATCTTGATATGCAGCAAGATCTGGAAAGGTTTCCCTACAGTATTTGAGTCCAACATGGTTCAAGATCAACCTACGTATACACGCAGTCTGATCAAGAACCATCCTGTTCTCTAAATATAGCTTCTTTGTGACATGTAGCAACTAGAGAAAACACACAGGGGTAGTATTCACCAACCAGTCTAATTCTAAATTTTCCACTTCTAACACTACTAAATTTTACAAAACAACCCATCCGATTGGACGAGACATACGTCTCGTCCAATCAGATGGCTTGTTATGAAATTTGGAATTAAATAATCAATTCAGAAACGTTGATGTATACGGCCCATGGATTCTTAACCCATTACCACGCAGTGACTCTTTTTGACTCCCCACAATAAAATAGCTTTGTAAAAACATTGTGGAAAATGAAGAAATTGCTTGTGACAAGCAATTTCTTCATTTCCCACAATATTTTCTACCCAAAAAATCCAAAAGATTTTTTAAATTTCATCTACTATACACTGTTGTCTGCAACATCTTTGAATTTGGAACAGTCCAAAATTTGTTGTTTGGTAATGGGTTAACCTATTCCAACACAGTAACACAGTTTTTGAATGTCAATAAGATAATGGCTTTTGAAAATGTTGTGGAAAATAAGAAAAGTGCTTGTTACAAGCCATTTCTTCATTTCCAACAATGTTTTTTAACCCCAGAAAGACCGAAAAGTGTGAAATTCAATTCTTTTGAAATTGTCGTCTGCAAAATTTTTAAATTTGGACCGGACTAAATTTTTGCTGTCTGGTAATGGAATAACAGACTCTTCCTTGTATTTACAGTTTAAGTAACATCTTTGGATTCAACAGGCATTGACGCCAATCCCACTACACGAGTACGATGAATGTGAAAATATAGAGATTAAAATCAAAAGTATCAAAAGGAAACATCTATTTAAATGATTCAAAAGTGTTTCCAGATATATTGGATATATAAGTGAACATTAGCTTGTTATCCGACTTCTAGTTCTATCCGGGTGTTAGTGCTCCTATTCAATGTCGGAGGAGTTAAAATATTCATTTGAGTGCACTATTACTGGAAGTGGACCGAACCAAACTCAACAAGATAGCCACATATCAGGTGAGTCCATTTGAGTATTTCGACAAAAAGGTGCCTTGTACGTTTGTGCCTAGGTCTTTATATGGATTTAACCGTTCTAACCACAGAAAAAATGGTGAAAGAAAGAAAGCAAGGAAGAATACGTAAGAAGAAAGAAAAGGATAGCTTATTTACTGTCATTTCTGTTTCGTATTTCTTTAGCTTATAAACAACAACTTAAGGCATCCAAACCCTCAAAAGCACCAAAGAGCCAGAGGCGAAATTTGAAAAATGCAAATAATTCCTAAATTGTGTTACATTTCCATTCCAAATACAATCATAAGCATTTTGTACGATTTAGAATTTTGAATTGATGCATACTTATGGAAATATTTGACAAAAATGTTCAAAATTGCCTCCCTTGCATTTGAATATAGAATAAAATAATATTTGTAAATTATTTTCTTCGTGAAGCATAATCTTGAAATCCGGCATGGTGAATCAACTTATGAGAAGTGTATTTACAAGTGTGTGTAATTTAATGTATTTCGTATGGCTAGAAAGTTGTGTTTTTTTTTCAGGGTCTGTAAACCTTAAACAACTGATAGCATTTATACGCATTAGAATAACCAATCTTTGCATCAAGACATATACTTTAATGAAATATAATTGGAATGTTATGTCCCTTTAAATCATTAAGGTAAAATGAGAATACGTTGGTCATCTGTATTTTCTACCTTCGATTCTTTCAGAAGTATTCTCTATTGGAGACGTCTAAACCAGAGTTTACCGGTATTCGGCAAAGCAAAACTAACATAAACATTAATTATTATTTTGATTTTCCATAAGGTCTCAGTCCACAGTTTTTCCCTCCGTACTGAGTTGTCGGCTGTCGTGTAATGTTGTCGAAGACTGTATTCTACCAAAATACTATTGTGCAATAGAAGAAACGTGTTCTTTGTCAGAGTAGGATGTAAAACTATCTACAAAAAAAACACAAAAACATAGTAGTATCCTATAAAAGTGACAAATGTGAAGCCTTGTGGATATGCGGCCTCATCGACAAAATTGGCCGAAAATGGCCTATTTTGTGCTAGACAAGAGTTGCAGTAAAGGCCAAGTTGGAAATGACAGCCCCATAAAAACTTGCTCTCTGTACAGTAAAATCAATATAAAGTCAGCCAATGCTATGAAAAATACCATGTATCCAGCTACTGTTTCCACTATCTTGGCCCATATTCATACCTTTCAAAAATAGCTTGCATTAGCGGCAAAAAAAAAACGGCAATTCCACCACTTTGCAATTCTGGTCACACGAAAACTGATGACAATCTGTGAGAGCTAGCCTACTTTGTTGCTAATTTGCCAAATGTCTGACATTCATATAATATTTCATTTTTTGACCATGGCCAATTCGAATATTCTAGCAAAACCGTAGACTGGCACATAAGAAATGAATTACAGTTCTGTTGATATCCGCTGTGACGGCCTTGTAGGGAATTCGACTCCTCTGAATCATGTTTAATTTCGGTTAAAAGGATACATATGGGCCAGGATCTGGGAAAAAGTCCCTTCTGGCTTTGGAACATAACATAGTTCCAGATCAGCCTGCGTATACACGCAGTCTGATCAGGTACCATGTTGTTCTCAAATAGATTCTTTGCGACATGAATCAACCATTTAAGGACAGGTCCTCCAGTTGTTACTGCGCAACTTACTGCGCATATCCTAAATAACGAAATAAAGCTGTTTCAGTAATTGGCATTTTTCAGCAAATGTATTTTTTACATTTAGTTAATGTTTGGTTGATGAATGACAAGACCATTTTCGGTTATTTCAATTTTCTCTGTTTGGCCAATTAAAGTGTAATAGTACTCGGATGGTATATTTCGCTTTCTTTTACGAGTTCAACATGTGGCGTTAGCGATAGGAAACGGAGCAAACAAAAGCAAAGTGGTGTCTTTATGAGCTAGTCCGCTTCAGATGGACACAAAATATGACATTTTTTATTATCTAAAGCTGGTACTAAGTAAGAAAATGGATAAAAGTAGTGAAACAATTTCGGAAAGAGCTGCAAAAAGTAAACAAAATTTTACTTATAACTAAGAAAAACGCTTGGTTTGATATATTTTTCTTTTTTTGTATTTGTAGGTATGACCAAGCACTATGTCTATACCAAAAAAGAAAAAAATCTTACCGCTGGAATATTTTTTATTATCAGAAACGTTGCGAAAAAAGGGCAATTTCAGCTACTTTTGAAAGAATGTTTTACTAAAAATTTCAAAATCATCACTAAGTTCTCCAAAATTGATACTCATTTAGACAGAATAAAACACATTGAACACAATAAAGACTTATTTATGTAATCGTAGTCATTTCGAACACCTTTTATGTGGGTATTTAAGTGACACCTCATTTTTGCAATTTTAGACAAGAGTAGTCTCCCTTGAAATCCAATAACTTTTTAATTCGCTTGGTGACCTATAGTTTTTAAGTCATTTTTTTACCTCTCATATATTTAAATATCAGTACAAAAAAAAAATAAAAAAAAATATTACCGTAGGAAATAAATGGAGGATCTGTCCTTAAGGTAGAAGACCCATAATGAAAAACAACACTTTCTAGCCATACGAAATGCATCAAATTACAATCACTTGTAAATACATAAGTTGATTCACCGTGCCGGATTTCAAGATTATGCTTCAAGAAGAAAATAATTTACAAATATCATTTACTCTATATTCATATACAAGGGAGGTAATTTGAACATTTTTGTCAAATATTTTCTTAAGTATGCATGAATTCAAAATTCTAAACGGTTGAAAATGCTTATGTTTATATTTGGAATGGAAATGTAACACATTTTAGGAATTACTGGCATTTTTCAAAATGTGTTTTTTTTCCATTACGGGTCTTCTACCTTAAAAGCAGTATGAGTCTCTGTCAGCCTCTATTTTTATACGGGCTGATTATGAAATATGGCTGATTCAAATGCTATAACATTTATTAAGATCTTTCAAAACCCTGCTTTTTAAGGGAACCACTAATGAGATTCGCGCGACGTTGGAATTATTCGAGCGCGGTTGTAAACATTCGGCGGTGGAAAGTTCCACCGCCGAATGTTTACGACCGTGCCCGAATATGTCCGGATACGTAACGACACAGTTCGGAAAAAGCCGATGTTTTATTATTCTTAAAATGATCACATTACGGGTAATTCTATCGTAACCGGTTTTTTTTTTTTTTTTTTTTTTTTTTTTTTTTTTTTTTTTTTTTTTTATCATCAAGTTCTGTCGTATTTCAGCTATTATCAATAAGGAAAGAAATGTCTCGAATCGAGCAGTTTTCTTTTCCTTTAACATTTCAATGGTTATATTTATCTCAAAATCATTTTTGTTTATCATTTATAATTTCCATTGATGAGGACTGGACATGTTTCCACTGCGACTTCAGCAGAAATTCGACTTTTCCGATGTCGAGATAACGAGTATCAACTGTATTTTTCCGTACATGTAACGTTCCACGAATTTGACATTCTATTTGGAAAGAAAATAACGATGTCGTTACAACACTCGAACAAAAAAATTTAATGTATGAAGTAGAATAAATTAATGAAAAGTACATTAATTTTCCGTAAGAGTGTGGGCGCTTTTACTACTAAATTTGATTTGACATACGAGAAGATAAATCATTAATCTTTTTTCACACCACAAGCCTTGTAGACTTGTCAAATTTTGAAAAAGGTCCCTTATTGCATTTGAAAACAACATGGATCCCGATCAGCCTGTGCATACGCATAGTCTGATCACGTTGTTCTCAAATGGCTTGTTTATGACCAGAAGCAATTATATGTTAATAGAAATGATCCTGCATTTAACCACAGATTTAACCACGAAACTTGACAAAGGGCGACAATTATTTATCTACCACAAAACCACATCAACGGTTATAGAACTTCATAGTAACATGTATGGTGACAGGTCACTCAGATTGGCTCCTGTATAACTGTGAAATCTCCTTTTTCAACACATTTTTACACCTTTTCCAATATCTAAATGAGCAAAACAGTGCCTAACATGGCACATATCCATCGTTGCCCAGCAAATTTTTCACAAAATAGACCCGCCTCACGTGATTCTTTTTTTTTTTTTTTTTTTTTCACAATTTTCACTCAAAAATTCGTATAGTAGGCCTACCGTGTATTTTCTGCGCCAAAAAAAGAGACACCGGAATTGGGGGCCACGCTTATCCCTGCACCAAAAAACACACGAAATAGTCCTAAAAAGAAAGATGAATTCTGGCTCAAAGATGATACAAAAGGATCATATGAAAGCCTTAGCTCGAAATCATTCATGCAGAAAGCAAGGCATCACTAGAAAAGGGACAATTTTTAAAGAACTATTTTTGCACCCCACGGCCCGGAAGGATTTCTCCGAGTGACCTTTCTCCATAATTATGACAACGTGTTGAATTGCTCTAATATGATCGGCAGAATGAAACGTTGACCATTTTTTCTTATCTGGTGAAGAATTTCAAAAATAATTTCTGTACAACAAAGGGTATTGGTCAGAAATGGTACCGAAGATCAAACGCTGTAAATTGTCGAAAAGGGTTGTATTAGGTATATGCCTGACGTTATCATTTCCTACATTTCCAACAATGTTTTCTATCGGTAACTTTGTGGATAAAGTTCTATTCTGTCATTTGGTGTTACGAAATGTACCAGCTTTCGGTAAAAGAGATAACAGAACCAGGGATCGTTTTGGAATAACATTAATTAACCCTTTCCCAAACGGTAATATACTACACGAGTCCAATTTTGAGAGCTGCTGCAGATGACAGAATGGACGTTGATAAAGTACAGGATTTTGTCTCAAAATCTTTTAAAAAAAATCTATTTTTTTCTGTTTTCTTCTTCGGTACCAGATCGCATATTTCCTTTGTATATGCGATAAAACAAGGATTTCTTCTTGGGGAAAATGTTACTCGCTTGCGTGATAGATCTTCACAATAAATGCTCGCTTTATTTCAAAACCTCGTAACTACAGCTTGTTTCAAGCTGTATTAACCCATTACCAAACAACACAATTTTAGACTGGTCCAAATTCAAAGATGCTGCAGACGACAATTTCAAGTCAATGGATTTTAAACTTTTTTGGTATTTTTGCATAGAAAATATTGTGGAAAATGAAGAAATTGCTTGTCACAAGCAATTTCTTGATTTTCCACAATGTTTTCCAAAGCCATTATCTTATGGGCAGTCAAAAAGAGTCATTGTGTGGTAATGGGTTAAGAGGGTTTTGAAGAAAAGGCGAAGATATGTCATTGCAATATATCTAGAGAGTAAATTAACGTTGAGCATAATTGGTAATTGTACGTGGGTTATTATATATCGATCCGGACCGGCCTCCTGCTACTTGCGTGGGCTAATCCGGATTTATACCGATTTAGACTCGCGGGGATAAACGCTCTAACCATTTTCTGAACAAAATCTGGTTTTGATGACCCGAGAAGAAAAAGTTTAGAAAACATTCAAAGAAAAGATGAAAATGCTGATAATCAGCTTCAGTATGCACATATTCTAATTTCAAAACGGCCTAATACAGAATTTTAAAAACCAAGTATTCTTTTGAAAAGAATTTTAATGAAATTTTTGCATAATAAGACAAGATTGTTGAATTTTGTTTTGAAATAATCGAAAACATTTCTTTATGTGCATTCTGTGTGATCTTGTAGCAGAACTGTTTTTGGTCTTTCTCGAATAGAAGAAAAGTTTAAAAACTAATGCAGACAACAAAATGTATATTAACAAAGAAATGATTTAGATACCGTGTAGCAAAAACCATTGAAATATTTGAGAAAATGTTGCTAATTAGCATTTCCGTTTTTTGTCTCAACGTTTCCCGCGAATTTTCTTACAAGAACGTCAAACCGAGATCTTTTTTAAGAAAAGACCAAGTAAGCAAGGTATAAAATGTTAAATCTGCGGTCAATATACCACAACGAGACCCTAGAAATGTGAGGAAAAAAGAATAGACTGATAACCACCATCCGCATTAACTCCCCTTTCCTCGGTATTTGCTTTTCGGTCTTATACATGCACACATCTCCTGACTTTGTCAACATCTATTCTGACTCCTGGAATAGCTTTCAAAATGATCAGCCCAACAATCTGTCGTTTGGGAAAGGGTCGAAGGAAACTCTGTGATTTAGAAATGATAAATTTATTGCTAACCACAGAGTCTATTTCAACGACCTATAGTTTTAGATTGAAACGACATTTTGCTTCTTTCAGAAAACTGTCGTGTTTCAGTCTTAAATGCTTCATTTCATTTATTTATTTGGGTTTAACGCCGTTTTTAACCGTTATGGTCATACCGCGGCGGCTAGGGTACCTAACCATGGATTCCTGTCGTTTCTCGTACCAATATTACCAAAAAATCCTAACCGAGCCTCTAGCTGCTCGCCCACATAGGTTTATGATATCAAATCATTGGTGGGGGACAATTTTGTCTGAAAGGGTACTTCACATGACCTGGGATCGAACCTGGGACCTGCCTTACGAGTGAGAGTCTCGTGCGCTACCAAGCGCCATGACCGCGGCCTGTCTCAAATGGACAATAACATATCGTCGATGTTATTGCAAAACCTCGTAACTCCAGCTTCATTAGAGCTGGAGTTACGAGGTTTTGCAATAACACCGACGATGTAAGGCACCGTTTTCTCGTGCCATGGGTGCATGCAACATCTCATTACAAGCTATTTAAATTCGTTCCTTTCCATCAAATTTTGACATCTACCAATAAAACGTGAGCGCCCACACCAAGAAGCTACTCTTTTCCCAAACAAGACCTGGTAGTAACGTCCCTAATGTGAATAGCTCGGGAGAATATAAGGACAAAAGAAGAAAAATGTCGGATGCTTGTAAACAGCATTTTCTCCTTTTGTCTTAATATTTCCGCTCTAAAGAATGTAAAAGTTCTGTCTCAGAAATACGCATTTCGCCGTTTTCGACATCTTTCAAATTGGAACAATCTAATATTATCCATGTATCTGTTTTGGAAAGGGTTAGAAATGTGAAAGATTATTTACCGCCCACAACAAGTAACAATCACGACAAATTTCGTCGAGGATATTTTCTATGGACAAGCTTTTTTCACCATACGACGTCTTACTGTCACGAGTTCACCATTACTTTTTATGTTCCCCGAAGAAAGAAATTTGCCTGTCCGTCCGTCCGTAGGTTGTATTATTAATCTTTGAAATAACTTTGAATTTGATTATATATAAAATTATGTATAGGTAAGAGGCGATAGCCTCTTACCTACTTAGCGACATCATGTTCATAATTTGTTCTTATTTCATATACCGAGGTGTTGAGAAAATGTGACCAAAAACATGTCGTTCACACAACAAAAAGTTTCAAATTTAGAGTCATCTGTCATTGTTGTTTAGGAACTATTCTTTGAAGTCTGGGTTTACCCTTCTCGCCAATTAACTGTTAACATTGATACTTACAACGGATTTGACCACAAAGGAAACACATTTGAAATAATAAATGGTTGTCATTGATAAATAGTACACGTGACTAATGTCAGAGATATTGCGAGAAAATGACTCGGTCAGTCTCTAGAATTCAACCAAAAGTTTAATATGTTCAGGAAAAGGTAAACTGAAAAGAACATCTCTTAAATGTTTACATTAATGGGGCTAATATAAACAATACCGGTACAATATTCTGAATTATCAAATCAATTCTGTCATCTAGACCTGTCAAAAAATAAGAAGCGGGCATTATGAACTTTTGTTAAATTCCCCAATAAGAGGCAAAATGTCGCTAAGTTACGTAAATTGAAAGGTCCCCTGTACAACCTTTTAATTATTACAACCAAATTTTCCCCCGCCTACACATTTACATGTATATAAAGGCGTTGTTAGTTTTACATGCATCTTTAAAGGCCAATGCACACGAAATGGACAAAAAAATGCACACTACATTTGTAAATAATGAAGACGAATGTTACACCTACACAAACGTTTTTTTTGTGAAACTTATTTTCTCAAGTACATTCACCCATTACCACACTATGGTTCTTTTTGTCTCCCCGCAAAATACTTGCTTCAAAAACATCGCGGAAAATGACGAAATTGCTTTCCCACAATGTTTTCTATTCGAAAAAAAAAATAATAATAAAGATCATCAGGTACCCCGTCTTACTGAGCTCTTTCCTCAGATTTATTACTCATTTGGAAACTCTCTGTACGTTCCTCAAAAATCGACCCCAGCCGATCAGGAAAAAAATCTGAATTTTCTGTTTATTTTTGTCGGTTGGGATCAATTTTTGGAGAAAAAATACAATGACTCCACAACCAAGTAAAATATCTGTGGAAAGGGCTCATTAAGGCGGTGAACATGCAACAAAGCGCTTGAAAATTGATGCAGACTTAAGAAAGTTATTGCACAATTTCTTACCTTAAGCGGGGTAAATTTGTCTGTAGCCGTTATCCATCCCATGATGCACAGTCTCCACCGTGCCCGTGTAGATTTGTTAACAATAAACTAGCCACCGAGCTAAGGGAACTAATTGTGGTAAACTTACTATTTTGATTTGACAAGATTGTTTCCCTTGAAGCTATCATTTCCGAACTCTTTTCAAACAGCAGCGATTGTCAATGCTCCAATTTGAAAGATTATACAGACAATAAAATTTATGCTACTTAAGGAAAAGGATTGTCTTCAACAAAGAATATTATCTATTGTTACAACGCAGAAACTACTGGCTGTCATCCTTTCCTTCCAATATCTCAAAGTTAATTCGGCCTTTTCTATGAATGTGTTCTTTATTAGTCCCCCACCGGTTACCGGTTTGGGGACTATAGGTTTGCTCGATTCCGTCCGTCCGTCTGTCCGTCTTTCTGTTAGTCCGTCAGTCCGTCCGCCTGTCCGTCCGGGCCAACGTCCGGAAGTTTATGTGGTTCAATCCGTCCATAATTTATATGAAATAAGAACAATTCCACTTAAACCGTGCCATTTTATGTGCACATCTCTTCATAAAGATCAAAGAAAAAACACTTAATCCAAAAATGTTGGTGTGTCCGTCCGTCCGTCCGTCGGTCTGTCTGTCTGTCCGTCCGTCACACTTTTACCCGGGCAATATCTTCTAAACCGTAATATTATGTGCTAGCAACTTTCAAATTTGGTACAATTGTAGATCTCATTGCGGAGAAGTGTTATATTCAAGAACCGTTACTCTGCCACGCCCATTTTTTGAGTTATTGCCCTTTGTTGTTTTTACCATTACATTTTTGTCCGGAACATATCTTCTAAACCATTAGTGCTAGCAACTTCAAACTTTGTACACTGATAGATTTCATTTAGGAAAATTACAATAATAATAATAATAATAATAATAATAATAATAATAATAATAATAATAATAATAATAATAATAATAATAATAATAATAATAATAATAATAATAATAATAATAATAATAATAATAATAATAATTATAATAATAATAATAATAATAATAATAATAATAATAATAATAATAATAATATCTTTATTTAACGAAGATGACTTATTAAGACATCACTACAATACACAATATCATAATGATTAACTTATTTACAATAAGGCCTTCAAACAACATTCATACAAAAGTCAGTATTTACAATCACACAAAATTATCAATAATAACAGTTATCTGACAGATACTCGTAGGATCTAAATTATTGCATGTTATCGATTAAATAGTGTTTGATTTTTCCTTTGAAATTGGTCAGCTTTGTTTAAGAACAGTTACACTGCCACGCCCACTTTTTGAGTTATTGCCCTTTGTTGTTTTTACCCTTTCATATTTGTCCGGAACATATCTTCTAGATCATAAGTGCTAGCAACCTCAAGTGTCATGTACAAGAATCTGTACTCTGCTACGCCCACTTTTTGAGTTATTGTCCTTTGTTGTTTTTATCCTTACATTTTTGACGGAAACATATCTCCTAAATCGTAAGTGCTAGCAGCTTCAAACTTAATATGCTGATAGATCTCATAGAGGAAAAGTGTCATGTACAAGAATTACTACTCTGCCACGCCCACTTTTTGAGTTATTGCCCTTTGTTGTTTTTACCCTTACATTTTTGTCCGGAACATATCTCCAAATCTAACGTGCTAGCAACTTCAAACTTTGTATACAATTATAGATCTAGTAAGTAGGAGATATATCATAAGAAAGGATTTTTTGTTATTCTTTGGGGGACTCCTGTATTGCATCGCAATACGACATGCACTTGAAGACTCTTCCATAATTTAATTTCATTTGTAAATGACAAGATTCGGAATACAAAATTCAATGAGTAACTGTTGAGAATGGATTTAACACGTGAAACAGTCAAACTCAGTCAACAGAAAATTACATTATAACTTAACCCTTTCCCAAGCAAGACCTGGCACGGTTTCTCGAAAAAACTGAAGTATATACTCATGAGAACATGCTCAACTTCAAAGGAATACTCTCCAACGTTGAGGGTATTCGATTGAAGTTCACATGGATTTCGTGTGATTTAAGCACGGTGCTCAGATTTTGAGCATGAGAACGTACTTTATTTTTTTCGAGAAACCGGGGCCTGGTTTTGACGTCCATAATAGAATCGACTTGGGAAAACACTAAAACAAAGGAACAAACTGCTGATATCCAGCAGTTTCTCATTTTGTCTCAATATTTTCTGTGCCATATTTTACACAAATTCTTTAATAAATCCATTTTTGCATTTGTGGCAGTTTTTGAAGTGGATCACCCTAAAATGTTGTCGTTTGGGAGAGGGTTAAATGGTGATAAAGAAACAAAAATCTGGTGGTCAGCATCTCCTACTTTTTACTCTATGAACGCTTTCCAAACAATTCCTAATTTTGACGTCCGTCCCTGTCCCAAACGATAAAATTTTAGGGTGGTCCAATTAGAAAGTCGATGCAGACGACAACATGAATGTTTATAAAGGCAAAATTTGTGAATGACATAGCACAGAAAACATTGAGGCAAAAGTAGAAACTGCTGATTATCAGCAGTTTCTTCTTTTGCCTCAGTGTTTTCCCAAGCCTATTCTATTAGGGACGTCAAAACTAGGTATTGTTTCGGAAAGGGGTAATTAAGTGATGTTTTTTTTTTTTTTTTTTTTTTTTTTTTTTTTTTTTTTTTTAAATAAATTGAGAAATTGAGAAGAAAAGACTGATATTAATCAGAAACTTCTTCTTTTCTCTGTAGGTCTTATTTGCCAATATGTTTTGTAACCTTACTAACCCTTTCCCGAAACGGAAAAATGAGATGGTCCAATCTGAAACAACTGAAGACAACAAAATGGGTATTGATAGAGATTGTTTGCGCAATGAAACTTAGAATATATTGAGACAAAAGGAGAAAAATGTTAATTATCAGCATTTTCTTGGATTTACTTCTTTTGTCTCAATATTTTCTTTCTGTGACGCCGAAATGCATGTCTTGTTTTTGGGAATGGTTAATGGTTTTTGTCGTCTGTGACATCTTTAAATATCGATCAGTCTATGATTTTGTGTTTTGGGAGAGTGTTAATAATGCAGGTTTAGTTCAAATACCAAGATTCCGTACAAAGGGATGGGAAGTAACTCGTAACTAGATTTGGTAAGCGATATGCTACAGTTACTTCCCTTTGTCCGTTGAACTTTTATAACTATCTTCGTCGATCAAGTCCGCAGGTTGAAAATCACTAATAGGAAAGTTTTGCGAAAACATTGAAGAAAAAGAGGAAAACGCCCAAAACTAACGCCTGATTACTGACCTGCCTTCAAGTAGTACATTTTGAAAAAAAATGCTTGGTTTGTCGTTGGGAAAGTTGTTGATCATGAACACGAATATAGGGACGGGGGTCTTTCGGTGTGCAAACCAAATGCGCATCAAAGTGATCTTAAAGTAAATTGTTAGATAAATATGACAGAAATCGCTGTTTTTCAACAAAAAACTCGTAACTTTAGCTTGATACAAGCTGCAGTTACGAGGTTTTTGTTGAAAAACGACGAAATGAACGTAACTCATCATTGGCATATAAATATCTCAGTAAACGTCAGAAAAAAAGTTGTCGTATATAATCACAACGCTTTCTCAAACAAGGCCTGGTATCGATCTCTTATTTCTAATCAAAATGCTTTTGAAATTCTAAGAAGAGAAGAAACAATGTTGAAAACCAACTTTCTCTCCATTTTCTTCAATGATTTCAATTTTGATAGAGAGTAGAATCATTGAAATACAATCATTGTAATTTGTGGTCTGCAACTCCTTTTGATAAATTTGGTGTGTCTTAAATTATATCATTTTAGAAACGCTTAACCTTTTCCAGAAAATCTCAGGTCTGGTCCACATAAAATTGCGAAATAATCGGTTAAATTACACTAAGCTGAGATCTGGTAAAAGTGCCCTTATGACATTTGAGAGAAATATGGATCCAGATCAGCCTGTGCATACGCACAGTCTGATCAAGATCCATGTTGTTCTCTAATAGACTTTAAGAGACTTAATGCAACAATAAAAGAGAAGTATGGATCCTAGTAAGGCTGCATTTAGGGCACAGTCTGGTATTAAAAAAAACAGAAGTCTCAAATGTTTAAGGGTCAAATCAGAGATTGATTTGTTTCGGAACCTGCTACTAGTAGCAAACGTACCTTTACTTATATGAGTAAGATCATTGACAAGGCAAATTGTAAAAAGTACCGAACAAGATTATAAAGAAGTGTGTGTGTGATTCGGGTAAAATTCAGGAAAAAGAAGTCAGTCGGTTGTATTTTTTTCTCAAACGTTGAAAAAAAATCAGGCTGTTCTTTAGACTACAAAATGGGTGTAATATTATGTTTTGTGTAGGGCCTGCCTTATTAATCAAGTAAATATTGAGACAAAAGGGTTATTTGCTGATGTGTTGTATTTTCTTCTTAAGCCTCAATGTTTCATTTGTTTAAGCACTTTCTTTCAGGGACGTCAAAATCGGTCATTGTTTCAAAAATAGTAGTCTTAATTCAACTTCATTCAGGTAAGGAAGAATGGCAATATAGAAAAATATTAGCCTACCCTTATCACAGAATGACAAAGTTTTTTTATCCTTTACCAGATGACAAAGTTTAAGACTTGTCCAAATTCAAACATGTTGCAGACAACAATATCAAGCGAATGAAATTCTACATTTTTTCGGTCTTTTGTGGTAGAAAATATTTTGTGAAATGAAGAAATTGCCTGTCTCAATCATTTTCTTCATTTTCCACAATGTTTTTAAAGTCTATATCTTGTGGGGAATCAAAAGGCGTCACTTTGTGTTAATGGATTACTCGGTTCAAATTCAAAGATAAATGAGGACGTAAAAATGCATCTTCGCAAGCCAAGGATGACATCTACGACGTCACGTCGTTTCTGTATTCACCCTTGGCGTATTTAGTCAGATTTTCTTGGTGTCCTGGACAGCGGTTTCATTGGTTCCAGCGAGGTCTCGCTGGAACCAATCAGATTGTCGACTGATACATTTGTTATGAGTAACCAAATCATGACAACGGGCGGGAAAAAGCATTGCATTTCCAACTCAAAAACGCTAAGATGGGCGATTTTTCCTAAGAATTTCACTGCAATAGACAGGAATTCCCTATCTTTAATCGACGAATTATCATATTTTCGACAATTCGACCAAAAAAGCAGCTCACTTTTACCTAATCCGCATGACGTATGACGCGAAAGACAACGCGCGTTAATGACGTCATCAATAATGGACAAAATAACGTAAACAACCAACAGGACAACCGCCAGGCGGCGCTTCGCGATTTCAAGAAAGTCGGACTAAATCCGCCAAGGGTGAATACAAACGTAGGTAGCCAAGGTTAGCGAAGATGGTAGAAAGGATACATGACGTGTTTTAAAACCCATTACCAGACAGTAAAATATTAGACTGGTCTAACTTCAAAGATGTTGCAGACGACAATTGCAAGTACATGAAATTTAACATTTTTAATCATTCTGTATTGAAAACATTGTTTAAAATGATTGTAATTAGCAAATTCTTCATTTTCCGTTATGTTTTCCAAAGAATTTTACCTTGTGGTCGTCAAAAGACGTCATTGTGTGGGAATGGGTTAACTAATTAATCGAACAAATTCTACGTAAATTAACTCCGTAAAAAATAAAGGCAAAAGGGAAAAAACGGAAAACGTTCTGATTTTCCGTAATGCGTTCTTTTTTCCCCAATATGATCACCAGAACCAGCAATTATTGTTAGATGTTAAAGTTCTTAGTTCTCACGTCCCTTCTTAGTTCAATTAGTACTGTGGTTTGAACTTTCGAAATGTTTATATTTTTGTAGATTTTTCCTGGAATGATGTCTATAAAATTTGAACTAATTAGTTCCATAAAAAGTTATGATATTATTTTACTAGATTTTGTATGAGTTTTCTTGCTTCTTTCTTCATTTCACGATTCAATCAGATATAACTCATCTATTTAGATTTTAGAAAATAACCATGGACCAAGGTATAATACCCGTAGTATGGCTAATTTGAGATTCATTAAACATCGGATATTTTCGATCGACGTCGTTACGTATCCGATCCCATTCGGGCGCGGTCGTAAACATTCGGCGGTGGAAAGTTCAATCGCCGGATATTTTCGACATCGCCCGAATAATTCATACGTCGCACGAACCTCATTAAAGCTACTATTTCCCAGATTTGGACCCAAAAATTGTCAAATACAAACGAAATGTACACATTTTAAGCTTTATATGACCTGATTAAATGATTACGAGAAACTATTGAAGCAACGACTCATTTTTTCGCAATTTGATACCAAATTCATGAAGCGATGTCGAAAGTAGGTCAAAACAGTAGGACATGCGACTTTCTTAAATGACGTCACAACATACATGATGACGTCATATTGAAATTTAAGTATGAATCTCGTTTGAATCATGGTCCGCGCTGTATGCGCATGCGCAACAATTTAAAAATAATTCTAACCCCATCAGTGATGGGGTTGAATTTAGGCTTGGATTCTCTCTAAATTCAGCTATCTGTCTTGTAATTTCGGCTCATTCTCTGTCTGAATCGCATATTATTAACCATTCCGAGGTGGTCAACACAAAAGTTTTGCATATTTTTTCAAAAAAATTCATTTTTTGCAATTAGACCATCTGTTACCGTCGCCCTTTAAGGGTAGACTACCTTAAAAAAGGTCTTGTTCGAGAAATCCGAAGATCGACACACAATGTTTCGTTCATTCATTCCTAAATAGTGACCCCTTTTGGGTAAATCCATTCCCAAACGACAATTTTTAGGGTGATCCTACTTTAAAGCCTCTGCAGACAATAAAATAGATGGTAATAAATGAAGAATTGTGCTTATTATTGCTCAGAAAACATGAGACAATAGGAGAAAATGCTGGTTATCAGCATTTTCTTCTTTTATCTCAATGTTTTCCACAGCCTTTTTCCATAAGTACGTTAAAACCGGGTCTTGTTTGGAAAAGGGTTCAGTTAATAAAGAACCTTTAAGAGGACAGTGCCGTTCTTGATCAGACTGTGTGCCATACGAATGCTGATCTCGGTCCACGTTGCTCTCATTTGTTATTTAGCAACCTGTTCCTGGTCATAACTCATATGATGTCTAAAAGAATGAACACTCTTGTGGTAATGAAACAATTCTAGAAATAAACATTTTCTTCTTTTCTTGAAATGTATTCCGAAATTTTATTTTGATCAAATACGGCATTAAAAACATTTTCTCATTTTCTGTCAATGTTTTATCATGCTTTAGAGTTCAAACAGTCTGTTTTTCGTAAAACTAAATTCGAACAGGTATATAATTTTGTTGATTGGAAAAGGTTTATCACTTTCTCAAACAAGACCAGAGGCGCGTTCTTTAGAGTGAGATTTCTTGAGATATCTTGAGATTTCTTACGATGTTTTTGGATAAAGCGTTCTTTAGAACAGGATATTTGAGACGCTCAATGGGATGCGCCATCACCCTATATTTCACGCGGAACCCCTCGGTTAACTCTGTAGAAACAATATAAGAGAGAATTGACCGAAATGTTCCGAATGCTCCATGGTTCCATGATAATGTTCCATACTTCATACAAATGACGTCATCATGAGCATTTGGAACACCTCGGTCAGAAGCTAGGTCTTAAAAACGCTATATCGAAAACATCTTAAGAAATCTTAAAAAATCCCGCTCTAAAGAATGTGGCTCTGGTCTTGACGCCTCTAATACAAATGCATAAGAAAACATTGATACAAAAGAAGAAAATGCTGATGATCAGCATTTTCTCCTTTTTTCTCAATATTTTATATGCTATACTTTTCACAAATCATACCTTTATCCACACCAATTTTGTC